>JAUIMM010002637.1:0-442449 GCA_031769625.1 Taudactylus pleione | reverse complement strand
TGAACCGTAGTTTCATGTGTGCATTTCATCGAGCTTCCACAAGCATTATTGAGGTGTGTTTCCATTGGACTTGTGCATATTTAGGTGTTTTACTGTGTAAAATTAGATTGTCGCACTTTGATGACATCACGGCTCAGGCTGGAGATTCAGGGCTTTGTGCATGCGATTCATCGAGCTTCCACATGCATTTTTTGTGGTGTGTTTCCTTTGGAATTGTGCATATTCAGGTGTTTTATGGTGTAAAATAAGATTGTCAAACTTTGACGACATCATGGCTCGAACTAAGGGAACAGTAGCTTTGTTCGTGCAATTTCATCGAGCTTCCACAAGCATTTTTGTGGTGTATTTCCATTGGAATTGTGCATATTCAGGTGTTTTACGGTGTAAAATTAGATAGTCGCACTTTGATGACATCACAGCTTGGGCTGGAGAATCAGGGCTTTGTGCGTGCAGTTCATCAAGCTTCCACATGCATTTTTGGGTGTGTTTCCATTGGACTTGTGCATATTTAGGAGTTTTACTGTGTAAAATTAGATTGTCGTACTTTGATGACATCACTGCTCAGGCTGGAGATTCTTGGCTTTGTGCGTGCATTTCATCGAGCTTCCACATGCATCTTTGTGGTGTGTTTCCATTGGAATTGTGCATATTTAGGTGTTTTACGGTGTAAAATTAGATTGTCGCACTTTGATGACATCATGGCTCAGGCTGTAGATTCAGGGCTTTGTGCGTGCATTTCATCGAGCTTCCACATGCATTTTTGTGGTGTGTTTCCATTGGAATTGTGCATATTCAGGTGTTTTATGGGTGTAAAATAAGATTGTCGAACTTTGACAACATTACAGCTCGAACTAATGAAACGTTGCTTCGTGCTTGCATTTCATCGAGCTTCCACAAGCATTTTTGTGGTGTCTTTCCATTGGAATTGTGCACATTCAGGTGTTTTTATGGTGTAAAATTAGATAGTCGAACTTTGATGACATCACGGCTTGGGCTGGAGAATCAGGGCTTTGTGCGTACATTTCATCGAGCTTCCACATGCATTTTCGTGGTGTGTTTCCATTGGAATTGTGCATATTCAGGTGTTTTATGGTGTAAAATAACATTCTCAGACTTTGATGACATCACGGCTCGAACTAATGAAACGTAGCTTCGTGCGTGCATTTCATCGAGCTTCCACAAGCATTTTTGTGGTGTCTTTCCATTGGAATTGTGCATATTCAGGTGTTTTTATGGTGTAAAATTAGATAGTCGAACTTTGATGACATCACGGCTTGGGCTGGAGAATCAGGGCTTTGTGCGTACATTTCATCGAGCTTGCACATGCATTTTCGTGGTGTGTTTCCATTGGAATTGTGCATATTCAGGTGTTTTATGGTGTAAAATAACATTCTCATACTTTGATGACATCACGGCTCGAACTAATGAAACGTAGCTTCATGCATGCATTTCATCGAGCTTCCACAAGCATTATTGTGGTGTGTTTCCATTGGAATTGTGCATATTCAGGTGTTTTACAGTGTAAAATTAAATAGTCGCACTTTGATGACATCTTCGCTCGGGCTTGAGAATCAGGGCTATGTGCGGGCATTTCATCAAGCTTCGGTAAGCATTTTTGTGGAGTATTTCCATTGGAATTGTGCATATTCAGGTGTTTTACAGTGTCAAATTAGATTGTTGCACTTTGATGACATCACGGCTTGGCTGGAGAATCAGGGATTTGTGCGGGCATTTCATTGAGCTTCCACATTCATTTTTGTGGTATGTTTCCATTGGAATTGTGCATATTCAGGTGTTTTATGGTGTAAAATAACATTCTCAGACTTTGATGACATCACGGCTCGAACTAATGAAACGTAGCTTCGTGCGTGCATTTCATCGAGCTTCCACAAGCATTTTTGTGGTGTCTTTCCATTGGAATTGTGCATATTCAGGTGTTTTTATGGTGTAAAATTAGATAGTCGAACTTTGATGACATCATGGCTTGGGCTGGAGAATCAGGGCTTTGTGCGTACATTTCATCGAGCTTCCACATGCATTTTCGTGGTGTGTTTCCATTGGAATTGTGCATATTCAGGTGTTTTATGGTGTAAAATAACATTCTCAGACTTTGATGACATCACGGCTCGAACTAATGAAACGTAGCTTCATGCATGCATTTCTTCGAGCTTCCACAAGCATTATTGTGTTGTGTTTCAATTGGAATTGTGCATATTCAGGTGTTTTACAGTGTAAATTATATAGTCGCACTTTGATGACATCTTGGCTCGGGCTGGAGAATCAGGGCTTTGTGCGGGCATTTCAACGAGCTTCCACATGCATTTTTGTGGTGTGTTTCCATTGGAATTGTGCATATTCAGGAGTTTTATGGTGTAAAATAAGATTGTCGAACTTTGACGACATCACGGCTCGAACTAAGGAACAGTAGCTTTGTGCGAGCATTTCATCAATATTCACTAAGCTTTATTGTGGAGTATTTCCATTGGAATTGTGCATATTCAGGGTGTTTTACAGTGTCAAATTAGATTGTCGCACTTTGATGACATCACTGCTCAGGCTGGAGATTCAGGGCTTTGTGCGTGCATTTCATGGAGCTTCCACATGCATCTTTGTGGTGTGTTTCCATTGGAATTGTGCATATTTAGGTGTTTTACGGTGCAAAATTAGATTGTCGCATTTTGATAACATCACTGCTCAGGCTGTAGATTCATTGCTTTGTGCGTGCATTTCATCGAGCTTCCACATGCATTTTTGTGGTGTGTTTCCATTGGAATTGTGCATATTCAGGTGTTTTATGGTGTAAAATAAGATTGTCGAACTTTGACCACATTACATCTCGAACTAAGGAACAGTAGCTTTGTGCGTGCATTTCATCGAGCTTCGCTAAGCATTTTGTGGAGTATTTCCATTGGAATTGTGCATATTCAGTGTGTTTTACAGTGTCAAATTAGATTGTCGCACTTTGATGACATCACGGCTTAGGCTGGAGAATCAGGGATTTGTGCGGGCATTTCATCGAGCTTCCACAATCATTTTGTGGTATGTTTCCATTGGAATTGTGCATTTTCAGGTGTTTTATGGTGTAAAAATAACATTCTCAGACTTTGATGACATCACGGCTCGAACTAATGAAACGTAGCTTCGTGCGTGCATTTCATCGAGCTTCCACAAGCATTTTTGTGTGTCTTTCCATTGGAATTGTGCATATTCAGGTGTTTTTATGGTGTAAAATTAGATAGTCGAACTTTGATGACATCACCTCTTGGGCTGGAGAATCAGGGCTTTGTGCGTACATTTCATCGAGCTTGCACATGCATTTTCGTGGTGTGTTTCCATTGGAATGTGGCATATTCAGGTGTTTTATGGTGTAAAATAACATTCTCATACTTTGATGACATCACGGCTCGAACTAATGAAACGTAGCTTCATGCATGCATTTCATCGAGCTTCCACAAGCATTATTGTGGTGTGTTTCCATTGGAATTGTGCATATTCAGGTGTTTTACAGTGTAAAATTAAATAGTCGCACTTTGATGACATCTTCGCTCGGGCTTGAGAATCAGGGCTATGTGCGGGCATTTCATCGAGCTTCGCTAAGCATTTTTGTGGAGTATTTCCATTGGAATTGTGCATATTCAGGTGTTTTACAGTGTCAAAATTAGATTGTCGCACTTTGATGACATCACGGCTTGGGCTGGAGAATCAGGGATTTGTGCGGGCATTTCATTGAGCTTCCACATTCATTTTGTGGTATGTTTCCATTGGAATTGTGCATATTCAGGTGTTTTATGGTGTAAAATAACATTCTCAGACTTTGATGACATCACGGCTCGAACTAATGAAACGTAGCTTCGTGCGTGCATTTCATCGAGCTTCCACAAGCATTTTTGTGGTGTCTTTCCATTGGAATTGTGCATATTCAGGTGTTTTTATGGTGTAAAATTAGATAGTCGAACTTTGATGACATCATGGCTTGGCTGGAGAATCAGGGCTTTGTGCGTACATTTCATCGAGCTTCCACATGCATTTTCGTGGTGTGTTTCCATTGGAATTGTGCATATTCAGGTGTTTTATGGTGTAAAATAACATTCTCAGACTTTGATGACATCACGGCTCGAACTAATGAAACATAGCTTCATGCATGCATTTCTTCGCGCTTCCACAAGCATTATTGTGTTGTGTTTCAATTGGAATTGTGCATATTCAGGTGTTTTACAGTGTAAAAATTATATAGACGCACTTTGATGACATCTTGGCTCGGGCTGGAGAATCAGGGCTTTGTGCGGGCATTTCAACGAGCTTCCACATGCATTTTTGTGGTGTGTTTTCCTTTGGAATTGTGCATATTCAGGAGTTTTATGGTGTAAAATAAGATTGTCGAACTTTGACGACATCACGGCTCGAACTAAGGAACAGTAGCTTTGTGCGCGCATTTCATCAATATTCACTAAGCTTTTTTGTGGAGTATTTCCATTGGAATTGTGCATATTCAGGTGTTTTACAGTGTCAAATTAGATTGTCGCACTTTGATGACATCACGGCCTTAGGCTGGAGAATCAGGGATTTGTGCGGGCATTTCATCAAGCTTCCACATTCATTTTTGTGGCATGTTTCCATTGGAATTGTGCATATTCAGGTGGTTTATGGTGTTAAATAACATTGTCGAACTTTGATGACATCACGACTCGAACTAATGAAACGTAGTTTCGTGCGTGCATTTCATCGAGCTTCCACAAGCATTTTTGTGGTGTGTTTCCATTGGAATTGTGCAAATTCAGGTGTTTTTAGGTGTAAAATTAGATAGTCGAACTTTGATTGCATCACAGCTCGAACTAAGGAACTGTAGCTTCGTGCGTGCATTTCATCGAGATTCCACAAGCATTTTTGTGGTGTGTTTCCATTGGAATTGTGCATATTCAGGTGTTTTACGGTGTAAAATTAGATAGTCGCACTTTGATGACATCACAGCTTGGGCTGGAGAATCAGGGCTTTGTGCGTGCAATTCATCGAGCTTCCACATGCATTTTTGTGGTGTGTTTCCATTGGACTTGTGCATATTTAGGTGTTTTACGGTGTAAAATTAGATTGTCGCACTTTGATGACATCACTGCTCAGGCTGGAGATTCAGGGCTTTGTGCGTGCATTTCATGGAGCTTCCACATGCATCTTTGTGGTGTGTTTCCATTGGAATTGTGCATATTTAGGTGTTTTACGGTGCAATATTAGATTGTCGCATTTTTATAACATCACTGCTCAGGCTGTAGATTCATTGCTTTGTGCGTGCATTTCATCGAGCTTCCACATGCATTTTTGTGGTGTGTTTCCATTGGAATTGTGCATATTCAGGTGTTTTATGGTGTAAAATAAGATTGTCGAACTTTGACCACATTACATCTCGAACTAAGGAACAGTAGCTTTGTGCGTGCATTTCATCGAGCTTCGCTAAGCATTTTTGTGGAGTATTTCCATTGGAATTGTGCATATTCAGGTGTTTTACAGTGTCAAATTAGATTGTCGCACTTTGATGACATCACGGCTTAGGCTCGAGAATCAGGGATTTGTGCGGGCATTTCATCGAGCTTCCACATTCATTTTTGTGGTAGCTTTCATTGGAATTGTGCATATTCAGGTGTTTTATGGTGTAAAATAACATTCTCAGACTTTGATGACATCACGGCTCGAAATAATGAAACGTAGCTTCGTGCGTGCATTTCATCGAGCTTCCACAAGCATTTTTGTGGTGTCTTTCCATTGGAATTGTGCATATTCAGGTGTTTTACAATGTCAAATTAGATTGTCGCACTTTGATGACATCACGGCTTAGGCTGGAGAATCAGGGATTTGTGCGGGCATTTCATCGAGCTTCCAAATTCATTTTTGTGGTATGTTTCCATTGGAATTGTGCATATTCAGGTGTTTTATGGTGTAAAATAACATTCTCAGACTTTGATGACATCAAGGCTTGAACTAATGAAACGTAGCTTCGTGCGTGCATTTCATCGAGCTTCCACAAGCATTTTTGTGGTGTCTTTCCATTGGAATTGTGCATATTCAGGTGTTTTTATGGTGTAAAATTAGATAGTCGAACTTTGATGACATCACGGCTTGGGCTGGAGAATCAGGGCTTTGTGCGTACATTTCATCGAGCTTCCACATGCATTTTCGTGGTGTGTTTCCCATTGGAATTGTGCATATTCAGGTGTTTTATGGTGTAAAATAACATTCTCAGACTTTGATGACATCACGGCTCGAACTAATGAAACGTAGCTTCATGCATGCATTTCATCGAGCTTCCACAAGCATTATTGTGGTGTGTTTCCATTGGAATTGTGCATATTCAGGTGTTTTACAGTGTAAAATTAAATAGTCGCACTTTGATGACATCTTGGCTCGGGCTTGAGAATCACGGCTATGTGCGGGCATTTCATCGAGCTTCCACATGCATTTCTGTGGTGTGTTTCGATTGAAATTGTGCATATTCAGGAGTTTTATGGTGTAAAATAAGATTGTCGAACTTTGACGACATCACGGCTCGAACTAAGGAACAGTAGCTTTGTGCGTGCATTTCATCGAGCATCGCTAAGCAATTTTTGTGGAGTATTTCCATTGGAATTGTGCATATTCAGGTGTTTTACAGTGTCAAATTAGATTGTCGCACTTTGATGACATCACGGCTTAGGCTGGAGAATCAGGGATTTGTGCGGGCATTTCATCGAGCTTCCACTTTCATTTTTGTGGTATGTTTCCATTGGAATTGTGCATATTCAGGTGGTTTATGGTGTAAAATAACATTGTCGAACTTTGATGACATCACGGCTCGAACTAATGAAATGAAGCTTCGTGCGTGCATTTCATCGAGCTTCCACAAGCATTTTTGTGGTGTGTTTCCATTGGAATTGTGCATATTCAGGTGTTTTATGGTGTAAAATTAGATAGTCGAACTTTGATGACAACACGGCTTGGTCAGGAGAATCGGGGCTTTGTGCGTACATTTCATCGAGCTTCCACATGCATTTTCGTAGTGTGTTTCCATTGGAATTGTGCATATTCAGGTGTTTTACAGTGTAAAATTATATAATCGCACTTTGATGACATCACGGCTTGGGCTGCAGAATCGGGGCTTTGTGCGTACATTTCATCGAGCTTCCACATGCATTTTCGTGGTGTGATTCCATTGGAATTGTGCATATTCAGCTGTTTTATGGTGTAAAAAAAGATTGTCGAACTTTGATGAAATCACGACTCTACCTGAAGAACCGTGGCTTCGTGCGTGCATTTCATCCAGCTTCCACATGCATTATTGTGGTGTGTTTCCATTGGAATTGTGCATATATAGGTGTTTTACGTTGTAAAATAAGATTGTCGAACTTTGATGACATCACTGCTCGAACTAATGAACCGTAGTTTCATGTGTGCATTTCATCGAGCTTCCACAAGCATTATTGAGGTGTGTTTCCATTGACTTGTGCATATTTAGGTGTTTTACTGTGTAAAATTAGATTGTCGCACTTTGATGACATCACGGCTCAGGCTGGAGATTCAGGCTTTGTGCATGCGATTCATCGAGCTTCCACATGCATTTTTGTGGTGTGTTTCCTTTGGAATTGTGCATATTCAGGTGTTTTATGGTGTAAAATAAGATTGTCAAACTTTGACGACATCATGGCTCGAACTAAGGAACAGTAGCTTTGTTCGTGCATTTCATCGAGCTTCCACAAGCATTTTTGTGGTGTATTTCCATTGGAATTGTGCATATTCAGGTGTTTTACGGTGTAAAATTAGATAGTCGCACTTTGATGACATCACAGCTTGGGCTGGAGAATCAGGGCTTTGTGCGTGCAGGTTCATCAAGCTTCCACATGCATTTTTGGGTGTGTTTCCATTGGACTTGTGCATATTTAGGAGTTTTACTGTGTAAAATTAGATTGTCGTACTTTGATGACATCACTGCTCAGGCTGGAGATTCTTGGCTTGTGCGTGCATTTCATCGAGCTTCCACATGCATCTTTGTGGTGTGTTTCCATTGGAATTGTGCATATTTAGGTGTTTTACGGTGTAAAATTAGATTGTCGCACTTTGATGACATCATGGCTCAGGCTGTAGATTCAGGGCTTTGTGCGTGCATTTCATCGAGCTTCCACATGCATTTTTGTGGTGTGTTTCCATTGGAATTGTGCATATTCAGGTGTTTTATGGTGTAAAATAAGATTGTCGAACTTTGACAACATTACAGCTCGAACTAATGAAACGTTGCTTCGTGCTTGCATTTCATCGAGCTTCCACAAGCATTTTTGTGGTGTCTTTCCATTGGAATTGTGCACATTCAGGTGTTTTTATGGTGTAAAATTAGATAGTCGAACTTTGATGACATCACGGCTTGGCTGGAGAATCAGGGCTTTGTGCGTACATTTCATCGAGCTTCCACATGCATTTTCGTGGTGTGTTTCCATTGGAATTGTGCATATTCAGGTGTTTTATGGTGTAAAATAACATTCTCAGACTTTGATGACATCACGGCTCGAACTAATGAAACGTAGCTTCATGCATGCATTTCTTCGAGCTTCCACAAGCATTAATGTGGTGTGTTTCAATTGGAATTGTGCATATTCAGGTGTTTTACAGTGTAAAATTATATAGTCGCACTTTGATGACATCTTGGCTCGGGTTGGAGAATCAGGGCTTTGTGCGGGCATTTCATCGAGCTTCCACATGCATTTTTGTGGTGTGTTTCCATTGGAATTGTTAATATTCAGGAGTTTTATGGTGTAAAATAAGATTGTCGAACTTTGACGACATCACGGCTCAAACTAAGGAACAGTAGCTTTTGTGCGAGCATTTCATCGAGCTTCGCTAAGCATTTTTGTGGAGTATTTCCATTGGAATTGTGCATATTCAGGTGTTTTACAGTGTCAAATTAGATTGTCGCACTTTGATGACATCACGGCTTAGGCTGGAGAATCAGGGATTTGTGCGGGCATTTCATCAAGCTTCCACATTCATTTTTGTGGTATGTTACCATTGGAATTGTGCATATTCACGTGGCTTATGGTGTAAAAAAACATTGTCGAACTTTGATGACATCACGGCTCGAACTAATGAAACGTAGCTTCGTGCGTGCATTTCATCGAGCTTCCACAAGCATTTTTGTGGTGTGTTTCCATTGGAATTGTGCATATTCAGGTGTTTTTATGGTGTAAAATTAGATAGTCGAACTTTGATGACATCACGGCTTGGGCTGGAGAATCGGGGCTTTGTGCGTACATTTCATCGAGCTTCCACATGCATTTCGTGGTGTGTTTCCATTGGAATTGTGCATATTCAGGTGTTTTAAGGTGTAAAATAACATTCTCAGACTTTGATGACATCACGGCTCGAACTAATGAAACGTAGCTTCATGCGTGCATTTCATCGAGCTTCCACAAGCATTTTTGTGGTGTGTTTCCATTGGAATTGTGCATATTCAGGTGTTTTACAGTGTAAAATTATATAATCGCACTTTGATGACATCATGGGCTCGGGCTGGAGAATCACGGCTTTGTGCGGGCTTCTCATCGAGCTTTCACATGCATTTTTGTGGAGTGTTTCAATTGGAATTGTGCATGTTCAGGTGTTTTACGGTGTAAAATTAGATTGTCGAACTTTGATTGCATCACAGCTCGAACTAAGGAACTGTAGCTTCGTGCGTGCATTTTCATCGAGATTCCACAAGCATTTTTGTGGTGTGTTTCCACTGGAATTGTGCATATTCAGGTGTTTTACGGTGTAAAATTAGATAGTCGCACTTTGATGACATCACAGCTTGGGCTGGAGAATCAGGGCTTTGTGCGTGCAATTCATCGAGCTTCCACATGCATTTTTGTGGTGTGTTTCCATTGGACTTGTGCATATTTAGGTGTTTTACGGTGTAAAATTAGATTGTCGCACTTTGATGACATCACTGCTCAGGCTGGAGATTCAGGGCTTTGTGCGTGCATTTCATGGAGCTTCCACATGCATCTTTGTGGTGTGTTTCCATTGGAATTGTGCATATTTAGGTGTTTTACGGTGCAAAATTAGATTGTCGCACTTTGATGACATCACTGCTCTGGCTGTAGATTCATTGCTTTGTGCGTGCATTTCATCGAGCTTCCACATGCATTTTTGTGGTGTGTTTCCATTGGAATTGTGCATATTTAGGTGTTTTATGGTGCAAAATAAGATTGTCGAACTTTGACCACATTACAGCTCGAACTAAGGAACAGTAGCTTTGTGCGTGCATTTCATCGAGCTTCGCTAAGCATTTTTGTGGAGTATTTCAATTGAATTGTGCATATTCAGGTGTTTTACAGTGTCAAATTAGATTGTCGCACTTTGATGACATCACGGATTGGGCTGGAGAATCGGGGCTTTGTGCGTACATTTCATCGAGCTTCCACATGCATTTTCATGGTGTGTTTCCATTGGAATTGTGCATATTCAGGTGTTTTAAGGTGTAAAATAACATTCTCAGACTTTGATGACATCACGGCTCGAACTATTGAAATGTAGCCTCATGCGTGCATTTCATCGACATTCACAAGCATTTTTGTGGTGTGTTTCCATTGGAATTGTGCATATTCAGGTGTTTTACAGTGTAAAATTATATAATCGCACTTTGATGACATCATGGCTCGGACTGGAGAATCAGGGCTTTGTGCGGGCTTCTCATCGAGCTTTCACATGCATTTTTGTGGAGTGTTTCAATTGGAATTGTGCATGTTCAGGTGTTTTACGGTGTAAAATTAGATTGTCGAACTTTGATTGCATCACAGCTCGAACTAAGGAACTGAAGCTTCGTGCGTGCATTTCATCGAGATTCCACAAGCATTTTTGTGTGTCTTTCCATTGGAATTGTGCATATTCAGGTGTTTTATGGTGTAAAATTAGATAGTCGAACTTTGATGACATCACGGCTTGGGCTGGAGAATCAGGGCTTTGTGCGTACATTTCATCGAGCTTCCACATGCATTTTCGTGGTGTGTTTCCATTGGAATTGTGCATATTCAGGTGTTTTATGGTGTAAAATAACATTCTCAGACTTTGATGACATCACGGCTCGAACTAATGAAATGTAGCTTCATGCATGCATTTCATCGAGCTTCCACAAGCATTATTGTGGTGTGTTTCCATTGGAATTGTGCATATTCAGGTGTTTTACAGTGTAAAATTAAATAGTCGCACTTTGATGACATCTTGGCTCGGGCTTGAGAATCACGGCTATGTGCGGGCATTTCATCGAGCTTCCACATGCATTTTTGTGGTGTGTTTCGATTGAAATTGTGCATATTCAGGAGTTTTATGGTGTAAAATAAGATTGTCGAACTTTGACGACATCACGGCTCGAACTAATGAAATGTAGCCTCATGCGTGCATTCATCGACATTCCACAAGCATTTTTGTGGTGTGTTTCCATTGAATTGTGCATATTCAGGTGTTTTACAGTGTAAAATTATATAATCGCACTTTGATGACATCATGGCTCGGACTGGAGAATCAGGGCTTTGTGCGGGCTTCTCATCGAGCTTTCACATGCATTTTTGTGGAGTGTTTCAATTGGAATTGTGCATGTTCAGGTGTTTTACGGTGTAAAATTAGATTGTCGAACTTTGATTGCATCACAGCTCGAACTAAGGAACTGTAGCTTCGTGCGTGCATTTCATCGAGATTCCACAAGCATTTTTGTGGTGTGTTTCCATTGGAATTGTGCATATTCAGGTGTTTTACGGTGTAAAATTAGATAGTCGCACTTTGATGACATCACAGCTTGGGCTGGAGAATCAGGGCTTTGTGCGTGCAGTTCATCAAGCTTCCACATGCATTTTTGTGGTGTGTTTTCATTGGACTTGTGCATATTTAGGAGTTTTACTGTGTAAAATTAGATTGTCGTACTTTGATGACTTCACTGCTCAGGCTGGAGATTCTGGGCTTTGTGCGTGCATTTCATCGAGCTTCCACATGCATCTTTGTGGTGTGTTTCCATTGGAATTGTGCATATTTAGGTTTTTACGGTGTAAAATTAGATTGTCGCACTTTGATGACATCATGGCTCAGGCTGTAGATTCAGGGCTTTGTGCGTGCATTTCATCGAGCTTCCACATGCATTTATGTGGTGTGTTTCCATTGGAATTGTGCATATTCAGGTGTTTTATGGTGTAAAATAAGATTGTCGAACTTTGACAACATTACAGCTCGAACTAATGAAACGTTGCTTCGTGCGTGCATTTCATCGAGCTTCCACAAGCATTTTTGTGGTGTCTTCCATTGGAATTGTGCATATTCAGGTGTTTTTATGGTGTAAAATTAGATAGTCGAACTTTGATGACATCACGGCTTGGGCTGGAGAATCAGAGCTTTGTGCGTACATTTCATCGAGCTTCCACATGCATTTTCGTGGTGTGTTTCCATTGGAATTGTGCATCTTCAGGTGTTTTATGGTGTAAAATAACATTCTCAGACTTTGATGACATCACGGCTCGAACTAATGAAACGTAGCTTCATGCATGCATTTCTTCGAGCTTCCACAAGCATTAATGTGGTGTGCTTCAATTGGAATTGTGCATACTCAGGTGTTTTACAGTGTAAAATTCTATAGTCGCACTTTGATGACATCTTTGCTCGGGTTGGAGAATCAGGGCTTTGTGCGGGCATTTCATCGAGCTTCCACATGCATTTTTTGGTGTGTTTCCATTGGAATTGTTAATATTCAGGAGTTTTATGGTGTAAAATAAGATTGTTGAACTTTGACGACATCACGGCTCAAACTAAGGAACAGTAGCTTTGTGCGAGCATTTCATCGAGCTTCGCTAAGCATTTTTGTGGAGTATTTCCATTGGAATTGTGCATATTCAGGTGTTTTACAGTGTCAAATTAGATTGTCGCACTTTGATGACATCACGGCTTAGGCTGGAGAATCAGGGATTTGTGCGGGCATTTCATCAAGCTTCCACATTCATTTTTGTGGTATGTTACCATTGGAATTGTGCATATTCACGTGGCTTATGGTGTAAAAAAACATTGTCGAACTTTGATGACATCACGGCTCGAACTAATGAAACGTAGCTTCGTGCGTGCATTTCATCGAGCTTCCACAAGCATTTTTGTGGTGTGTTTCCATTGGAATTGTGCATATTCAGGTGTTTTTATGGTGTAAAATTAGATAGTCGAACTTTGATGACATCACGGCTTGGGCTGGAGAATCGGGGCTTTGTGCGTACATTTCATCGAGCTTCCACATGCATTTTTCGTGGTGTGTTTCCATTGGAATTGTGCATATTCAGGTGTTTTAAGGTGTAAAATAACATTCTCAGACTTTGATGACATCACGGCTCGAACTAATGAAACGTAGCTTCATGCGTGCATTTCATCGAGCTTCCACAAGCATTTTTGTGGTGTGTTTCCATTGGAATTGTGCATATTCAGGTGTTTTACAGTGTAAAATTATATAATCGCACTTTGATGACATCATGGCTCGGGCTGGAGAATCACGGCTTTGTGCGGGCTTCTCATCGAGCTTTCACATGCATTTTTGTGGAGTGTTTCAATTGGAATTGTGCATGTTCAGGTGTTTTACGGTGTAAAATTAGATTGTCGAACTTTGATTGCATCACAGCTCGAACTAAGGAACTGTAGCTTCGTGCGTGCATTTCATCGAGATTCCACAAGCATTTTTGTGGTGTGTTTCCACTGGAATTGTGCATATTCAGGTGTTTTACGGTGTAAAATTAGATAGTCGCACTTTGATGACATCACAGCTTGGGCTGGAGAATCAGGGATTTGTGCGTGCAATTCATCGAGCTTCCACATGCATTTTTGTGGTGTGTTTCCATTGGAATTGTGCATATTTAGGTGTTTTACGGTGTAAAATTAGATTGTCGCACTTTGATGACATCACTGCTCAGGCTGGAGATTCAGGGCTTTGTGCGTGCATTTCATGGAGCTTCCACATGCATCTTTGTGGTGTGTTTCCATTGGAATTGTGCATATTTAGGTGTTTTACGGTGCAAAATTAGATTGTCGCACTTTGATGACATCACTGCTCTGGCTGTAGATTCATTGCTTTGTGCGTGCATTTCATCGAGCTTCCACATGCATTTTTGTGGTGTGTTTCCATTGGAATTGTGCATATTTAGGTGTTTTATGGTGCAAAATAAGATTGTCGAACTTTGACCACATTACAGCTCGAACTAAGGAACAGTAGCTTTGTGCGTGCATTTCATCGAGCTTCGCTAAGCATTTTTGTGGAGTATTTCAATTGGAATTGTGCATATTCAGGTGTTTTACAGTGTCAAATTAGATTGTCGCACTTTGATGACATCACGGATTGGGCTGGAGAATCGGGGCTTTGTGCGTACATTTCATCGAGCTTCCACATGCATTTTCATGGTGTGTTTCCATTGGAATTGTGCATATTCAGGTGTTTTAAGGTGTAAAATAACATTCTCAGACTTTGATGACATCACGGCTCGAACTAATGAAATGTAGCCTCATGCGTGCATTTCATCGACATTCCACAAGCATTTTTGTGGTGTGTTTCCATTGGAATTGTGCATATTCAGGTGTTTTACAGTGTAAAATTATATAATCGCACTTTGATGACATCATGGCTCGGACTGGAGAATCAGGGCTTTGTGCGGGCTTCTCATCGAGCTTTCACATGCATTTTTGTGGAGTGTTTCAATTGGAATTGTGCATGTTCAGGTGTTTTACGGTGTAAAATTAGATTGTCGAACTTTGATTGCATCACAGCTCGAACTAAGGAACTGTAGCTTCGTGCGTGCATTTCATCGAGATTCCACAAGCATTTTTGTGGTGTCTTTCCATTGGAATTGTGCATATTCAGGTGTTTTTATGGTGTAAAATTAGATAGTCGAACTTTGATGACATCACGGCTTGGGCTGGAGAATCAGGGCTTTGTGCGTACATTTCATCGAGCTTCCACATGCATTTTCGTGGTGTGTTTCCATTGGAATTGTGCATATTCAGGTGTTTTATGGTGTAAAATAACTTTCTCAGACTTTGATAACATCACGGCTCGAACTAATGAAATGTAGCTTCATGCATGCATTTCATCGAGCTTCCACAAGCATTATTGTGGTGTGTTTCCATTGGAATTGTGCATATTCAGGTGTTTTACAGTGTAAAATTAAATAGTCGCACTTTGATGACATCTTGGCTCGGGCTTGAGAATCACGGCTATGTGCGGGCATTTCATCGAGCTTCCACATGCATTTTTGTGGTGTGTTTCGATTGAAATTGTGCATATTCAGGAGTTTTATGGTGTAAAATAAGATTGTCGAACTTTGACGACATCACGGCTCGAACTAAGGAACAGTAGCTTTGTGCGTGCATTTCATCGAGCATCGCTAAGCAATTTTTGTGGAGTATTTCCATTGGAATTGTGCATATTCAGGTGTTTTACAGTGTCAAATTAGATTGTCGCACTTTGATGACATCACGGCTTAGGCTGGAGAATCAGGGATTTGTGCGGGCATTTCATCGAGCTTCCACTTTCATTTTTGTGGTATGTTTCCATTGGAATTGTGCATATTCAGGTGGTTTATGGTGTAAAATAACATTGTCGAACTTTGATGACATCACGGCTCGAACTAATGAAATGAAGCTTCGTGCGTGCATTTCATCGAGCTTCCACAAGCATTTTTGTGGTGTGTTTCCATTGGAATTGTGCATATTCAGGTGTTTTATGGTGTAAAATTAGATAGTCGAACTTTGATGACAACACGGCTTGGTCAGGAGAATCGGGGCTTTGTGCGTACATTTCATCGAGCTTCCACATGCATTTTCGTAGTGTGTTTCCATTGGAATTGTGCATATTCAGGTGTTTTACAGTGTAAAATTATATAATCGCACTTTGATGACATCACGGCTTGGGCTGCAGAATCGGGGCTTTGTGCGTACATTTCATCGAGCTTCCACATGCATTTTCGTGGTGTGTTTCCATTGGAATTGTGCATATTCAGCTGTTTTATGGTGTAAAAAAAGATTGTCGAACTTTGATGAAATCACGACTCTACCTGAAGAACCGTGGCTTCGTGCGTGCATTTCATCCAGCTTCCACATGCATTATTGTGGTGTGTTTCCATTGGAATTGTGCATATTAAGGTGTTTTATGGTGTAAAATAAGATTGTCGAACTTTGATGACATCACTGCTCGAACTAATGAACCGTAGATTCATGTGTGCATTTCATCGAGCTTCCACAAGCATTATTGAGGTGTGTTTCCATTGTACTTGTGCATATTTAGGTGTTTTACTGTGTAAAATTAGATTGTCGCACTTTGATGACATCACGGCTCAGGCTGGAGATTCAGGGCTTTGTGCATGCGATTCATCGAGCTTCCACATGCATTTTTGTGGTGTGTTTCCTTTGGAATTGTGCATATTCAGGTGTTTTATGGTGTAAAATAAGATTGTCAAACTTTGACGACATCATGGCTCGAACTAAGGAACAGTAGCTTTGTTCGTGCATTTCATCGAGCTTCCACAAGCATTTTTGTGGTGTATTTCCATTGGAATTGTGCATATTCAGGTGTTTTACGGTGTAAAATTAGATAGTCGCACTTTGATGACATCACAGCTTGGGCTGGAGAATCAGGGCTTTGTGCGTGCAGTTCATCAAGCTTCCACATGCATTTTTGGGTGTGTTTCCATTGGACTTGTGCATATATAGGAGTTTTACTGTGTAAAATTAGATTGTCGTACTTTGATGACATCACTGCTCAGGCTGGAGATTCTTGGCTTTGTGCGTGCATTTCATCGAGCTTCCACATGCATCTTTGTGGTGTGTTTCCATTGGAATTGTGCATATTTAGGTGTTTTACGGTGTAAAATTAGATTGTCGCACTTTGATGACATCATGGCTCAGGCTGTAGATTCAGGGCTTTGTGCGTGCATTTCATCGAGCTTCCACATGCATTTTTGTGGTGTGTTTCCATTGGAATTGTGCATATTCAGGTGTTTTATGGTGTAAAATAAGATTGTCGAACTTTGACAACATTACAGCTCGAACTAATGAAACGTTGCTTCGTGCTTGCATTTCATCGAGCTTCCACAAGCATTTTTGTGGTGTCTTTCCATTGGAATTGTGCATATTCAGGTGTTTTTATGGTGTAAAATTAGATAGTCGAACTTTGATGACATCACGGCTTGGGCTGGAGAATCAGGGCTTTGTGCGTACATTTCATCGAGCTTCCACATGCATTTTCGTGGTGTGTTTCCATTGGAATTGTGCATATTCAGCTGTTTTATGGTGTAAAAAAAGATTGTCGAACTTTGATGAAATCACGACTCTACCTGAAGAACCGTGGCTTCGTGCGTGCATTTCATCCAGCTTCCACATGCATTATTGTGGTGTGTTTCCATTGGAATTGTGCATATATAGGTGTTTTACGGTGTAAAATAAGATTGTCGAACTTTGATGACATCACTGCTCGAACTAATGAACCGTAGTTTCATGTGTGCATTTCATCGAGCTTCCACAAGCATTATTGAGGTGTGTTTCCATTGGACTTGTGCATATTTAGGTGTTTTACTGTGTAAAATTAGATTGTCGCACTTTGATGACATCACGGCTCAGGCTGGAGATTCAGGGCTTTGTGCATGCGATTCATCGAGCTTCCACATGCATTTTTGTGGTGTGTTTCCTTTGGAATTGTGCATATTCAGGTGTTTTATGGTGTAAAATAAGATTGTCAAACTTTGACGACATCATGGCTCGAACTAAGGAACAGTAGCTTTGTTCGTGCATTTCATCGAGCTTCCACAAGCATTTTTGTGGTGTATTTCCATTGGAATTGTGCATATTCAGGTGTTTTATGGTGTAAAATTAGATAGTCGCACTTTGATGACATCACAGCTTGGGCTGGAGAATCAGGGCTTTGTGCGTGCAGTTCATCAAGCTTCCACATGCATTTTTGGGTGTGTTTCCATTGGACTTGTGCATATTTAGGAGTTTTACTGTGTAAAATTAGATTGTCGTACTTTGATGACATCACTGCTCAGGCTGGAGATTCTTGGCTTTGTGCGTGCATTTCATCGAGCTTCCACATGCATCTTTGTGGTGTGTTTCCATTGGAATTGTGCATATTTAGGTGTTTTACGGTGTAAAATTAGATTGTCGCACTTTGATGACATCATGGCTCAGGCTGTAGATTCAGGGCTTTGTGCGTGCATTTCATCGAGCTTCCACATGCATTTTTGTGGTGTGTTTCCATTGGAATTGTGCATATTCAGGTGTTTTATGGTGTAAAATAAGATTGTCGAACTTTGACAACATTACAGCTCGAACTAATGAAACGTTGCTTCGTGCTTGCATTTCATCGAGCTTCCACAAGCATTTTTGTGGTGTCTTTCCATTGGAATTGTGCATATTCAGGTGTTTTTATGGTGTAAAATTAGATAGTCGAACTTTGATGACATCACGGCTTGGGCTGGAGAATCAGGGCTTTGTGCGTACATTTCATCGAGCTTCCACATGCATTTTCGTGGTGTGTTTCCATTGGAATTGTGCATATTAAGGTGTTTTATGGTGTAAAATAACATTCTCAGACTTTGATGACATCACGGCTCGAACTAATGAAACGTAGCTTCATGCATGCATTTCTTCGAGCTTCCACAAGCATTAATGTGGTGTGTTTCAATTGGAATTGTGCATATTCAGGTGTTTTACAGTGTAAAATTATATAGTCGCACTTTGATGACATCTTGGCTCGGGTTGGAGAATCAGGGCTTTGTGCGGGCATTTCATCGAGCTTCCACATGCATTTTTGTGGTGTGTTTCCATTGGAATTGTTAATATTCAGGAGTTTTATGGTGTAAAATAAGATTGTCGAACTTTGACGACATCACGGCTCAAACTAAGGAACAGTAGCTTTGTGCGAGCATTTCATCGAGCTTCGCTAAGCATTTTTGTGGAGTATTTCCATTGGAATTGTGCATATTCAGGTGTTTTACAGTGTCAAATTAGATTGTCGCACTTTGATGACATCACGGCTTAGGCTGAAGAATCAGGGATTTGTGCGGGCATTTCATCAAGCTTCCACATTCATTTTTGTGGTGTGTTTTCATTGGAATTGTGCATATTCAGGTGGTTTATGGTGTAAAATAACATTGTCGAACTTTGATGACATCACGGCTCGAACTAATGAAACGTAGCTTCGTGCGTGCATTTCATCGAGCTTCCACAAGCATTTTTGTGGTGTGTTTCCATTGGAATTGTGCATATTCAGGTGTTTTTATGGTGTAAAATTAGATAGTCGAACTTTGATGACATCACGGCTTGGGCTGGAGAATCGGGGCTTTGTGCGTACATTTCATCGAGCTTCCACATGCATTTTCGTGGTGTGTTTCCATTGGAATTATGCATATTCAGGTGTTTTAAGGTGTAAAATAACATTATCAGACTTTGATGACATCACGGCTCGAACTAATGAAACGTAGCTTCATGCGTGCATTTCATCGAGCTTCCACAAGCATTTTTGTGGTGTGTTTCCATTGGAATTGTGCATATTCAGGTGTTTTACAGTGTAAAATTATATAATCGCACTTTGATGACATCATGGCTCGGGCTGGAGAATCAGGGCTTTGTGCGGGCTTCTCATCGAGCTTTCACATGCATTTTTGTGGAGTGTTTCAATTGGAATTGTGCATGTTCAGGTGTTTTACGGTGTAAAATTAGATTGTCGAACTTTGATTGCATCACAGCTCGAACTAAGGAACTGTAGCTTCGTGCGTGCATTTCATTGAGATTCCACAAGCATTTTTGTGGTGTGTTTCCACTGGAATTGTGCATATTCAGGTGTTTTACGGTGTAAAATTAGATAGTCGCACTTTGATGACATCACAGCTTGGGCTGGAGTATCAGGGCTTTGTGCGTGCAATTCATCGAGCTTCCACATGCATTTTTGTGGTGTGTTTCCATTGGACTTGTGCATATTTAGGTGTTTTACGGTGTAAAATTAGATTGTCGCACTTTGATGACATCACTGCTCAGGCTATAGATTCAGGGCTTTGTGCGTGCATTTCATGGAGCTTCCACATGCATCTTTGTGGTGTGTTTCCATTGGAATTGTGCATATTTAGGTGTTTTACATTGCAAAATTAGATTGTCGCACTTTGATGACATCACTGCTCAGGCTGTAGATTCATTGCTTTGTGCGTGCATTTCATCGAGCTTCCACATGCATTTTTGTGGTGTGTTTCCATTGGAATTGTGCATATTCAGGTGTTTTATGGTGTAAAATAACATTCTCAGACTTTGATGACATCACGGCTCGAACTAATGAAATGTAGCTTCATGCATGCATTTCATCGAGCTTCCACAAGCATTATTGTGGTGTGTTTCCATTGGAATTGTGCATATTCAGGTGTTTTACAGTGTAAAATTAAATAGTCGCACTTTGATGACATCTTGGCTCGGGCTTGAGAATCACGGCTATGTGCGGGCATTTCATCGAGCTTCCACATGCATTTTTGTGGTGTGTTTCGATTGAAATTGTGCATATTCAGGAGTTTTATGGTGTAAAATAAGATTGTCGAACTTTGACGACATCACGGCTCGAACTAAGGAACAGTAGCTTTGTGCGTGCATTTCATCGAGCATCGCTAAGCAATTTTTGTGGAGTATTTCCATTGGAATTGTGCATATTCAGGTGTTTTACAGTGTCAAATTAGATTGTCGCACTTTGATGACATCACGGCTTAGGCTGGAGAATCAGGGATTTGTGCGGGCATTTCAACGAGCTTCCACTTTCATTTTTGTGGTATGTTTCCATTGGAATTGTGCATATTCAGGTGGTTTATGGTGTAAAATAACATTGTCGAACTTTGATGACATCACGGCTCGAACTAATGAAATGAAGCTTCGTGCGTGCATTTCATCGAGCTTCCACAAGCATTTTTGTGGTGTGTTTCCATTGGAATTGTGCATATTCAGGTGTTTTATGGTGTAAAATTAGATAGTCGAACTTTGATGACAACACGGCTTGGTCAGGAGAATCGGGGCTTTGTGCGTACATTTCATCGAGCTTCCACATGCATTTTCGTAGTGTGTTTCCATTGGAATTGTGCATATTTAGGTGTTTTACAGTGTAAAATTATATAATCGCACTTTGATGACATCACGGCTTGGGCTGCAGAATCGGGGCTTTGTGCGTACATTTCATCGAGCTTCCACATGCATTTTCGTGGTGTGTTTCCATTGGAATTGTGCATATTCAGCTGTTTTATGGTGTAAAAAAAGATTGTCGAACTTTGATGAAATCACGACTCTACCTGAAGAACCGTGGCTTCGTGCGTGCATTTCATCCAGCTTCCACATGCATTATTGTGGTGTGTTTCCATTGGAATTGTGCACATATAGGTGTTTTACGGTGTAAAATAAGATTGTCGAACTTTGATGACAACACTGCTCGAACTAATGAACCGTAGTCTCATGTGTGCATTTCATCGAGCTTCCACAAGCATTATTGAGGTGTGTTTCCATTGGACTTGTGCATATTTAGGTGTTTTACTGTGTAAAATTAGATTGTCGCACTTTGATGACATCACGGCTCAGGCTGGAGATTCAGGGCTTTGTGCATGCAATTCATCGAGCTTCCACATGCATTTTTGTGGTGTGTTTCCTTTGGAATTGTGCATATTCAGGTGTTTTATGGTGTAAAATAAGATTGTCAAACTTTGACGACATCATGGCTCGAACTAAGGAACAGTAGCTTTGTTCGTGCATTTCATCGAGCTTCCACAAGCATTTTTGTGGTGTATTTCCATTGGAATTGTGCATATTCAGGTGTTTTATGGTGTAAAATTAGATAGTCGCACTTTGATGACATCACAGCTTGGGCTGGAGAATCAGGGCTTTGTGCGTGCAGTTCATCAAGCTTCCACATGCATTTTTGGGTGTGTTTCCATTGGACTTGTGCATATTTAGGAGTTTTACTGTGTAAAATTAGATTGTCGTACTTTGATGACATCACTGCTCAGGCTGGAGATTCTTGGCTTTGTGCGTGCATTTCATCGAGCTTCCACATGCATCTTTGTGGTGTGTTTCCATTGGAATTGTGCATATTTAGGTGTTTTACGGTGTAAAATTAGATTGTCGCACTTTGATGACATCATGGCTCAGGCTGTAGATTCAGGGCTTTGTGCGTGCATTTCATCGAGCTTCCATATGCATTTTTGTGGTGTGTTTCCATTGGAATTGTGCATATTCAGGTGTTTTATGGTGTAAAATAAGATTGTCGAACTTTGACAACATTACAGCTCGAACTAATGAAACGTTGCTTCGTGCTTGCATTTCATCGAGCTTCCACAAGTATTTTTGTGGTGTCTTTCCATTGGAATTGTGCATATTCAGGTGTTTTTATGGTGTAAAATTAGATAGTCGAACTTTGATGACATCACGGCTTGGGCTGGAGAATCAGGGCTTTGTGCGTACATTTCATCGAGCTTCCACATGCATTTTCGTGGTGTGTTTCCATTGGAATTGTGCATATTCAGGTGTTTTATGGTGTAAAATAACATTCTCAGACTTTGATGACATCACGGCTCGAACTAATGAAACGTAGCTTCATGCATGCATTTCTTCGAGCTTCCACAAGCATTAATGTGGTGTGTTTCAATTGGAATTGTGCATTTTCAGGTGTTTTACAGTGTAAAATTATATAGTCGCACTTTGATGACATCTTGGCTCGGGTTGGAGAATCAGGGCTTTGTGCGGGCATTTCATCGAGCTTCCACATGCATTTTTGTGGTGTGTTTCCATTGGAATTGTTAATATTCAGGAGTTTTATGGTGTAAAATAAGATTGTCGAACTTTGACGACATCACGGCTCAAACTAAGGAACAGTAGCTTTGTGCGAGCATTTCATCGAGCTTCGCTAAGCATTTTTGTGGAGTATTTCCATTGGAATTGTGCATATTCAGGTGTTTTACAGTGTCAAATTAGATTGTCGCACTTTGATGACATCACGGCTTAGGCTGAAGAATCAGGGATTTGTGCGGGCATTTCATCAAGCTTCCACATTCATTTTTGTGGTGTGTTTTCATTGGAATTGTGCATATTCAGGTGGTTTATGGTGTAAAATAACATTGTCGAACTTTGATGACATCACGGCTCGAACTAATGAAACGTAGCTTCGTGCGTGCATTTCATCGAGCTTCCACAAGCATTTTTGTGGTGTGTTTCCATTGGAATTGTGCATATTCAGGTGTTTTTATGGTGTAAAATTAGATAGTCGAACTTTGATGACATCACGGCTTGGGCTGGAGAATCGGGGCTTTGTGCGTACATTTCATCGAGCTTCCACATGCATTTTCGTGGTGTGTTTCCATTGGAATTATGCATATTCAGGTGTTTTAAGGTGTAAATTAACATTCTCAGACTTTGATGACATCACGGCTCGAACTAATGAAACGTAGCTTCATGCGTGCATTTCATCGAGCTTCCACAAGCATTTTTGTGGTGTGTTTCCATTGGAATTGTGCATATTCAGGTGTTTTACAGTGTAAAATTATATAATCGCACTTTGATGACATCATGGCTCGGGCTGGAGAATCAGGGCTTTGTGCGGGCTTCTCATCGAGCTTTCACATGTATTTTTGTGGAGTGTTTCAATTGGAATTGTGCATGTTCAGGTGTTTTACGGTGTAAAATTAGATTGTCGAACTTTGATTGCATCACAGCTCGAACTAAGGAACTGTAGCTTCGTGCGTGCATTTCATCGAGATTCCACAAGCATTTTTGTGGTGTGTTTCCACTGGAATTGTGCATATTCAGGTGTTTTACGGTGTAAAATTAGATAGTCGCACTTTGATGACATCACAGCTTGGGCTGGAGTATCAGGGCTTTGTGCGTGCAATTCATCGAGCTTCCACATGCATTTTTGTGGTGTGTTTCCATTGGACTTGTGCATATTTAGGTGTTTTACGGTGTAAAATTAGATTGTCGCACTTTGATGACATCACTGCTCAGTCTGGAGATTCAGGGCTTTGTGCGTGCATTTCATGGAGCTTCCACATGCATCTTTGTGGTGTGTTTCCATTGGAATTGTGCATATTTAGGTGTTTTACGGTGCAAAATTAGATTGTCGCACTTTGATGACATCACTGCTCAGGCTGTAGATTCATTGCTTTGTGCGTGCATTTCATCGAGCTTCCACATGCATTTTTGTGGTGTGTTTCCATTGGAATTGTGCATATTCAGGTGTTTTATGGTGTAAAATAACATTCTCAGACTTTGATGACATCACGGCTCGAACTAATGAAATGTAGCTTCATGCATGCATTTCATCGAGCTTCCACAAGCATTATTGTGGTGTGTTTCCATTGGAATTGTGCATATTCAGGTGTTTTACAGTGTAAAATTAAATAGTCGCACTTTGATGACATCTTGGCTCGGGCTTGAGAATCACGGCTATGTGCGGGCATTTCATCGAGCTTCCACATGCATTTTTGTGGTGTGTTTCGATTGAAATTGTGCATATTCAGGAGTTTTATGGTGTAAAATAAGATTGTCGAACTTTGACGACATCACGGCTCGAACTAAGGAACAGTAGCTTTGTGCGTGCATTTCATCGAGCATCGCTAAGCAATTTTTGTGGAGTATTTCCATTGGAATTGTGCATATTCAGGTGTTTTACAGTGTCAAATTAGATTGTCGCACTTTGATGACATCACGGCTTAGGCTGGAGAATCAGGGATTTGTGCGGGCATTTCAACGAGCTTCCACTTTCATTTTTGTGGTATGTTTCCATTGGAATTGTGCATATTCAGGTGGTTTATGGTGTAAAATAACATTGTCGAACTTTGATGACATCACGGCTCGAACTAATGAAATGAAGCTTCGTGCGTGCATTTCATCGAGCTTCCACAAGCATTTTTGTGGTGTGTTTCCATTGGAATTGTGCATATTCAGGTGTTTTATGGTGTAAAATTAGATAGTCGAACTTTGATGACAACACGGCTTGGTCAGGAGAATCGGGGCTTTGTGCGTACATTTCATCGAGCTTCCACATGCATTTTCGTAGTGTGTTTCCATTGGAATTGTGCATATTTAGGTGTTTTACAGTGTAAAATTATATAATCGCACTTTGATGACATCACGGCTTGGGCTGCAGAATCGGGGCTTTGTGCGTACATTTCATCGAGCTTCCACATGCATTTTCGTGGTGTGTTTCCATTGGAATTGTGCATATTCAGCTGTTTTATGGTGTAAAAAAAGATTGTCGAACTTTGATGAAATCACGACTCTACCTGAAGAACCGTGGCTTCGTGCGTGCATTTCATCCAGCTTCCACATGCATTATTGTGGTGTGTTTCCATTGGAATTGTGCACATATAGGTGTTTTACGGTGTAAAATAAGATTGTCGAACTTTGATGACAACACTGCTCGAACTAATGAACCGTAGTCTCATGTGTGCATTTCATCGAGCTTCCACAAGCATTATTGAGGTGTGTTTCCATTGGACTTGTGCATATTTAGGTGTTTTACTGTGTAAAATTAGATTGTCGCACTTTGATGACATCACGGCTCAGGCTGGAGATTCAGGGCTTTGTGCATGCAATTCATCGAGCTTCCACATGCATTTTTGTGGTGTGTTTCCTTTGGAATTGTGCATATTCAGGTGTTTTATGGTGTAAAATAAGATTGTCAAACTTTGACGACATCATGGCTCGAACTAAGGAACAGTAGCTTTGTTCGTGCATTTCATCGAGCTTCCACAAGCATTTTTGTGGTGTATTTCCATTGGAATTGTGCATATTCAGGTGTTTTATGGTGTAAAATTAGATAGTCGCACTTTGATGACATCACAGCTTGGGCTGGAGAATCAGGGCTTTGTGCGTGCAGTTCATCAAGCTTCCACATGCATTTTTGGGTGTGTTTCCATTGGACTTGTGCATATTTAGGAGTTTTACTGTGTAAAATTAGATTGTCGTACTTTGATGACATCACTGCTCAGGCTGGAGATTCTTGGCTTTGTGCGTGCATTTCATCGAGCTTCCACATGCATCTTTGTGGTGTGTTTCCATTGGAATTGTGCATATTTAGGTGTTTTACGGTGTAAAATTAGATTGTCGCACTTTGATGACATCATGGCTCAGGCTGTAGATTCAGGGCTTTGTGCGTGCATTTCATCGAGCTTCCACATGCATTTTTGTGGTGTGTTTCCATTGGAATTGTGCATATTCAGGTGTTTTATGGTGTAAAATAAGATTGTCGAACTTTGACAACATTACAGCTCGAACTAATGAAACGTTGCTTCGTGCTTGCATTTCATCGAGCTTCCACAAGTATTTTTGTGGTGTCTTTCCATTTGAATTGTGCATATTCAGGTGTTTTTATGGTGTAAAATTAGATAGTCGAACTTTGATGACATCACGGCTTGGGCTGGAGAATCAGGGCTTTGTGCGTACATTTCATCGAGCTTCCACATGCATTTTCGTGGTGTGTTTCCATTGGAATTGTGCATATTCAGGTGTTTTATGGTGTAAAATAACATTCTCAGACTTTGATGACATCACGGCTCGAACTAATGAAACGTAGCTTCATGCATGCATTTCTTCGAGCTTCCACAAGCATTAATGTGGTGTGTTTCAATTGGAATTGTGCATATTCAGGTGTTTTACAGTGTAAAATTATATAGTCGCACTTTGATGACATCTTGGCTCGGGTTGGAGAATCAGGGCTTTGTGCGGGCATTTCATCGAGCTTCCACATGCATTTTTGTGGTGTGTTTCCATTGGAATTGTTAATATTCAGGAGTTTTATGGTGTAAAATAAGATTGTCGAACTTTGACGACATCACGGCTCAAACTAAGGAACAGTAGCTTTGTGCGAGCATTTCATCGAGCTTCGCTAAGCATTTTTGTGGAGTATTTCCATTGGAATTGTGCATATTCAGGTGTTTTACAGTGTCAAATTAGATTGTCGCACTTTGATGACATCACGGCTTAGGCTGAAGAATCAGGGATTTGTGCGGGCATTTCATCAAGCTTCCACATTCATTTTTGTGGTGTGTTTTCATTGGAATTGTGCATATTCAGGTGGTTTATGGTGTAAAATAACATTGTCGAACTTTGATGACATCACGGCTCGAACTAATGAAACGTAGCTTCGTGCGTGCATTTCATCGAGCTTCCACAAGCATTTTTGTGGTGTGTTTCCATTGGAATTGTGCATATTCAGGTGTTTTTATGGTGTAAAATTAGATAGTCGAACTTTGATGACATCACGGCTTGGGCTGGAGAATCGGGGCTTTGTGCGTACATTTCATCGAGCTTCCACATGCATTTTCGTGGTGTGTTTCCATTGGAATTATGCATATTCAGGTGTTTTAAGGTGTAAAATAACATTCTCAGACTTTGATGACATCACGGCTCGAACTAATGAAACGTAGCTTCATGCGTGCATTTCATCGAGCTTCCACAAGCATTTTTGTGGTGTGTTTCCATTGGAATTGTGCATATTCAGGTGTTTTACAGTGTAAAATTATATAATCGCACTTTGATGACATCATGGCTCGGGCTGGAGAATCAGGGCTTTGTGCGGGCTTCTCATCGAGCTTTCACATGTATTTTTGTGGAGTGTTTCAATTGGAATTGTGCATGTTCAGGTGTTTTACGGTGTAAAATTAGATTGTCGAACTTTGATTGCATCACAGCTCGAACTAAGGAACTGTAGCTTCGTGCGTGCATTTCATCGAGATTCCACAAGCATTTTTGTGGTGTGTTTCCACTGGAATTGTGCATATTCAGGTGTTTTACGGTGTAAAATTAGATAGTCGCACTTTGATGACATCACAGCTTGGGCTGGAGTATCAGGGCTTTGTGCGTGCAATTCATCGAGCTTCCACATGCATTTTTGTGGTGTGTTTCCATTGGACTTGTGCATATTTAGGTGTTTTACGGTGTAAAATTAGATTGTCGCACTTTGATGACATCACTGCTCAGTCTGGAGATTCAGGGCTTTGTGCGTGCATTTCATGGAGCTTCCACATGCATCTTTGTGGTGTGTTTCCATTGGAATTGTGCATATTTAGGTGTTTTACGGTGCAAAATTAGATTGTCGCACTTTGATGACATCACTGCTCAGGCTGTAGATTCATTGCTTTGTGCGTGCATTTCATCGAGCTTCCACATGCATTTTTGTGGTGTGTTTCCATTGGAATTGTGCATATTCAGGTGTTTTATGGTGCAAAATAAGATTGTCGAACTTTGACCACATTACAGCTCGAACTAAGGAACAGTAGCTTTGTGCGTGCATTTCATCGAGCTTCGCTAAGCATTTTTGTGGAGTATTTCAATTGGAATTGTGCATATTCAGGTGTTTTACAGTGTCAAATTAGATTGTCGCACTTTGATGACATCACGGATTGGGCTGGAGAATCGGGGCTTTGTGCGTACATTTCATCGAGCTTCCACATGCATTTTCATGGTGTGTTTCCATTGGAATTGTGCATATTCAGGTGTTTTAAGGTGTAAAATAACATTCTCAGACTTTGATGACATCACGGCTCGAACTAATGAAATGTAGCCTCATGCGTGCATTTCATCGACATTCCACAAGCATTTTTGTGGTGTGTTTCCATTGGAATTGTGCATATTCAGGTGTTTTACAGTGTAAAATTATATAATCGCACTTTGATGACATCATGGCTCGGACTGGAGAATCAGGGCTTTGTGCGGGCTTCTCATCGAGCTTTCACATGCATTTTTGTGGAGTGTTTCAATTGGAATTGTGCATGTTCAGGTGTTTTACGGTGTAAAATTAGATTGTCGAACTTTGATTGCATCACAGCTCGAACTAAGGAACTGTAGCTTCGTGCGTGCATTTCATCGAGATTCCACAAGCATTTTTGTGGTGTGTTTCCATTGGAATTGTGCATATTCAGGTGTTTTACGGTGTAAAATTAGATAGTCGCACTTTGATGACATCACAGCTTGGGCTGGAGAATCAGGGCTTTGTGCGTGCAGTTCATCAAGCTTCCACATGCATTTTTGTGGTGTGTTTTCATTGGACTTGTGCATATTTAGGAGTTTTACTATGTAAAATTAGATTGTCGTACTTTGATGACTTCACTGCTCAGGCTGGAGATTCTGGGCTTTGTGCGTGCATTTCATCGAGCTTCCACATGCATCTTTGTGGTGTGTTTCCATTGGAATTGTGCATATTTAGGTTTTTACGGTGTAAAATTAGATTGTCGCACTTTGATGACATCATGGCTCAGGCTGTAGATTCAGGGCTTTGTGCGTGCAATTCATCGAGCTTCCACATGCATTTATGTGGTGTGTTTCCATTGGAATTGTGCATATTCAGGTGTTTTATGGTGTAAAATAAGAATGTCGAACTTTGACAACATTACAGCTCGAACTAATGAAACGTTGCTTCGTGCGTGCATTTCATCGAGCTTCCACAAGCATTTTTGTGGTGTCTTCCATTGGAATTGTGCATATTCAGGTGTTTTTATGGTGTAAAATTAGATAGTCGAACTTTGATGACATCACGGCTTGGGCTGGAGAATCAGGGCTTTGTGCGTACATTTCATCGAGCTTCCACATGCATTTTCGTGGTGTGTTTCCATTGGAATTGTGCATCTTCAGGTGTTTTATGGTGTAAAATAACATTCTCAGACTTTGATGACATCACGGCTCGAACTAATGAAACGTAGCTTCATGCATGCATTTCTTCGAGCTTCCACAAGCATTAATGTGGTGTGTTTCAATTGGAATTGTGCATATTCAGGTGTTTTACAGTGTAAAATTATATAGTCGCACTTTGATGACATCTTTGCTCGGGTTGGAGAATCAGGGCTTTGTGCGGGCATTTCATCGAGCTTCCACATGCATTTTTTGGTGTGTTTCCATTGGAATTGTTAATATTCAGGAGTTTTATGGTGTAAAATAAGATTGTCGAACTTTGACGACATCACGGCTCAAACTAAGGAACAGTAGCTTTGTGCGAGCATTTCATCGAGCTTCGCTAAGCATTTTTGTGGAGTATTTCCATTGGAATTGTGCATATTCAGGTGTTTTACAGTGTCAAATTAGATTGTCGCACTTTGATGACATCACGGCTTAGGCTGGAGAATCAGGGATTTGTGCGGGCATTTCATCAAGCTTCCACATTCATTTTTGTGGTATGTTACCATTGGAATTGTGCATATTCAGGTGGCTTATGGTGTAAAATAACATTGTCGAACTTTGATGACATCACGGCTCGAACTAATGAAACGTAGCTTCGTGCGTGCATTTCATCGAGCTTCCACAAGCATTTTTGTGGTGTGTTTCCATTGGAATTGTGCATATTCAGGTGTTTTTATGGTGTAAAATTAGATAGTCGAACTTTGATGACATCACGGCTTGGGCTGGAGAATCGGGGCTTTGTGCGTACATTTCATCGAGCTTCCACATGCATTTTCGTGGTGTGTTTCCATTGGAATTGTGCATATTCAGGTGTTTTAAGGTGTAAAATAACATTCTCAGACTTTGATGACATCACGGCTCGAACTAATGAAACGTAGCTTCATGCGTGCATTTCATCGAGCTTCCACAAGCATTTTTGTGGTGTGTTTCCATTGGAATTGTGCATATTCAGGTGTTTTACAGTGTAAAATTATATAATCGCACTTTGATGACATCATGGCTCGGGCTGGAGAATCAGGGCTTTGTGCGGGCTTCTCATCGAGCTTTCACATGCATTTTTGTGGAGTGTTTCAATTGGAATTGTGCATGTTCAGGTGTTTTACGGTGTAAAATTAGATTGTCGAACTTTGATTGCATCACAGCTCGAACTAAGGAACTGTAGCTTCGTGCGTGCATTTCATCGAGATTCCACAAGCATTTTTGTGGTGTGTTTCCACTGGAATTGTGCATATTCAGGTGTTTTACGGTGTAAAATTAGATAGTCGCACTTTGATGACATCACAGCTTGGGCTGGAGAATCAGGGCTTTGTGCGTGCAATTCATCGAGCTTCCACATGCATTTTTGTGGTGTGTTTCCATTGGACTTGTGCATATTTAGGTGTTTTACGGTGTAAAATTAGATTGTCGCACTTTGATGACATCACTGCTCAGGCTGGAGATTCAGGGCTTTGTGCGTGCATTTCATGGAGCTTCCACATGCATCTTTGTGGTGTGTTTCCATTGGAATTGTGCATATTTAGGTGTTTTACGGTGCAAAATTAGATTGTCGCACTTTGATGACATCACTGCTCTGGCTGTAGATTCATTGCTTTGTGCGTGCATTTCATCGAGCTTCCACATGCATTTTTGTGGTGTGTTTCCATTGGAATTGTGCATATTCAGGTGTTTTATGGTGCAAAATAAGATTGTCGAACTTTGACCACATTACAGATCGAACTAAGGAACAGTAGCTTTGTGCGTGCATTTCATCGAGCTTCGCTAAGCATTTTTGTGGAGTATTTCAATTGGAATTGTGCATATTCAGGTGTTTTACTGTGTCAAATTAGATTGTCGCACTTTGATGACATCACGGATTGGGCTTTAGAATCGGGGCTTTGTGCGTACATTTCATTGAGCTTCCACATGCATTTTCATGGTGTGTTTCCATTGGAATTGTGCATATTCAGGTGTTTTAAGGTGTAAAATAACATTCTCAGACTTTGATGACATCACGGCTCGAACTAATGAAATATAGCCTCATGCGTGCATTTCATCTACATTCCACAAGCATTTTTGTGGTGTGTTTCCATTGGAATTGTGCATATTCAGGTGTTTTACAGTGTAAAATTATATAATCGCACTTTGATGACATCATGGCTCGGACTGGAGAATCAGGGCTTTGTGCGGGCTTCTCATCGAGCTTTCACATGCATTTTTGTGGAGTGTTTCAATTGGAATTGTGCATGTTCAGGTGTTTTACGGTGTAAAATTAGATTGTCGAACTTTGATTGCATCACAGCTCGAACTAAGGAACTGTAGCTTCGTGCGTGCATTTCATCGAGATTCCACAAGCATTTTTGTGGTGTGTTTCCATTGGAATTGTGCCTATTCAGGTGTTTTACGGTGTAAAATTAGATAGTCGCACTTTGATGACATCACAGCTTGGGCTGGAGAATCAGGGCTTTGTGCGTGCAGTTCATCAAGCTTCCACATGCATTTTTGTGGTGTGTTTCCATTGGACTTGTGCATATTTAGGAGTTTTACTGTGTAAAATTAGATTGTCGTACTTTGATGACATCACTGCTCAGGCTGGAGATTCTGGGCTTTGTGCGTGCATTTCATCGAGCTTCCACATGCATCTTTGTGGTGTGTTTCCATTGGAATTGTGCATATTTAGGTTTTTACGGTGTAAAATTAGATTGTCGCACTTTGACAACATTACAGCTCGAACTAATGAAACGTTGCTTCGTGCGTGCATTTCATCGAGCTTCCACAAGCATTTTTGTGGTGTCTTCCATTGGAATTGTGCATATTCAGGTGTTTTTATGGTGTAAAATTAGATAGTCGAACTTTGATGACATCACGGCTTGGGCTGGAGAATCAGGGCTTTGTGCATACTTTTCATCGAGCTTCCACATGCATTTTCGTGGTGTGTTTCCATTGAAATTGTGCATATTCAGGTGTTTTATGGTGTAAAATAACATTCTCAGACTTTGATGACATCACGGCTCGAACTAATGAAACGTAGCTTCATGCATGCATTTCTTCGAGCTTCCACAAGCATTAATGTGGTGTGTTTCAATTGGAATTGTGCATATTCAGGTGTTTTACAGTGTAAAATTATATAGTCGCACTTTGATGACATCTTTGCTCGGGTTGGAGAATCAGGGCTTTGTGCTGGCATTTCATCGAGCTTCCACATGCATTTTTGTGGTGTGTTTCCATTGGAATTGTTAATATTCAGGAGTTTTATGGTGTAAAATAAGATTGTCGAACTTTGACGACATCACGGCTCAAACTAAGGAACAGTAGCTTTGTGCGAGCATTTCATCGAGCTTCGCTAAGCATTTTTGTGGAGTATTTCCATTGGAATTGTGCATATTCAGGTGTTTTACAGTGTCAAATTAGATTGTCGCACTTTGATGACATCACGGCTTAGGCTGGAGAATCAGGGATTTGTGCGGGCATTTCATCAAGCTTCCACATTCATTTTTGTGGTATGTTACCATTGGAATTGTGCATATTCAGGTGGTTTATGGTGTAAAATAACATTGTCGAACTTTGATGACATCACGGCTCGAACTAATGAAACGTAGCTTCGTGCGTGCATTTCATCGAGCTTCCACAAGCATTTTTGTGGTGTGTTTCCATTGGAATTGTGCATATTCAGGTGTTTTTATGGTGTAAAATTAGATAGTCAAACTTTGATGACATCACGGCTTGGGCTGGAGAATCGGGGTTTTGTGCGTACATTTCATCGAGCTTCCACATGCATTTTCGTGGTGTGTTTCCATTGGAATTGTGCATATTCAGGTGTTTTAAGGTGTAAAATAACATTCTCAGACTTTGATGACATCACGTCTCGAACTAATGAAACGTAGCTTCATGCGTGCATTTCATCGAGCTTCCACAAGCATTTTTGTGGTGTGTTTCCATTGGAATTGTGCATTTTCAGGTGTTTTACAGTGTAAAATTATATAATCGCACTTTGATGACATCATGGCTCGGGCTGGAGAATCAGGGCTTTGTGCGGGCTTCTCATCGAGCTTTCACATGCATTTTTGTGGAGTGTTTCAATTGGAATTGTGCATGTTCAGGTGTTTTACGGTGTAAAATTAGATTGTCGAACTTTGATTGCATCACAGCTCGAACTAAGGAACTGTAGCTTCGTGCGTGCATTTCATCGAGATTCCACAAGCATTTTTGTGGTGTGTTTCCACTGGAATTGTGCATATTCAGGTGTTTTACGGTGTAAAATTAGATAGTCGCACTTTGATGACATCACAGCTTGGGCTGGAGTATCAGGGCTTTGTGCGTGCAATTCATCGAGCTTCCACATGCATTTTTGTGGTGTGTTTCCATTGGACTTGTGCATATTTAGGTGTTTTACGGTGTAAAATTAGATTGTCGCACTTTGATGACATCACTGCTCAGTCTGGAGATTCAGGGCTTTGTGTGTGCATTTCATGGAGCTTCCACATGCATCTTTGTGGTGTGTTTCCATTGGAATTGTGCATATTTAGGTGTTTTACGGTGCAAAATTAGATTGTCGCACTTTGATGACATCACTGCTCAGGCTGTAGATTCATTGCTTTGTGCGTGCATTTCATCGAGCTTCCACATGCATTTTTGTGGTGTGTTTCCATTGGAATTGTGCATATTCAGGTGTTTTATGGTGTAAAATAAGATTGTCGAACTTTGACCACATTACAGCTCGAACTAAGGAACAGTAGCTTTGTGCGTGCATTTCATCGAGCTTCGCTAAGCATTTTTGTGGAGTATTTCCATTGGAATTGCGCATATTCAGGTGTTTTACAGTGTCAAATTAGATTGTCGCACTTTGATGACATCACGGCTTAGGCTGGAGAATCAGGGATTTGTGCGGGCATTTCATCGAGCTTCCACATTCATTTTTGTGGTATGTTTCCATTGGAATTGTGCATATTCAGGTGTTTTACAGTGTAAAATTATATAATCGCACTTTGATGACATCATGGCTCGGGCTGGAGAATCAGGGCTTTGTGCGGGCTTCTCATCGAGCTTTCACATGCATTTTTGTGGAGTGTTTCAATAGGAATTGTGCATGTTCAGGTGTTTTACGGTGTAAAATTAGATTGTCGAACTTTGATTGCATCACAGCTCAAACTAAGGAACAGTAGCTTCGTGCGTGTATTTCATCGAGCTTCGCTAAGCATTTTTGTGGTGTGTTTCCATTGGAATTGTGCATATTCAGGTGTTTTACGGTGTCAAATTAGATAGTCGCACTTTGATGACATCACAGCTTGGGCTGGAGAATCAGGGCTTTGTGCGTGCAGTTCATCGAGCTTCCACATGCATTTTTGTGGTGTTTCCATTGGGCTTGTGTATATTTAGGAGTTTTACGGTGTAAAATTAGATTGTCGCACTTTGATGACATCACTGCTCAGGCTGGAGATTCAGGGCTTTGTGCGTGCATTTCATGGAGCTTCCACATGCATCTTTGTGGTGTGTTTCCATTGGAATTGTGCATATTTAGGTGTTTTACGGTGCAAAACTAGATTGTCGCACTTTGATGACATCACTGCTCAGGCTGGAGATTCAGGGCTTTGTGCGTGCATTTCATGGAGCTTCCACATGCATCGTTGTGGTGTGTTTCCATTGGAATTGTGCATATTCAGGTGTTTTATGGTGCAAAATAAGATTGTCAAACTTTGACCACAATACAGCTCGAATTAAGGAACAGTAGCTTTGTGCGTGCATTTCATTGAGCTTCGCTAAGCATTTTTGTGGAGTATTTCAATTGGAATTGTGCATATTCAGGTGTTTTACAGTGTCAAATTAGATTGTCGCACTTTGATGACATCACGGATTGGGCTGGAGAATCGGGGCTTTGTGCGTACATTTCATCGAGCTTCCACATGCATTTTCATGGTGTGTTTCCATTGGAATTGTGCATATTCAGGTGTTTTAAGGTGTAAAATAACATTCTCAGACTTTGATGACATCACGGCTCAAACTAATGAAATGTAGCCTCATGCGTGCATTTCATCGACATTCCACAAGCATTTTTGTGGTGTGTTTCCATTGGAATTGTGCATATTCAGGTGTTTTACAGTGTAAAATTATATAATCGCACTTTGATGACATCATGGCTCGGACTGGAGAATCAGGGCTTTGTGCGGGCTTCTCATCGAGCTTTCACATGCATTTTTGTGGAGTGTTTCAATTGGAATTGTGCATGTTCAGGTGTTTTACGGTGTAAAATTAGATTGTCGAACTTTGATTGCATCACAGCTCGAACTAAGGAACTGTAGCTTCGTGCGTGCATTTCATCGAGATTCCACAAGCATTTTTGTGGTGTGTTTCCATTGGAATTGTGCATATTCAGGTGTTTTACGGTGTAAAATTAGATAGTCGCACTTTGATGACATCACAGCTTGGGCTGGAGAATCAGGGCTTTGTGCGTGCAGTTCATCAAGCTTCCACATGCATTTTTGTGGTGTGTTTCCATTGGACTTGTGCATATTTAGGAGTTTTACTGTGTAAAATTAGATTGTCGTACTTTGATGACTTCACTGCTCAGGCTGGAGATTCTGGGCTTTGTGCGTGCATTTCATCGAGCTTCCACATGCATCTTTGTGGTGTGTTTCCATTGGAATTGTGCATATTTAGGTTTTTACGGTGTAAAATTAGATTGTCGCACTTTGATGACATCATGGCTCAGGCTGTAGATTCAGGGCTTTGTGCGTGCATTTCATCGAGCTTCCACATGCATTTATGTGGTGTGTTTCCATTGGAATTGTGCATATTCAGGTGTTTTATGGTGTAAAATAAGATTGTCGAACTTTGACAACATTACAGCTCGAACTAATGAAACGTTGCTTCGTGCGTGCATTTCATCGAGCTTCCACAAGCATTGTTGTGGTGTCTTCCATTGGAATTGTGCATATTCAGGTGTTTTTATGGTGTAAAATTAGATAGTCGAACTTTGATGACATCACGGCTTGGGCTGGAGAATCAGGGCTTTGTGCGTACATTTCATCGAGCTTCCACATGCATTTTCGTGGTGTGTTTCCATTGGAATTGTGCATCTTCAGGTGTTTTATGGTGTAAAATAACATTCTCAGACTTTGATGACATCACGGCTCGAACTAATGAAACGTAGCTTCATGCATGCATTTCTTCGAGCTTCCACAAGCATTAATGTGGTGTGTTTCAATTGGAATTGTGCATATTCAGGTGTTTTACAGTGTAAAATTATATAGTCGCACTTTGATGACATCTTTGCTCGGGTTGGAGAATCAGGGCTTTGTGCGGGCATTTCATCGAGCTTCCACATGCATTTTTGTGGTGTGTTTCCATTGGAATTGTTAATATTCAGGAGTTTTATGGTGTAAAATAAGATTGTCGAACTTTGACGACATCACGGCTCAAACTAAGGAACAGTAGCTTTGTGCGAGCATTTCATCGAGCTTCTCTAAGCATTTTTGTGGAGTATTTCCATTGGAATTGTGCATATTCAGGTGTTTTACAGTGTCAAATTAGATTGTCGCACTTTGATGACATCACGGCTTAGGCTGGAGAATCAGGGATTTGTGCGGGCATTTCATCAAGCTTCCACATTCATTTTTGTGGTATGTTACCATTGGAATTGTGCATATTCAGGTGGTTTATGGTGTAAAATAACATTGTCGAACTTTGATGACATCACGGCTCGAACTAATGAAACGTAGCTTCGTGCGTGCATTTCATCGAGCTTCCACAAGCATTTTTGTGGTGTGTTTCCATTGGAATTGTGCATATTCAGGTGTTTTTATGGTGTAAAATTAGATAGTCGAACTTTGATGACATCACGGCTTGGGCTGGAGAATCGGGGCTTTGTGCGTACATTTCATCGAGCTTCCACATGCATTTTCGTGGTGTGTTTCCATTGGAATTGTGCATATTCAGGTGTTTTAAGGTGTAAAATAACATTCTCAGACTTTGATGACATCACGGCTCGAACTAATGAAACGTAGCTTCATGCGTGCATTTCATCGAGCTTCCACAAGCATTTTTGTGGTGTGTTTCCATTGGAATTGTGCATATTCAGGTGTTTTACAGTGTAAAATTATATAATCGCACTTTGAAGACATCATGGCTCGGGCTGGAGAATCAGGGCTTTGTGCGGGCTTCTCATCGAGCTTTCACATGCATTTTTGTGGAGTGTTTCAATTGGAATTGTGCATGTTCAGGTGTTTTACGGTGTAAAATTAGATTGTCGAACTTTGATTGCATCACAGCTCAAACTAAGGAACTGTAGCTTCGTGCGTGCATTTCATCGAGATTCCACAAGCATTTTTGTGGTGTGTTTCCACTGGAATTGTGCATATTCAGGTGTTTTACGGTGTAAAATTAGATAGTCGCACTTTGATGACATCACAGCTTGGGCTGGAGAATCAGGGCTTTGTGCGTGCAATTCATCGAGCTTCCACATGCATTTTTGTGGTGTGTTTCCATTGGACTTGTGCATATTTAGGTGTTTTACGGTGTAAAATTAGATTGTCGCACTATGATGACATCACTGCTCAGGCTGGAGATTCAGGGCTTGTGCGTGCATTTCATGGAGCTTCCACATGCATCTTTGTGGTGTGTTTCCATTGGAATTGTGCATATTTAGGTGTTTTACGGTGCAAAATTAGATTGTCGCACTTTGATGACATCACTGCTCAGGCTGTAGATTCATTGCTTTGTGCGTGCATTTCATCGAGCTTCCACATGCATTTTTGTGGTGTGTTTCCATTGGAATTGTGCATATTCAGGTGTTTTATGGTGCAAAATAAGATTGTCGAACTTTGACCACATTACAGCTCGAACTAAGGAACAGTAGCTTTGTGCGTGCATTTCATCGAGCTTCGCTAAGCATTTTTGTGGAGTATTTCAATTGGAATTGTGCATATTCAGGTGTTTTACAGTGTCAAAATAGATTGACCCACTTTGATGACATCACGGATTGGGCTGGAGAATCGGGGCTTTGGGCGTACATTTCATCGAGCTTCCACATGCATTTTCATGGTGTGTTTCCATTGGAATTGTGCATATTCAGGTGTTTTAAGGTGTAAAATAACATTCTCAGACTTTGATGACATCACGGCTCGAACTAATGAAACGTAGCCTCATGCGTGCATTTCATCGACATTCCACAAGCATTTTTGTGGTGTGTTTCCATTGGAATTGTGCATATTCAGGTGTTTTACAGTGTAAAATTATATAATCGCACTTTGATGACATCATGGCTCGGACTGGAGAATCAGCGCTTTGTGCGGGCTTCTCATCGAGTTTTCACATGCATTTTTGTGGAGTGTTTCAATTGGAATTGTGCATGTTCAGGTGTTTTACGGTGTAAAATTAGATTGTCGAACTTTGATTGCATCACAGCTCGAACTAAGGAACTGTAGCTTCGTGCGTGCATTTCATCGAGATTACACAAGCATTATTGTGGTGTGTTTCCATTGGAATTGTGCATATTCAGGTGTTTTACGGTGTAAAATTAGATAGTCGCACTTTGATGACATCACAGCTTGGGCTGGAGAATCAGGGCTTTGTGCGTGCAGTTCATCAAGCTTCCACATGCATTTATGTGGTGTGTTTCCATTGGAATTGTGCATATTCAGGTGTTTTATGGTGTAAAATAAGATTGTCGAACTTTGACAACATTACAGCTTGGGCTGGAGAATCAGGGCTTTGTGCGTACATTTCATTGAGCTTCCACATGCATTTTCGTGGTGTGTTTCCATTGGAATTGTGCATATTCAGGTGTTTTATGGTGTAAAATAACATTCTCAGACTTTGATGACATCACGGCTCGAACTAATGAAACGTAGCCTCATGCGTGCATTTCATCGACATTCCACAAGCATTTTTGTGGTGTGTTTCAATTGGAATTGTGCATATTCAGGTGTTTTACAGTGTAAAATTATATAGTCGCACTTTGATGACATCTTTGCTCGGGTTGGAGAATCAGGGCTTTGTGCGGGCATTTCATCGAGCTTCCACATGCATTTTTGTGGTGTGTTTCCATTGGAATTGTTAATATTCAGGAGTTTTATGGTGTAAAATAAGATTGTCGAACTTTGACGACATCACGGCTCAAACTAAGGAACAGTAGCTTTGTGCGAGCATTTCATCGAGCTTCGCTAAGCATTTTTGTGGAGTATTTCCATTGGAATTGTGCATATTCAGGTGTTTTACAGTGTCAAATTAGATTGTCGCACTTTGATGACATCACGGCTTAGGCTGGAGAATCAGGGATTTGTGCGGGCATTTCATCAAGCTTCCACATTCATTTTTGTGGTATGTTACCATTGGAATTGTGCATATTCAGGTGGTTTATGGTGTAAAATAACATTGTCGAACTTTGATGACATCACGGCTCGAACTAATGAAACGTAGCTTCGTGCGTGCATTTCATCGAGCTTCCACAAGCATTTTTGTGGTGTGTTTCCATTGGAATTGTGCATATTCAGGTGTTTTACGGTGTAAAATTAGATAGTCGCACTTTGATGACATCACAGCTTGGGCTGGAGAATCAGGGCTTTGTGCGTGCAATTCATCGAGCTTCCACATGCATTTTTGTGGTGTGTTTCCATTGGACTTGTGCATATTTAGGTGTTTTACGGTGTAAAATTAGATTGTCACACTTTGATGACATCACTGCTCAGGCTGGAGATTCAGGGCTTTGTGCGTGCATTTCATGGAGCTTCCACATGCATCTTTGTGGTGTGTTTCCATTGGAATTGTGCATATTTAGGTGTTTTACGGTGCAAAATTAGATTGTCGCATTTTGATGACATCACTGCTCAGGCTGTAGATTCATTGCTTTGTGCGTGCATTTCATCGAGCTTCCACATGCATTTTTGTGGTGTGTTTCCATTGGAATTGTGCATATTCAGGTGTTTTATGGTGTAAAATAAGATTGTCGAACTTTGACCACATTACAGCTCGAACTAAGGAACAGTAGCATTGTGCGTGCATTTCATCGAGCTTCGCTAAGCATTTTTGTGGAGTATTTCCATTGGAATTGCGCATATTCAGGTGTTTTACAGTGTCAAATTAGATTGTCGCACTTTCATGACATCACGGCTTAGGCTGGAGAATCAGGGATTTGTGCGGGCATTTCATCGAGCTTCCACAAGCATTTTTGTGGTATGTTTCCATTGGAATTGTGCATATTCAGGTGTTTTATGGTGTAAAATAACATTCTCAGACTTTGATGACATCACGGCTCGAACTAATGAAACGTAGCTTCGTGCGTGCATTTCATCGAGCTTCCACAAGCATTTTTGTGGTGTCTTTCCATTGGAATTGTGCATATTCAGGTGTTTTTATGGTGTAAAATTAGATAGTCGAACTTTGATGACATCACGGCTTGGGCTGGAGAATCAGGGCTTTGTGCGTACATTTCATCGAGCTTCCACATGCATTTTCCTGGTGTGTTTCCATTGGAATTGTGCATATTCAGGTGTTTTATGGTGTAAAATAACATTCTCAGACTTTGATGACATCACGGCTCGAACTAATGAAACGTAGCTTCATGCATGCATTTCATCGAGCTTCCACAGGCATTATTGTGGTGTGTTTCCATTGTAATTGTGCATATTCAGGTGTTTTACAGTGTAAAATTATATAGTCGCACTTTGATGACATCTTGGCTCGGGCTTGAGAATCAGGGCTATGTGCCGGCATTTCATCGAGCTTCCACATGCATTTTTGTGGTGTGTTTCCATTGGAATTGTGCATATTCAGGAGTTTTATGGTGTAAAATAAGATTGTCGAACTTTGACGACATCACGGCTCGAACTAAGGAACAGTAGCTTTGTGCGTGCATTTCATCGAGCATCGCTAAGCAATTTTTGTGGAGTATTTCCATTGGAATTGTGCATATTCAGGTGTTTTACAGTGTCAAATTAGATTGTCGCACTTTGATGACATCACAGCTTAGGCTGGAGAATCAGGGATTTTTGCGGGCATTTCATCGAGCTTCCACTTTCATTTTTGTGGTATGTTTCCAATGGAATTGTGCATATTCAGGTGGTTTATGGTGTAAAATAACATTGTCGAACTTTGATGACATCACGGCTCGAACTAATGAAACGTAGCTTCGTGCGTGCATTTCATCGAGCTTCCACAAGCATTTTTGTGGTGTGTTTCCATTGGAATTGTGCATATTCAGGTGTTTTATGGTGTAAAATTAGATAGTCGAACTTTGATGACAACACGGCTTGGGCAGGAGAATCGGGGCTTTGTGCGTACATTTCATCGAGCTTCCACATGCATTTTCGTGGTGTGTTTCCATTGGAATTGAGCATATTCAGGTGTTTTACAGTGTAAAATTATATAATCGCACTTTGATGACATCACGGCTTGGGCTGGAGAATCGGGGCTTTGTGCGAACATTTCATCGAGCTTCCACATGCATTTTCGTGGTGTGTTTCCTTTGGAATTGTGCATATTCAGGTGTTTTATGGTGTAAAATAACATTCTCAGACTTTGATGACATCACGGCTCGAACTAATGAAACGTAGCTTCATGCGTGCATTTCATCGAGCTTCCACAAGCATTTTCGTGGTGTGTTTCCATTGGAATTGAGCATATTCAGGTGTTTTACAGTGTAAAATTATATAATCGCACTTTGATGACATCACGGCTTGGGCTGGAGAATCGGGGCTTTGTGCGTACATTTCATCGAGCTTCCACATGCTTTTTCGTGGTGTGTTTCCTTTGGAATTGTGCATATTCAGGTGTTTTATGGTGTAAAATAACATTCTCAGACTTTGATGACATCACGGCTCGAACTAATGAAACGTAGCTTCATGCGTGCATTTCATCGAGCTTCCACAAGCATTTTCGTGGTGTGTTTCCATTGGAATTGTGCATATTCAGGTGTTTTACAGTGTAAAATTAGATAATCGCACTTTGAAGACATCATGGCTCGGGCTGGAGAATCAGGGCTTTGTGCGGGCTTTTCATCGAGCTTTCACATGCATTTTTGTGGAGTGTTTCAATTGGAATTGTGCATAATCAGGTGTTTTACGGTGTAAAATTAGATAGTCGAACTTTGATGAAATCACGGCTCTGCCTGAAGAACCGTGGCTTCGTGCGTGCATTTCATCCAGCTTCCACATGCATTATTGTGGTGTGTTTCCATTGGAATTGTGCATATATAGGTGTTTTACGGTGTAAAATAAGATTGTCGAACTTTGATGACATCACTGCTCGAACTAATGAACCGTAGTTTCATGTGTGCATTTCATCGAGCTTCCACAAGCATTATTGAGGTGTGTTTCCATTGGACTTGTGCATATTTAGGTGTTTAATGGTGTAAAATTAGATTGTCGCACTTTGATGACATCACGGCTCAGGCTGGAGATTCAGGGCTTTGTGCGTGCGTTTCATCGAGCTTCCACATGCATTTTTGTGGTGTGTTTCCTTTGGAATTGTGCATATTCAGGAGTTTTATGGTGTAAAATAAGATTGTCAAACTTTGACGACATCACGGCTCGAACTAAGGAACAGTAGCTTTGTTCGTGCATTTCATCGAGCTTCGCTAAGCATTTTTGTGGTGTATTTCCATTGGAATTGTGCATATTCAGGTGTTTTATGGTGTAAAATTAGATAGTCGCACTTTGATGACATCACAGCTTGGGCTGGAGAATCAGGGCTTTGTGCGTGCAGTTCATCGAGCTTCCACATGCATTTTTGTGGTGTGTTTCCATTGGACTTGTGCATATTTAGGAGTTTTACTGTGTAAAATTAGATTGTCGTACTTTGATGACATCACTGCTCAGGCTGGAGATTCTGGGCATTGTGCGTGCATTTCATCGAGCTTCCACATGCGTCTTTGTGGTGTGTTTCCATTGGAATTGTGCATATTTAGGTGTTTTGCGGTGTAAAATTAGATTGTCGCACTTTGATGACATCATGGCTCAGGCTGTAGATTCAGGGCTTTGTGCGTGCATTTTATCGAGCTTCCACATGCATTTTTGTGGTGTGTTTCCTTTGGAATTGTGCATATTCAGGTGCTTTATGGTGTAAAATAAGATTGTCGAACTTTGACCACATTACAGCTCGAACTAAAGAAACGTTGCTTCATGCGTGCATTTCATCGAGCTTCCACAAGCATTTTTGTGGTGTCTTTCCATTGGAATTATGCATATTCAGGTGTTTTTATGGTGTAAAATTATATAGTCGAACTTTGATGACATCACGGCTTGGGCTGGAGAATCAGGGCTTTGTGCGTACATTTCATCGAGCTTCCAGATGCATTTTCGTGGTTTGTTTCCATTGGAATTGTGCATATTCAGGTGTTTTATGGTGTAAAATAACATTCTCAGACTTTGATGACATCACGGCTCGAACTAATGAAACGTAGCTTCATGCATGCATTTCTTCGAGCTTCCACAAGCATTAATGTGGTGTGTTTCAATTGGAATTGTGCATATTCAGGTGTTTTACAGTGTAAAATTATATAGTCGCACTTTGATGACATCTTTGCTCGGGTTGGAGAATCAGGGCTTTGTGCTGGCATTTCATCGAGCTTCCACATGCATTTTTGTGGTGTGTTTCCATTGGAATTGTTAATATTCAGGAGTTTTATGGTGTAAAATAAGATTGTCGAACTTTGACGACATCACGGCTCAAACTAAGGAACAGTAGCTTTGTGCGAGCATTTCATCGAGCTTCGCTAAGCATTTTTGTGGAGTATTTCCATTGGAATTGTGCATATTCAGGTGTTTTACAGTGTCAAATTAGATTGTCGCACTTTGATGACATCACGGCTTAGGCTGGAGAATCAGGGATTTGTGCGGGCATTTCATCAAGCTTCCACATTCATTTTTGTGGTATGTTACCATTGGAATTGTGCATATTCAGGTGGTTTATGGTGTAAAATAACATTGTCGAACTTTGATGACATCACGGCTCGAACTAATGAAACGTAGCTTCGTGCGTGCATTTCATCGAGCTTCCACAAGCATTTTTGTGGTGTGTTTCCATTGGAATTGTGCATATTCAGGTGTTTTTATGGTGTAAAATTAGATAGTCAAACTTTGATGACATCACGGCTTGGGCTGGAGAATCGGGGTTTTGTGCGTACATTTCATCGAGCTTCCACATGCATTTTCGTGGTGTGTTTCCATTGGAATTGTGCATATTCAGGTGTTTTAAGGTGTAAAATAACATTCTCAGACTTTGATGACATCACGTCTCGAACTAATGAAACGTAGCTTCATGCGTGCATTTCATCGAGCTTCCACAAGCATTTTTGTGGTGTGTTTCCATTGGAATTGTGCATATTCAGGTGTTTTACAGTGTAAAATTATATAATCGCACTTTGATGACATCATGGCTCGGGCTGGAGAATCAGGGCTTTGTGCGGGCTTCTCATCGAGCTTTCACATGCATTTTTGTGGAGTGTTTCAATTGGAATTGTGCATGTTCAGGTGTTTTACGGTGTCAAATTAGATTGTCGCACTTTCATGACATCACGGCTTAGGCTGTAGAATCAGGGATTTGTGCGGGCATTTCATCGAGCTTCGCTAAGCATTTTTGTGGAGTATTTCCATTGGAATTGCGCATATTCAGGTGTTTTACAGTGTCAAATTAGATTGTCGCACTTTCATGACATCACGGCTTAGGCTGGAGAATCAGGGATTTGTGCGGGCATTTCATCGAGCTTCCACAAGCATTTTTGTGGTATGTTTCCATTGGAATTGTGCATATTCAGGTGTTTTATGGTGTAAAATAACATTCTCAGACTTTGATGACATCACGGCTCGAACTAATGAAACGTAGCTTCGTGCGTGCATTTCATCGAGCTTCCACAAGCATTTTTGTGGTGTCTTTCCATTGGAATTGTGCATATTCAGGTGTTTTTATGGTGTAAAATTAGATAGTCGAACTTTGATGACATCACGGCTTGGGCTGGAGAATCAGGGCTTTGTGCGTACATTTCATCGAGCTTCCACATGCATTTTCCTGGTGTGTTTCCATTGGAATTGTGCATATTCAGGTGTTTTATGGTGTAAAATAACATTCTCAGACTTTGATGACATCACGGCTCGAACTAATGAAACGTAGCTTCATGCATGCATTTCATCGAGCTTCCACAAGCATTTTTGTGGTGTGTTTCCATTGGAATTGTGCATATTCAGGTGTTTTACAGTGTAAAATTATATAATCGCACTTTGAAGACATCATGGCTCGGGCTGGAGAATCAGGGCTTTGTGCGGGCTTCTCATCGAGCTTTCACATGCATTTTTGTGGAGTGTTTCAATTGGAATTGTGCATGTTCAGGTGTTTTACGGTGTAAAATTAGATTGTCGAACTTTGATTGCATCACAGCTCAAACTAAGGAACTGTAGCTTCGTGCGTGCATTTCATCGAGATTCCACAAGCATTTTTGTGGTGTGTTTCCACTGGAATTGTGCATATTCAGGTGTTTTACGGTGTAAAATTAGATAGTCGCACTTTGATGACATCACAGCTTGGGCTGGAGAATCAGGGCTTTGTGCGTGCAATTCATCGAGCTTCCACATGCATTTTTGTGGTGTGTTTCCATTGGACTTGTGCATATTTAGGTGTTTTACGGTGTAAAATTAGATTGTCGCACTATGATGACATCACTGCTCAGGCTGGAGATTCAGGGCTTGTGCGTGCATTTCATGGAGCTTCCACATGCATCTTTGTGGTGTGTTTCCATTGGAATTGTGCATATTTAGGTGTTTTACGGTGCAAAATTAGATTGTCGCACTTTGATGACATCACTGCTCAGGCTGTAGATTCATTGCTTTGTGCGTGCATTTCATCGAGCTTCCACATGCATTTTTGTGGTGTGTTTCCATTGGAATTGTGCATATTCAGGTGTTTTATGGTGCAAAATAAGATTGTCGAACTTTGACCACATTACAGCTCGAACTAAGGAACAGTAGCTTTGTGCGTGCATTTCATCGAGCTTCGCTAAGCATTTTTGTGGAGTATTTCAATTGGAATTGTGCATATTCAGGTGTTTTACAGTGTCAAAATAGATTGACCCACTTTGATGACATCACGGATTGGGCTGGAGAATCGGGGCTTTGGGCGTACATTTCATCGAGCTTCCACATGCATTTTCATGGTGTGTTTCCATTGGAATTGTGCATATTCAGGTGTTTTAAGGTGTAAAATAACATTCTCAGACTTTGATGACATCACGGCTCGAACTAATGAAACGTAGCCTCATGCGTGCATTTCATCGACATTCCACAAGCATTTTTGTGGTGTGTTTCCATTGGAATTGTGCATATTCAGGTGTTTTACAGTGTAAAATTATATAATCGCACTTTGATGACATCATGGCTCGGACTGGAGAATCAGCGCTTTGTGCGGGCTTCTCATCGAGTTTTCACATGCATTTTTGTGGAGTGTTTCAATTGGAATTGTGCATGTTCAGGTGTTTTACGGTGTAAAATTAGATTGTCGAACTTTGATTGCATCACAGCTCGAACTAAGGAACTGTAGCTTCGTGCGTGCATTTCATCGAGATTACACAAGCATTATTGTGGTGTGTTTCCATTGGAATTGTGCATATTCAGGTGTTTTACGGTGTAAAATTAGATAGTCGCACTTTGATGACATCACAGCTTGGGCTGGAGAATCAGGGCTTTGTGCGTGCAGTTCATCAAGCTTCCACATGCATTTATGTGGTGTGTTTCCATTGGAATTGTGCATATTCAGGTGTTTTATGGTGTAAAATAAGATTGTCGAACTTTGACAACATTACAGCTTGGGCTGGAGAATCAGGGCTTTGTGCGTACATTTCATTGAGCTTCCACATGCATTTTCGTGGTGTGTTTCCATTGGAATTGTGCATATTCAGGTGTTTTATGGTGTAAAATAACATTCTCAGACTTTGATGACATCACGGCTCGAACTAATGAAACGTAGCCTCATGCGTGCATTTCATCGACATTCCACAAGCATTTTTGTGGTGTGTTTCAATTGGAATTGTGCATATTCAGGTGTTTTACAGTGTAAAATTATATAGTCGCACTTTGATGACATCTTTGCTCGGGTTGGAGAATCAGGGCTTTGTGCGGGCATTTCATCGAGCTTCCACATGCATTTTTGTGGTGTGTTTCCATTGGAATTGTTAATATTCAGGAGTTTTATGGTGTAAAATAAGATTGTCGAACTTTGACGACATCACGGCTCAAACTAAGGAACAGTAGCTTTGTGCGAGCATTTCATCGAGCTTCGCTAAGCATTTTTGTGGAGTATTTCCATTGGAATTGTGCATATTCAGGTGTTTTACAGTGTCAAATTAGATTGTCGCACTTTGATGACATCACGGCTTAGGCTGGAGAATCAGGGATTTGTGCGGGCATTTCATCAAGCTTCCACATTCATTTTTGTGGTATGTTACCATTGGAATTGTGCATATTCAGGTGGTTTATGGTGTAAAATAACATTGTCGAACTTTGATGACATCACGGCTCGAACTAATGAAACGTAGCTTCGTGCGTGCATTTCATCGAGCTTCCACAAGCATTTTTGTGGTGTGTTTCCATTGGAATTGTGCATATTCAGGTGTTTTACGGTGTAAAATTAGATAGTCGCACTTTGATGACATCACAGCTTGGGCTGGAGAATCAGGGCTTTGTGCGTGCAATTCATCGAGCTTCCACATGCATTTTTGTGGTGTGTTTCCATTGGACTTGTGCATATTTAGGTGTTTTACGGTGTAAAATTAGATTGTCACACTTTGATGACATCACTGCTCAGGCTGGAGATTCAGGGCTTTGTGCGTGCATTTCATGGAGCTTCCACATGCATCTTTGTGGTGTGTTTCCATTGGAATTGTGCATATTTAGGTGTTTTACGGTGCAAAATTAGATTGTCGCATTTTGATGACATCACTGCTCAGGCTGTAGATTCATTGCTTTGTGCGTGCATTTCATCGAGCTTCCACATGCATTTTTGTGGTGTGTTTCCATTGGAATTGTGCATATTCAGGTGTTTTATGGTGTAAAATAAGATTGTCGAACTTTGACCACATTACAGCTCGAACTAAGGAACAGTAGCATTGTGCGTGCATTTCATCGAGCTTCGCTAAGCATTTTTGTGGAGTATTTCCATTGGAATTGCGCATATTCAGGTGTTTTACAGTGTCAAATTAGATTGTCGCACTTTCATGACATCACGGCTTAGGCTGGAGAATCAGGGATTTGTGCGGGCATTTCATCGAGCTTCCACAAGCATTTTTGTGGTATGTTTCCATTGGAATTGTGCATATTCAGGTGTTTTATGGTGTAAAATAACATTCTCAGACTTTGATGACATCACGGCTCGAACTAATGAAACGTAGCTTCGTGCGTGCATTTCATCGAGCTTCCACAAGCATTTTTGTGGTGTCTTTCCATTGGAATTGTGCATATTCAGGTGTTTTTATGGTGTAAAATTAGATAGTCGAACTTTGATGACATCACGGCTTGGGCTGGAGAATCAGGGCTTTGTGCGTACATTTCATCGAGCTTCCACATGCATTTTCCTGGTGTGTTTCCATTGGAATTGTGCATATTCAGGTGTTTTATGGTGTAAAATAACATTCTCAGACTTTGATGACATCACGGCTCGAACTAATGAAACGTAGCTTCATGCATGCATTTCATCGAGCTTCCACAGGCATTATTGTGGTGTGTTTCCATTGTAATTGTGCATATTCAGGTGTTTTACAGTGTAAAATTATATAGTCGCACTTTGATGACATCTTGGCTCGGGCTTGAGAATCAGGGCTATGTGCCGGCATTTCATCGAGCTTCCACATGCATTTTTGTGGTGTGTTTCCATTGGAATTGTGCATATTCAGGAGTTTTATGGTGTAAAATAAGATTGTCGAACTTTGACGACATCACGGCTCGAACTAAGGAACAGTAGCTTTGTGCGTGCATTTCATCGAGCATCGCTAAGCAATTTTTGTGGAGTATTTCCATTGGAATTGTGCATATTCAGGTGTTTTACAGTGTCAAATTAGATTGTCGCACTTTGATGACATCACAGCTTAGGCTGGAGAATCAGGGATTTTTGCGGGCATTTCATCGAGCTTCCACTTTCATTTTTGTGGTATGTTTCCAATGGAATTGTGCATATTCAGGTGGTTTATGGTGTAAAATAACATTGTCGAACTTTGATGACATCACGGCTCGAACTAATGAAACGTAGCTTCGTGCGTGCATTTCATCGAGCTTCCACAAGCATTTTTGTGGTGTGTTTCCATTGGAATTGTGCATATTCAGGTGTTTTATGGTGTAAAATTAGATAGTCGAACTTTGATGACAACACGGCTTGGGCAGGAGAATCGGGGCTTTGTGCGTACATTTCATCGAGCTTCCACATGCATTTTCGTGGTGTGTTTCCATTGGAATTGAGCATATTCAGGTGTTTTACAGTGTAAAATTATATAATCGCACTTTGATGACATCACGGCTTGGGCTGGAGAATCGGGGCTTTGTGCGAACATTTCATCGAGCTTCCACATGCATTTTCGTGGTGTGTTTCCTTTGGAATTGTGCATATTCAGGTGTTTTATGGTGTAAAATAACATTCTCAGACTTTGATGACATCACGGCTCGAACTAATGAAACGTAGCTTCATGCGTGCATTTCATCGAGCTTCCACAAGCATTTTCGTGGTGTGTTTCCATTGGAATTGAGCATATTCAGGTGTTTTACAGTGTAAAATTATATAATCGCACTTTGATGACATCACGGCTTGGGCTGGAGAATCGGGGCTTTGTGCGTACATTTCATCGAGCTTCCACATGCTTTTTCGTGGTGTGTTTCCTTTGGAATTGTGCATATTCAGGTGTTTTATGGTGTAAAATAACATTCTCAGACTTTGATGACATCACGGCTCGAACTAATGAAACGTAGCTTCATGCGTGCATTTCATCGAGCTTCCACAAGCATTTTCGTGGTGTGTTTCCATTGGAATTGTGCATATTCAGGTGTTTTACAGTGTAAAATTAGATAATCGCACTTTGAAGACATCATGGCTCGGGCTGGAGAATCAGGGCTTTGTGCGGGCTTTTCATCGAGCTTTCACATGCATTTTTGTGGAGTGTTTCAATTGGAATTGTGCATAATCAGGTGTTTTACGGTGTAAAATTAGATAGTCGAACTTTGATGAAATCACGGCTCTGCCTGAAGAACCGTGGCTTCGTGCGTGCATTTCATCCAGCTTCCACATGCATTATTGTGGTGTGTTTCCATTGGAATTGTGCATATATAGGTGTTTTACGGTGTAAAATAAGATTGTCGAACTTTGATGACATCACTGCTCGAACTAATGAACCGTAGTTTCATGTGTGCATTTCATCGAGCTTCCACAAGCATTATTGAGGTGTGTTTCCATTGGACTTGTGCATATTTAGGTGTTTAATGGTGTAAAATTAGATTGTCGCACTTTGATGACATCACGGCTCAGGCTGGAGATTCAGGGCTTTGTGCGTGCGTTTCATCGAGCTTCCACATGCATTTTTGTGGTGTGTTTCCTTTGGAATTGTGCATATTCAGGAGTTTTATGGTGTAAAATAAGATTGTCAAACTTTGACGACATCACGGCTCGAACTAAGGAACAGTAGCTTTGTTCGTGCATTTCATCGAGCTTCGCTAAGCATTTTTGTGGTGTATTTCCATTGGAATTGTGCATATTCAGGTGTTTTATGGTGTAAAATTAGATAGTCGCACTTTGATGACATCACAGCTTGGGCTGGAGAATCAGGGCTTTGTGCGTGCAGTTCATCGAGCTTCCACATGCATTTTTGTGGTGTGTTTCCATTGGACTTGTGCATATTTAGGAGTTTTACTGTGTAAAATTAGATTGTCGTACTTTGATGACATCACTGCTCAGGCTGGAGATTCTGGGCATTGTGCGTGCATTTCATCGAGCTTCCACATGCGTCTTTGTGGTGTGTTTCCATTGGAATTGTGCATATTTAGGTGTTTTGCGGTGTAAAATTAGATTGTCGCACTTTGATGACATCATGGCTCAGGCTGTAGATTCAGGGCTTTGTGCGTGCATTTTATCGAGCTTCCACATGCATTTTTGTGGTGTGTTTCCTTTGGAATTGTGCATATTCAGGTGCTTTATGGTGTAAAATAAGATTGTCGAACTTTGACCACATTACAGCTCGAACTAAAGAAACGTTGCTTCATGCGTGCATTTCATCGAGCTTCCACAAGCATTTTTGTGGTGTCTTTCCATTGGAATTATGCATATTCAGGTGTTTTTATGGTGTAAAATTATATAGTCGAACTTTGATGACATCACGGCTTGGGCTGGAGAATCAGGGCTTTGTGCGTACATTTCATCGAGCTTCCAGATGCATTTTCGTGGTTTGTTTCCATTGGAATTGTGCATATTCAGGTGTTTTATGGTGTAAAATAACATTCTCAGACTTTGATGACATCACGGCTCGAACTAATGAAACGTAGCTTCATGCATGCATTTCTTCGAGCTTCCACAAGCATTAATGTGGTGTGTTTCAATTGGAATTGTGCATATTCAGGTGTTTTACAGTGTAAAATTATATAGTCGCACTTTGATGACATCTTTGCTCGGGTTGGAGAATCAGGGCTTTGTGCTGGCATTTCATCGAGCTTCCACATGCATTTTTGTGGTGTGTTTCCATTGGAATTGTTAATATTCAGGAGTTTTATGGTGTAAAATAAGATTGTCGAACTTTGACGACATCACGGCTCAAACTAAGGAACAGTAGCTTTGTGCGAGCATTTCATCGAGCTTCGCTAAGCATTTTTGTGGAGTATTTCCATTGGAATTGTGCATATTCAGGTGTTTTACAGTGTCAAATTAGATTGTCGCACTTTGATGACATCACGGCTTAGGCTGGAGAATCAGGGATTTGTGCGGGCATTTCATCAAGCTTCCACATTCATTTTTGTGGTATGTTACCATTGGAATTGTGCATATTCAGGTGGTTTATGGTGTAAAATAACATTGTCGAACTTTGATGACATCACGGCTCGAACTAATGAAACGTAGCTTCGTGCGTGCATTTCATCGAGCTTCCACAAGCATTTTTGTGGTGTGTTTCCATTGGAATTGTGCATATTCAGGTGTTTTTATGGTGTAAAATTAGATAGTCAAACTTTGATGACATCACGGCTTGGGCTGGAGAATCGGGGTTTTGTGCGTACATTTCATCGAGCTTCCACATGCATTTTCGTGGTGTGTTTCCATTGGAATTGTGCATATTCAGGTGTTTTAAGGTGTAAAATAACATTCTCAGACTTTGATGACATCACGTCTCGAACTAATGAAACGTAGCTTCATGCGTGCATTTCATCGAGCTTCCACAAGCATTTTTGTGGTGTGTTTCCATTGGAATTGTGCATATTCAGGTGTTTTACAGTGTAAAATTATATAATCGCACTTTGATGACATCATGGCTCGGGCTGGAGAATCAGGGCTTTGTGCGGGCTTCTCATCGAGCTTTCACATGCATTTTTGTGGAGTGTTTCAATTGGAATTGTGCATGTTCAGGTGTTTTACGGTGTCAAATTAGATTGTCGCACTTTCATGACATCACGGCTTAGGCTGTAGAATCAGGGATTTGTGCGGGCATTTCATCGAGCTTCGCTAAGCATTTTTGTGGAGTATTTCCATTGGAATTGCGCATATTCAGGTGTTTTACAGTGTCAAATTAGATTGTCGCACTTTCATGACATCACGGCTTAGGCTGGAGAATCAGGGATTTGTGCGGGCATTTCATCGAGCTTCCACAAGCATTTTTGTGGTATGTTTCCATTGGAATTGTGCATATTCAGGTGTTTTATGGTGTAAAATAACATTCTCAGACTTTGATGACATCACGGCTCGAACTAATGAAACGTAGCTTCGTGCGTGCATTTCATCGAGCTTCCACAAGCATTTTTGTGGTGTCTTTCCATTGGAATTGTGCATATTCAGGTGTTTTTATGGTGTAAAATTAGATAGTCGAACTTTGATGACATCACGGCTTGGGCTGGAGAATCAGGGCTTTGTGCGTACATTTCATCGAGCTTCCACATGCATTTTCCTGGTGTGTTTCCATTGGAATTGTGCATATTCAGGTGTTTTATGGTGTAAAATAACATTCTCAGACTTTGATGACATCACGGCTCGAACTAATGAAACGTAGCTTCATGCATGCATTTCATCGAGCTTCCACAGGCATTATTGTGGTGTGTTTCCATTGTAATTGTGCATATTCAGGTGTTTTACAGTGTAAAATTATATAGTCGCACTTTGATGACATCTTGGCTCGGGCTTGAGAATCAGGGCTATGTGCGGGCATTTCATCGAGCTTCCACATGCATTTTTGTGGTGTGTTTCCATTGGAATTGTGCATATTCAGGAGTTTTATGGTGTAAAATAAGATTGTCGAACTTTGACGACATCACGGCTCGAACTAAGGAACAGTAGCTTTGTGCGTGCATTTCATCGAGCATCGCTAAGCAATTTTTGTGGAGTATTTCCATTGGAATTGTGCATATTCAGGTGTTTTACAGTGTCAAATTAGATTGTCGCACTTTGATGACATCACAGCTTAGGCTGGAGAATCAGGGATTTTTGCGGGCATTTCATCGAGCTTCCACTTTCATTTTTGTGGTATGTTTCCAATGGAATTGTGCATATTCAGGTGGTTTATGGTGTAAAATAACATTGTCGAACTTTGATGACATCACGGCTCGAACTAATGAAACGTAGCTTCGTGCGTGCATTTCATCGAGCTTCCACAAGCATTTTTGTGGTGTGTTTCCATTGGAATTGTGCATATTCAGGTGTTTTATGGTGTAAAATTAGATAGTCGAACTTTGATGACAACACGGCTTGGGCAGGAGAATCGGGGCTTTGTGCGTACATTTCATCGAGCTTCCACATGCATTTTCGTGGTGTGTTTCCATTGGAATTGAGCATATTCAGGTGTTTTACAGTGTAAAATTATATAATCGCACTTTGATGACATCACGGCTTGGGCTGGAGAATCGGGGCTTTGTGCGAACATTTCATCGAGCTTCCACATGCATTTTCGTGGTGTGTTTCCTTTGGAATTGTGCATATTCAGGTGTTTTATGGTGTAAAATAACATTCTCAGACTTTGATGACATCACGGCTCGAACTAATGAAACGTAGCTTCATGCGTGCATTTCATCGAGCTTCCACAAGCATTTTCGTGGTGTGTTTCCATTGGAATTGAGCATATTCAGGTGTTTTACAGTGTAAAATTATATAATCGCACTTTGATGACATCACGGCTTGGGCTGGAGAATCGGGGCTTTGTGCGTACATTTCATCGAGCTTCCACATGCTTTTTCGTGGTGTGTTTCCTTTGGAATTGTGCATATTCAGGTGTTTTATGGTGTAAAATAACATTCTCAGACTTTGATGACATCACGGCTCGAACTAATGAAACGTAGCTTCATGCGTGCATTTCATCGAGCTTCCACAAGCATTTTCGTGGTGTGTTTCCATTGGAATTGTGCATATTCAGGTGTTTTACAGTGTAAAATTAGATAATCGCACTTTGAAGACATCATGGCTCGGGCTGGAGAATCAGGGCTTTGTGCGGGCTTTTCATCGAGCTTTCACATGCATTTTTGTGGAGTGTTTCAATTGGAATTGTGCATAATCAGGTGTTTTACGGTGTAAAATTAGATAGTCGAACTTTGATGAAATCACGGCTCTGCCTGAAGAACCGTGGCTTCGTGCGTGCATTTCATCCAGCTTCCACATGCATTATTGTGGTGTGTTTCCATTGGAATTGTGCATATATAGGTGTTTTACGGTGTAAAATAAGATTGTCGAACTTTGATGACATCACTGCTCGAACTAATGAACCGTAGTTTCATGTGTGCATTTCATCGAGCTTCCACAAGCATTATTGAGGTGTGTTTCCATTGGACTTGTGCATATTTAGGTGTTTAATGGTGTAAAATTAGATTGTCGCACTTTGATGACATCACGGCTCAGGCTGGAGATTCAGGGCTTTGTGCGTGCGTTTCATCGAGCTTCCACATGCATTTTTGTGGTGTGTTTCCTTTGGAATTGTGCATATTCAGGAGTTTTATGGTGTAAAATAAGATTGTCAAACTTTGACGACATCACGGCTCGAACTAAGGAACAGTAGCTTTGTTCGTGCATTTCATCGAGCTTCGCTAAGCATTTTTGTGGTGTATTTCCATTGGAATTGTGCATATTCAGGTGTTTTATGGTGTAAAATTAGATAGTCGCACTTTGATGACATCACAGCTTGGGCTGGAGAATCAGGGCTTTGTGCGTGCAGTTCATCGAGCTTCCACATGCATTTTTGTGGTGTGTTTCCATTGGACTTGTGCATATTTAGGAGTTTTACTGTGTAAAATTAGATTGTCGTACTTTGATGACATCACTGCTCAGGCTGGAGATTCTGGGCATTGTGCGTGCATTTCATCGAGCTTCCACATGCGTCTTTGTGGTGTGTTTCCATTGGAATTGTGCATATTTAGGTGTTTTGCGGTGTAAAATTAGATTGTCGCACTTTGATGACATCATGGCTCAGGCTGTAGATTCAGGGCTTTGTGCGTGCATTTTATCGAGCTTCCACATGCATTTTTGTGGTGTGTTTCCTTTGGAATTGTGCATATTCAGGTGCTTTATGGTGTAAAATAAGATTGTCGAACTTTGACCACATTACAGCTCGAACTAAAGAAACGTTGCTTCATGCGTGCATTTCATCGAGCTTCCACAAGCATTTTTGTGGTGTCTTTCCATTGGAATTATGCATATTCAGGTGTTTTTATGGTGTAAAATTATATAGTCGAACTTTGATGACATCACGGCTTGGGCTGGAGAATCAGGGCTTTGTGCGTACATTTCATCGAGCTTCCACATGCATTTTCGTGGTTTGTTTCCATTGGAATTGTGCATATTCAGGTGTTTTATGGTGTAAAATAACATTCTCAGACTTTGATGACATCACGGCTCGAACTAATGAAACGTAGCTTCATGCATGCATTTCTTCGAGCTTCCACAAGCATTAATGTGGTGTGTTTCAATTGGAATTGTGCATATTCAGGTGTTTTACAGTGTAAAATTATATAGTCGCACTTTGATGACATCTTTGCTCGGGTTGGAGAATCAGGGCTTTGTGCTGGCATTTCATCGAGCTTCCACATGCATTTTTGTGGTGTGTTTCCATTGGAATTGTTAATATTCAGGAGTTTTATGGTGTAAAATAAGATTGTCGAACTTTGACGACATCACGGCTCAAACTAAGGAACAGTAGCTTTGTGCGAGCATTTCATCGAGCTTCGCTAAGCATTTTTGTGGAGTATTTCCATTGGAATTGTGCATATTCAGGTGTTTTACAGTGTCAAATTAGATTGTCGCACTTTGATGACATCACGGCTTAGGCTGGAGAATCAGGGATTTGTGCGGGCATTTCATCAAGCTTCCACATTCATTTTTGTGGTATGTTACCATTGGAATTGTGCATATTCAGGTGGTTTATGGTGTAAAATAACATTGTCGAACTTTGATGACATCACGGCTCGAACTAATGAAACGTAGCTTCGTGCGTGCATTTCATCGAGCTTCCACAAGCATTTTTGTGGTGTGTTTCCATTGGAATTGTGCATATTCAGGTGTTTTTATGGTGTAAAATTAGATAGTCAAACTTTGATGACATCACGGCTTGGGCTGGAGAATCGGGGTTTTGTGCGTACATTTCATCGAGCTTCCACATGCATTTTCGTGGTGTGTTTCCATTGGAATTGTGCATATTCAGGTGTTTTAAGGTGTAAAATAACGTTCTCAGACTTTGATGACATCACGTCTCGAACTAATGAAACGTAGCTTCATGCGTGCATTTCATCGAGCTTCCACAAGCATTTTTGTGGTGTGTTTCCATTGGAATTGTGCATATTCAGGTGTTTTACAGTGTAAAATTATATAATCGCACTTTGATGACATCATGGCTCGGGCTGGAGAATCAGGGCTTTGTGCGGGCTTCTCATCGAGCTTTCACATGCATTTTTGTGGAGTGTTTCAATTGGAATTGTGCATGTTCAGGTGTTTTACGGTGTAAAATTAGATTGTCGAACTTTGATTGCATCACAGCTCAAACTAAGGAACAGTAGCTTCGTGCGTGTATTTCATCGAGATTCCACAAGCATTTTTGTGGTGTGTTTCCACTGGAATTGTGCATATTCAGGTGTTTTATGGTGTAAAATTAGATAGTCGCACTTTGATGACATCACAGCTTGGGCTGGAGAATCAGGGCTTTGTGCGTGCAATTCATCGAGCTTCCACATGCATTTTTGTGGTGTGTTTCCATTTGACTTGTGCATATTTAGGTGTTTTACGGTGTAAAATTAGATTGTCGCACTTTGATGACATCACTGCACAGGCTGGAGATTCAGGGCTTTGTGCGTGCATTTCATGGAGCTTCCACATGCATCTTTGTGGTGTGTTTCCATTGGAATTGTGCATATTTAGGTGTTTTACGGTGCAAAATTAGATTGTCGCACTTTGATGACATCACTGCTCAGGCTGTAAATTCATTGCTTTGTGCGTGCATTTCATCGAGCTTCCACATGCATTTTTGTGGTGTGTTTCCATTGGAATTGTGCATATTCAGGTGTTTTATGGTGTAAAATAAGATTGTCGAACTTTGACCACATTACAGCTCGAACTAAGGAACAGTAGCTTTGTGCGTGCATTTCATCGAGCTTCGCTAAGCATTTTTGTGGAGTATTTCCATTGGAATTGCGCATATTCAGGTATTTTACAGTGTCAAATTAGATTGTCGCACTTTGATGACATCACGGCTTAGGCTGGAGAATCAGGGATTTGTGCGGGCATTTCATCGAGCTTCCACATTCATTTTTGTGGTATGTTTCCATTGGAATTGTGCATATTCAGGTGTTTTACAGTGTAAAATTATATAATCGCACTTTGATGACATCATGGCTCGGGCTGGAGAATCAGGGCTTTGTGCGGGCTTCTCATCGAGCTTTCACATGCATTTTTGTGGAGTGTTTCAATTGGAATTGTGCATGTTCAGGTGTTTTACGGTGTAAAATTAGATAGTCGCACTTTGATGACATCACAGCTTGGGCTGGAGAATCAGGGCTTTGTGCGTGCAATTCATCGAGCTTCCACATGCATTTTTGTGGTGTGTTTCCATTGGACTTGTGCATATTTAGGTGTTTTACGGTGTAAAATTAGATTGTCGCACTTTGATGACATCACTGCTCAGGCTGGAGATTCAGGGCTTTGTGCGTGCATTTCATGGAGCTTCCACATGCATCTTTGTGGTGTGTTTCCATTGGAATTGTGCATATTTAGGTGTTTTATGGTGCAAAACTAGATTGTCGCACTTTGATGACATCACTGCTCAGGCTGTAGATTCATTGCTTTGTGCGTGCATTTCATCGAGCTTCCACATGCAATTTTGTGGTGTGTTTCCATTGGAATTGTGCATATTCAGGTGTTTTATGGTGCAAAATAAGATTGTCAAACTTTGACCACATTACAGCTCGAACTAAGGAACAGTAGCTTTGTGCGTGCATTTCATCGAGCTTCGCTAAGCATTTTTGTGGAGTATTTCAATTGGAATTGTGCATATTCAGGTGTTTTACAGTGTCAAATTAGATTGTCGCACTTTGATGACATCACGGATTGGGCTGGAGAATCGGGGCTTTGTGCGTACATTTCATCGAGCTTCCACATGCATTTTGATGGTGTGTTTCCATTGGAATTGTGCATATTCAGGTGTTTTAAGGTGTAAAATAACATTCTCAGACTTTGATGACATCACGGCTCGAACTAATGAAATGTAGCCTCATGCGTGCATTTCATCGACATTCCACAAGCATTTTTGTGGTGTGTTTCCATTGGAATTGTGCATATTCAGGTGTTTTACAGTGTAAAATTATATAATCGCACTTTGATGACATCATGGCTCGGACTGGAGAATCAGGGCTTTGTGCGGGCTTCTCATCGAGCTTTCACATGCATTTTTGTGGAGTGTTTCAATTGGAATTGTGCATGTTCAGGTGTTTTACGGTGTAAAATTAGATTGTCGAACTTTGATTGCATCACAGCTCGAACTAAGGAACTGTAGCTTCGTGCGTGCATTTCATCGAGATTCCACAAGCATTTTTGTGGTGTGTTTCCATTGGAATTGTTAATATTCAGGAGTTTTATGGTGTAAAATAAGATTGTCGAACTTTGACGACATCACGGCTCAAACTAAGGAACTGTAGCTTTGTGCGAGCATTTCATCGAGCTTCGCTAAGCATTTTTGTGGAGTATTTCCATTGGAATTGTGCATATTCAGGTGTTTTACAGTGTCAAATTAGATTGTCGCACTTTGATGACATCACGGCTTAGGCTGGAGAATCAGGGATTTGTGCGGGCATTTCATCAAGCTTCCACATTCATTTTTGTGGTATGTTACCATTGGAATTGTGCATATTCAGGTGGTTTATGGTGTAAAATAACATTGTCGAACTTTGATGACATCACGGCTCGAACTAATGAAACGTAGCTTCGTGCGTGCATTTCATCGAGCTTCCACAAGCATTTTTGTGGTGTGTTTCCATTGGAATTGTGCATATTCAGGTGTTTTTATGGTGTAAAATTAGATAGTCAAACTTTGATGACATCACGGCTTGGGCTGGAGAATCGGGGTTTTGTGCGTACATTTCATCGAGCTTCCACATGCATTTTCGTGGTGTGTTTCCATTGGAATTGTGCATATTCAGGTGTTTTAAGGTGTAAAATAACATTCTCAGACTTTAATGACATCACGTCTCGAACTAATGAAACGTAGCTTCATGCGTGCATTTCATCGAGCTTCCACAAGCATTTTTGTGGTGTGTTTCCATTGGAATTGTGCATATTCAGGTGCTTTACAGTGTAAAATTATATAATCGCACTTTGATGACATCATGGCTCGGGCTGGAGAATCAGGGCTTTGTGCGGGCTTCTCATCGAGCTTTCACATGCATTTTTGTGGAGTGTTTCAATTGGAATTGTGCATGTTCAGGTGTTTTACGGTGTAAAATTAGATTGTCGAACTTTGATTGCATCACAGCTCAAACTAAGGAACAGTAGCTTCGTGCGTGTATTTCATCGAGATTCCACAAGCATTTTTGTGGTGTGTTTCCACTGGAATTGTGCATATTCAGGTGTTTTATGGTGTAAAATTAGATAGTCGCACTTTGATGACATCACAGCTTGGGCTGGAGAATCAGGGCTTTGTGCGTGCAATTCATCGAGCTTCCACATGCATTTTTGTGGTGTGTTTCCATTTGACTTGTGCATATTTAGGTGTTTTACGGTGTAAAATTAGATTGTCGCACTTTGATGACATCACTGCACAGGCTGGAGATTCAGGGCTTTGTGCGTGCATTTCATGGAGCTTCCACATGCATTTTTGTGGTGTGTTTCCATTGGAATTGTGCATATTCAGGTGTTTTATGGTGTAAAATAAGATTGTCGAACTTTGACCACATTACAGCTCGAACTAAGGAACAGTAGCTTTGTGCGTGCATTTCATCGAGCTTCGCTAAGCATTTTTGTGGAGTATTTCCATTGGAATTGCGCATATTCAGGTGTTTTACAGTGTCAAATTAGATTGTCGCACTTTGATGACATCACGGCTTAGGCTGGAGAATCAGGGATTTGTGCGGGCATTTCATCGAGCTTCCACATTCATTTTTGTGGTATGTTTCCATTGGAATTGTGCATATTCAGGTGTTTTACAGTGTAAAATTATATAATCGCACTTTGATGACATCATGGCTCGGGCTGGAGAATCAGGGCTTTGTGCGGGCTTCTCATCGAGCTTTCACATGCATTTTTGTGGAGTGTTTCAATTGGAATTGTGCATGTTCAGGTGTTTTACGGTGTAAAATTAGATAGTCGCACTTTGATGACATCACAGCTTGGGCTGGAGAATCAGGGCTTTGTGCGTGCAATTCATCGAGCTTCCACATGCATTTTTGTGGTGTGTTTCCATTGGACTTGTGCATATTTAGGTGTTTTACGGTGCAAAACTAGATTGTCGCACTTTGATGACATCACTGCTCAGGCTGTAGATTCATTGCTTTGTGCGTGCATTTCATCGAGCTTCCACATGCAATTTTGTGGTGTGTTTCCATTGGAATTGTGCATATTCAGGTGTTTTATGGTGCAAAACTAGATTGTCGCACTTTGATGACATCACTGCTCAGGCTGTAGATTCATTGCTTTGTGCGTGCATTTCATCGAGCTTCCACATGCAATTTTGTGGTGTGTTTCCATTGGAATTGTGCATATTCAGGTGTTTTATGGTGCAAAATAAGATTGTCAAACTTTGACCACATTACAGCTCGAACTAAGGAACAGTAGCTTTGTGCGTGCATTTCATCGAGCTTCGCTAAGCATTTTTGTGGAGTATTTCAATTGGAATTGTGCATATTCAGGTGTTTTACAGTGTCAAATTAGATTGTCGCACTTTGATGACATCACGGATTGGGCTGGAGAATCGGGGCTTTGTGCGTACATTTCATCGAGCTTCCACATGCATTTTCATGGTGTGTTTCCATTGGAATTGTGCATATTCAGGTGTTTTAAGGTGTAAAATAACATTCTCAGACTTTGATGACATCACGGCTCGAACTAATGAAATGTAGCCTCATGCGTGCATTTCATCGACATTCCACAAGCATTTTTGTGGTGTGTTTCCATTGGAATTGTGCATATTCAGGTGTTTTACAGTGTAAAATTATATAATCGCACTTTGATGACATCATGGCTCGGACTGGAGAATCAGGGCTTTGTGCGGGCTTCTCATCGAGCTTTCACATGCATTTTTGTGGAGTGTTTCAATTGGAATTGTGCATGTTCAGGTGTTTTACGGTGTAAAATTAGATTGTCGAACTTTGATTGCATCACAGCTCGAACTAAGGAACTGTAGCTTCGTGCGTGCATTTCATCGAGATTCCACAAGCATTTTTGTGGTGTGTTTCCATTGGAATTGTTAATATTCAGGAGTTTTATGGTGTAAAATAAGATTGTCGAACTTTGACGACATCACGGCTCAAACTAAGGAACTGTAGCTTTGTGCGAGCATTTCATCGAGCTTCGCTAAGCATTTTTGTGGAGTATTTCCATTGGAATTGTGCATATTCAGGTGTTTTACAGTGTCAAATTAGATTGTCGCACTTTGATGACATCACGGCTTAGGCTGGAGAATCAGGGATTTGTGCGTGCATTTCATCAAGCTTCCACATTCATTTTTGTGGTATGTTACCATTGGAATTGTGCATATTCAGGTGATTTATGGTGTAAAATAACATTGTCGAACTTTGATGACATCACGGCTCGAACTAATGAAACGTAGCTTCGTGCGTGCATTTCATCGAGCTTCCACAAGCATTTTTGTGGTGTGTTTCCATTGGAATTGTGCATATTCAGGTGTTTTTATGGTGTAAAATTAGATAGTCAAACTTTGATGACATCACGGCTTGGGCTGGAGAATCGGGGTTTTGTGCGTACATTTCATCGAGCTTCCACATGCATTTTCGTGGTGTGTTTCCATTGGAATTGTGCATATTCAGGTGTTTTAAGGTGTAAAATAACATTCTCAGACTTTAATGACATCACGTCTCGAACTAATGAAACGTAGCTTCATGCGTGCATTTCATCGAGCTTCCACAAGCATTTTTGTGGTGTGTTTCCATTGGAATTGTGCATATTCAGGTGCTTTACAGTGTAAAATTATATAATCGCACTTTGATGACATCATGGCTCGGGCTGGAGAATCAGGGCTTTGTGCGGGCTTCTCATCGAGCTTTCACATGCATTTTTGTGGAGTGTTTCAATTGGAATTGTGCATGTTCAGGTGTTTTACGGTGTAAAATTAGATTGTCGAACTTTGATTGCATCACAGCTCAAACTAAGGAACAGTAGCTTCGTGCGTGTATTTCATCGAGATTCCACAAGCATTTTTGTGGTGTGTTTCCACTGGAATTGTGCATATTCAGGTGTTTTATGGTGTAAAATTAGATAGTCGCACTTTGATGACATCACAGCTTGGGCTGGAGAATCAGGGCTTTGTGCGTGCAATTCATCGAGCTTCCACATGCATTTTTGTGGTGTGTTTCCATTTGACTTGTGCATATTTAGGTGTTTTACGGTGTAAAATTAGATTGTCGCACTTTGATGACATCACTGCACAGGCTGGAGATTCAGGGCTTTGTGCGTGCATTTCATGGAGCTTCCACATGCATTTTTGTGGTGTGTTTCCATTGGAATTGTGCATATTCAGGTGTTTTATGGTGTAAAATAAGATTGTCGAACTTTGACCACATTACAGCTCGAACTAAGGAACAGTAGCTTTGTGCGTGCATTTCATCGAGCTTCGCTAAGCATTTTTGTGGAGTATTTCCATTGGAATTGCGCATATTCAGGTGTTTTACAGTGTCAAATTAGATTGTCGCACTTTGATGACATCACGGCTTAGGCTGGAGAATCAGGGATTTGTGCGGGCATTTCATCGAGCTTCCACATTCATTTTTGTGGTATGTTTCCATTGGAATTGTGCATATTCAGGTGTTTTACAGTGTAAAATTATATAATCGCACTTTGATGACATCATGGCTCGGGCTGGAGAATCAGGGCTTTGTGCGGGCTTCTCATCGAGCTTTCACATGCATTTTTGTGGAGTGTTTCAATTGGAATTGTGCATGTTCAGGTGTTTTACGGTGTAAAATTAGATAGTCGCACTTTGATGACATCACAGCTTGGGCTGGAGAATCAGGGCTTTGTGCGTGCAATTCATCGAGCTTCCACATGCATTTTTGTGGTGTGTTTCCATTGGACTTGTGCATATTTAGGTGTTTTACGGTGCAAAACTAGATTGTCGCACTTTGATGACATCACTGCTCAGGCTGTAGATTCATTGCTTTGTGCGTGCATTTCATCGAGCTTCCACATGCAATTTTGTGGTGTGTTTCCATTGGAATTGTGCATATTCAGGTGTTTTATGGTGCAAAATAAGATTGTCAAACTTTGACCACATTACAGCTCGAACTAAGGAACAGTAGCTTTGTGCGTGCATTTCATCGAGCTTCGCTAAGCATTTTTGTGGAGTATTTCAATTGGAATTGTGCATATTCAGGTGTTTTACAGTGTCAAATTAGATTGTCGCACTTTGATGACATCACGGATTGGGCTGGAGAATCGGGGCTTTGTGCGTACATTTCATCGAGCTTCCACATGCATTTTCATGGTGTGTTTCCATTGGAATTGTGCATATTCAGGTGTTTTAAGGTGTAAAATAACATTCTCAGACTTTGATGACATCACGGCTCGAACTAATGAAATGTAGCCTCATGCGTGCATTTCATCGACATTCCACAAGCATTTTTGTGGTGTGTTTCCATTGGAATTGTGCATATTCAGGTGTTTTACAGTGTAAAATTATATAATCGCACTTTGATGACATCATGGCTCGGACTGGAGAATCAGGGCTTTGTGCGGGCTTCTCATCGAGCTTTCACATGCATTTTTGTGGAGTGTTTCAATTGGAATTGTGCATGTTCAGGTGTTTTACGGTGTAAAATTAGATTGTCGAACTTTGATTGCATCACAGCTCGAACTAAGGAACTGTAGCTTCGTGCGTGCATTTCATCGAGATTCCACAAGCATTTTTGTGGTGTGTTTCCATTGGAATTGTGCATATTCAGGTGTTTTACGGTGTAAAATTAGATAGTCGCACTTTGATGACATCACAGCTTGGGCTGGAGAATCAGGGCTTTGTGCGTGCAGTTCATCAAGCTTCCACATGCATTTTTGTGGTGTGTTTCCATTGGACTTGTGCATATTTAGGAGTTTTACTGTGTAAAATTAGATTGTCGTACTTTGATGACATCACTGCTCAGGCTAGAGATTCTGGGCTTTGTGCATGCATTTCATGGAGCTTCCACATGCATCTTTGTGGTGTGTTTCCATTGGAATTGTGCATATTTAGGTTTTTACGGTGTAAAATTAGATTGTCGCACTTTGATGACATCATGGCTCAGGCTGTAGATTCAGGGCTTTGTGCGTGCATTTCATCGAGCTTCCACATGCATTTATTTGGTGTGTTTCCATTGGAATTATGCATATTCAGGTGTTTTATGGTGTAAAATAAGATTGTCGAACTTTGACAACATTACAGCTCGAACTAATGAAACGTTGCTTCGTGCGTGCATTTCATCGAGCTTCCATAAGCATTTTTGTGGTGTCTTCCATTGGAATTGTGCATATTCAGGTGTTTTTATGGTGTAAAATTAGATAGTCGAACTTTGATGACATCACGGTTTGGGCTGGAGAATCAGGGCTTTGTGCGTACATTTCATCGAGCTTCCACATGCATTTTCGTGGTGTGTTTCCATTGGAATTGTGCATCTTCAGGTGTTTTATGGTGTAAAATAACATTCTCAGACTTTGATGACATCACGGCTCGAACTAATGAAACGTAGCTTCATGCATGCATTTCTTCGAGCTTCCACAAGCATTAATGTGGTGTGTTTCAATTGGAATTGTGCATATTCAGGTGTTTTACAGTGTAAAATTATATAGTCGCACTTTGATGACATCTTTGCTCGGGTTGGAGAATCAGGGCTTTGTGCGGGCATTTCATCGAGCTTCCACATGCATTTTTGTGGTGTGTTTCCATTGGAATTGTTAATATTCAGGAGTTTTATGGTGTAAAATAAGATTGTCGAACTTTGACGACATCACGGCTCAAACTAAGGAACAGTAGCTTTGTGCGAGCATTTCATCGAGCTTCTCTAAGCATTTTTGTAGAGTATTTCCATTGGAATTGTGCATATTCAGGTGTTTTACAGTGTCAAATTAGATTGTCGCACTTTGATGACATCACGGCTTAGGCTGGAGAATCAGGGATTTGTGCGGGCATTTCATCAAGCTTCCACATTCATTTTTGTGGTATGTTACCATTGGAATTGTGCATATTCAGGTGGTTTATGGTGTAAAATAACATTGTCGAACTTTGATGACATCACGGCTCGAACTAATGAAACGTAGCTTCGTGCGTGCATTTCATCGAGCTTCCACAAGCATTTTTGTGGTGTGTTTCCATTGGAATTGTGCATATTCAGGTGTTTTTATGGTGTAAAATTAGATAGTCGAACTTTGATGACATCACGGCTTGGGCTGGAGAATCGTGGCTTTGTGCGTACATTTCATCGAGCTTCCACATGCATTTTCGTGGTGTGTTTTCATTGGAATTGTGCATATTCAGGTGTTTTAAGGTGTAAAATAACATTCTCAGACTTTGATGACATCACGGCTCGAACTAATGAAACGTAGCTTCATGCGTGCATTTCATCGAGCTTCCACAAGCATTTTTGTGGTGTGTTTCCATTGGAATTGTGCATATTCAGGTGTTTTACAGTGTAAAATTATATAATCGCACTTTGAAGACATCATGGCTCGGGCTGGAGAATCAGGGCTTTGTGCGGGCTTCTCATCGAGCTTTCACATGCATTTTTGTGGAGTGTTTCAATTGGAATTGTGTATGTTCAGGTGTTTTACGGTGTAAAATTAGATTGTCGAACTTTGATTGCATCACAGCTCGAACTAAGGAACTGTAGCTTCGTGCGTGCATTTCATTGAGATTCCACAAGCATTTTTGTGGTGTGTTTCCACTGGAATTGTGCATATTCAGGTGTTTTACGGTGTAAAATTAGATAGTCGCACTTTGATGACATCACAGCTTGGGCTGGAGAATCAGGGCTTTGTGCGTGCAATTCATCGAGCTTCCACATGCATTTTTGTGGTGTGTTTCCATTGGACTTGTGCATATTTAGGTGTTTTACGGTGTAAAATTAGATTGTCGCACTTTGATGACATCACTGCTCAGGCTGGAGATTCAGGGCTTGTGCGTGCATTTCATGGAGCTTCCACATGCATCTTTGTGGTGTGTTTCCATTGGAATTGTGCATATTTACTTGTTTTACGGTGCAAAATTAGATTGTCGCACTTTGATGACATCACTGCTCAGGCTGTAGATTCATTGCTTTGTGCGTGCATTTCATCGAGCTTCCACATGCATTTTTGTGGTGTGTTTCCATTGGAATTGTGCATATTCAGGTGTTTTATGGTGCAAAATAAGATTGTCGAACTTTGACCACATTACAGCTCGAACTAAGGAACAGTAGCTTTGTGCGTGCATTTCATCGAGCTTCGCTAAGCATTTTTGTGGAGTATTTCAATTGGAATTGTGCATATTCAGGTGTTTTACAGTGTCAAATTAGATTGACGCACTTTGATGACATCACGGATTGGGCTGGAGAATCGGGGCTTTGGGCGTACATTTCATCGAGCTTCCACATGCATTTTCATGGTGTGTTTCCATTGGAATTTTGCATATTCAGGTGTTTTAAGGTGTAAAATAACATTCTCAGACTTTGATGACATCACGGCTCGAACTAATGAAACGTAGCCTCATGCGTGCATTTCATCGACATTCCACAAGCATTTTTGTGGTGTGTTTCCATTGGAATTGTGCATATTCAGGTGTTTTACTGTGTAAAATTATATAATCGCACTTTGATGACATCATGGCTCGGACTGGAGAATCAGCGCTTTGTGCGGGCTTCTCATCGAGTTTTCACATGCATTTTTGTGGAGTGTTTCAATTGGAATTGTGCATGTTCAGGTGTTTTACGGTGTAAAATTAGATTGTCGAACTTTGATTGCATCACAGCTCGAACTAAGGAACTGTAGCTTCGTGCGTGCATTTCATCGAGATTCCACAAGCATTATTGTGGTGTGTTTCCATTGGAATTGTGCATATTCAGGTGTTTTACGGTGTAAAATTAGATAGTCGCACTTTGATGACATCACAGCTTGGGCTGGAGAATCAGGGCTTTGTGCGTGCAGTTCATCAAGCTTCCACATGCATTTTTGTGGTGTGTTTCCATTGGACTTGTGCATATTTAGGAGTTTTACTGTGTAAAATTAGATTGTCGAACTTTGACGACATCACGGCTCAAACTAAGGAACAGTAGCTTTGTGCGAGCATTTCATCGAGCTTCGCTAAGCATTTTTGTGGAGTATTTCCATTGGAATTGTGCATATTCAGGTGTTTTACAGTGTCAAATTAGATTGTCGCACTTTGATGACATCACGGCTTAGGCTGGAGAATCAGGGATTTGTGCGGGCATTTCATCAAGCTTCCACATTCATTTTTGTGGTATGTTACCATTGGAATTGTGCATATTCAGGTGGTTTATGGTGTAAAATAACATTGTCGAACTTTGATGACATCACGGCTCGAACTAATGAAACGTAGCTTCGTGCGTGCATTTCATCGAGCTTCCACAAGCATTTTTGTGGTGTGTTTCCATTGGAATTGTGCATATTCAGGTGTTTTTATGGTGTAAAATTAGATAGTCGAACTTTGATGACATCACGGCTTGGGCTGGAGAATCGGGGTTTTGTGCGTACATTTCATCGAGCTTCCACATGCATTTTCGTGGTGTGTTTCCATTGGAATTGTGCATATTCAGGTGTTTTAAGGTGTAAAATAACATTCTCAGACTTTGATGACATCACGGCTCGAACTAATGCAACGTAGCTTCATGCGTGCATTTCATCGAGCTTCCACAAGCATTTTTGTGGTGTGTTTCCATTGGAATTGTGCATATTCAGGTGTTTTACAGTGTAAAATTATATAATCGCACTTTGATGACATCATGGCTCGGGCTGGAGAATCAGGGCTTTGTGCGGGCTTCTCATCGAGCTTTCACATGCATTTTTGTGGAGTGTTTCAATTGGAATTGTGCATGTTCAGGTGTTTTACGGTGTAAAATTAGATTGTCGAACTTTGATTGCATCACAGCTCGAAATAAGGAACTGTAGCTTCGTGCGTGCATTTCATCGAGATTCCACAAGCATTTTTGTGGTGTGTTTCCACTGGAATTGTGCATATTCAGGTGTTTTACGGTATAAAATTAGATAGTCGCACTTTGATGACATCACAGCTTGGGCTGGAGAATCAGGGCTTTGTGCGTGCAATTCATCGAGCTTCCACATGCATTTTTGTGGTGTGTTTCCATTTGACTTGTGCATATTTAGGTGTTTTACGGTGTAAAATTAGATTGTCGCACTTTGATGACATCACTGCACAGGCTGGAGATTCAGGGCTTTGTGCATGCATTTCATGGAGCTTCCACATGCATCTTTGTGGTGTGTTTCCATTGGAATTGTGCATATTTAGGTGTTTTACGGTGTAAAATTAGATTGTCGCACTTTGATGACATCACTGCTCAGGCTGTAGATTCATTGCTTTGTGCGTGCATTTCATCGAGCTTCCACATGCATTTTTGTGGTGTGTTTCCATTGGAATTGTGCATATTCAGGTGTATTATGGTGCAAAATAAGATTGTCGAGCTTTGACCACATTACAGCTCGAACTAAGGAACAGTAGCTTTGTGCGTGCATTTCATCGAGCTTCGCTAAGCATTTTTGTGGAGTATTTCAATTGGAATTGTGCATATTCAGGTGTTTTACAGTGTCAAATTAGATTGTCGCACTTTGATGACATCACGGATTGGGCTGGAGAATCGGGGCTTTGTGCGTACATTTCATCGAGCTTCCACATGCATTTTCATGGTGTGTTTCCATTGGAATTGTGCATATTCAGGTGTTTTAAGGTGTAAAATAACATTCTCAGACTTTGATGACATCACGGCTTGAACTAATGAAACGTAGCCTCATGCGTGCATTTCATCGACATTCCACAAGCATTTTTGTGGTGTGTTTCCATTGGAATTGTGCATATTCAGGTGTTTTACAGTGTAAAATTATATAATAGCACTTTGATGACATCATGGCTCGGACTGAGAATCAGCGCTTTGTGCGGGCTTCTCATCGAGCTTTCACATGCATTTTTGTGGAGTGTTTCAATTGGAATTGTGCATGTTCAGGTGTTTTACGGTGTAAAATTAGATTGTCGAACTTTGATTGCATCACAGCTCGAACTAAGGAACTGTAGCTTCGTGCGTGCATTTCATCGAGATTCCACAAGCATTATTGTGGTGTGTTTCCATTGGAATTGTGCATATTCAGGTGTTTTATGGTGTAAAATTAGATAGTCGCACTTTGATGACATCACAGCTTGGGCTGGAGAATCAGGGCTTTGTGCGTGCAATTCATCGAGCTTCCACATGCATTTTTGTGGTGTGTTTCCATTGGACTTGTGCATATTTAGGTGTTTTACGGTGTAAAATTAGATTGTCACACTTTGATGACATCACTGCTCAGGCTGGAGATTCAGGGCTTTGTGCGTGCATTTCATGGAGCTTCCACATGCATCTTTGTGGTGTGTTTCCATTGGAATTGTGCATATTTAGGTGTTTTACGGTGCAAAATTAGATTGTCGCATTTTGATGACATCACTGCTCAGGCTGTAGATTCATTGCTTTGTGCGTGCATTTCATCGAGCTTCCACATGCATTTTTGTGGTGTGTTTCCATTGGAATTGTGCATATTCAGGTGTTTTATGGTGTAAAATAAGATTGTCGAACTTTGACCACATTACAGCTCGAACTAAGGAACAGTAGCATTGTGCGTGCATTTCATCGAGCTTCGCTAAGCATTTTTGTGGAGTATTTCCATTGGAATTGCCATATTCAGGTGTTTTACAGTGTCAAATTAGATTGTCGCACTTTGATGACATCACGGCTTAGGCTGGAGAATCAGGGATTTGTGCGGGCATTTCATCGAGCTTCCACAAGCATTTTTGTGGTATGTTTCCATTGGAATTGTGCATATTCAGGTGTTTTATGGTGTAAAATAACATTCTCAGACTTTGATGACATCACGGCTCGAACTAATGAAACGTAGCTTCGTGCGTGCATTTCATCGAGCTTCCACATGCATTTTTGTGGTGTGTTTCCATTGGAATTGTGCATATTCAGGTGTTTTATGGTGCAAAATAAGATTGTCGAACTTTGACCACATTACAGCTCGAACTAAGGAACAGTAGCTTTGTGCGTGCATTTCATCGAGCTTCGCTAAGCATTTTTGTGGAGTATTTCAATTGGAATTGTGCATATTCAGGTGTTTTACAGTGTCAAATTAGATTGACGCACTTTGATGACATCACGGATTGGGCTGGAGAATCGGGGCTTTGGGCGTACATTTCATCGAGCTTCCACATGCATTTTCATGGTGTGTTTCCATTGGAATTTTGCATATTCAGGTGTTTTAAGGTGTAAAATAACATTCTCAGACTTTGATGACATCACGGCTCGAACTAATGAAACGTAGCCTCATGCGTGCATTTCATCGACATTCCACAAGCATTTTTGTGGTGTGTTTCCATTGGAATTGTGCATATTCAGGTGTTTTACAGTGTAAAATTATATAATCGCACTTTGATGACATCATGGCTCGGACTGGAGAATCAGCGCTTTGTGCGGGCTTCTCATCGAGTTTTCACATGCATTTTTGTGGAGTGTTTCAATTGGAATTGTGCATGTTCAGGTGTTTTACGGTGTAAAATTAGATTGTCGAACTTTGATTGCATCACAGCTCGAACTAAGGAACTGTAGCTTCGTGCGTGCATTTCATCGAGATTCCACAAGCATTATTGTGGTGTGTTTCCATTGGAATTGTGCATATTCAGGTGTTTTACGGTGTAAAATTAGATAGTCGCACTTTGATGACATCACAGCTTGGGCTGGAGAATCAGGGCTTTGTGCGTGCAGTTCATCAAGCTTCCACATGCATTTTTGTGGTGTGTTTCCATTGGACTTGTGCATATTTAGGAGTTTTACTGTGTAAAATTAGATTGTCGAACTTTGACGACATCACGGCTCAAACTAAGGAACAGTAGCTTTGTGCGAGCATTTCATCGAGCTTCGCTAAGCATTTTTGTGGAGTATTTCCATTGGAATTGTGCATATTCAGGTGTTTTACAGTGTCAAATTAGATTGTCGCACTTTGATGACATCACGGCTTAGGCTGGAGAATCAGGGATTTGTGCGGGCATTTCATCAAGCTTCCACATTCATTTTTGTGGTATGTTACCATTGGAATTGTGCATATTCAGGTGGTTTATGGTGTAAAATAACATTGTCGAACTTTGATGACATCACGGCTCGAACTAATGAAACGTAGCTTCGTGCGTGCATTTCATCGAGCTTCCACAAGCATTTTTGTGGTGTGTTTCCATTGGAATTGTGCATATTCAGGTGTTTTTATGGTGTAAAATTAGATAGTCGAACTTTGATGACATCACGGCTTGGGCTGGAGAATCGGGGTTTTGTGCGTACATTTCATCGAGCTTCCACATGCATTTTCGTGGTGTGTTTCCATTGGAATTGTGCATATTCAGGTGTTTTAAGGTGTAAAATAACATTCTCAGACTTTGATGACATCACGGCTCGAACTAATGCAACGTAGCTTCATGCGTGCATTTCATCGAGCTTCCACAAGCATTTTTGTGGTGTGTTTCCATTGGAATTGTGCATATTCAGGTGTTTTACAGTGTAAAATTATATAATCGCACTTTGATGACATCATGGCTCGGGCTGGAGAATCAGGGCTTTGTGCGGGCTTCTCATCGAGCTTTCACATGCATTTTTGTGGAGTGTTTCAATTGGAATTGTGCATGTTCAGGTGTTTTACGGTGTAAAATTAGATTGTCGAACTTTGATTGCATCACAGCTCGAAATAAGGAACTGTAGCTTCGTGCGTGCATTTCATCGAGATTCCACAAGCATTTTTGTGGTGTGTTTCCACTGGAATTGTGCATATTCAGGTGTTTTACGGTATAAAATTAGATAGTCGCACTTTGATGACATCACAGCTTGGGCTGGAGAATCAGGGCTTTGTGCGTGCAATTCATCGAGCTTCCACATGCATTTTTGTGGTGTGTTTCCATTTGACTTGTGCATATTTAGGTGTTTTACGGTGTAAAATTAGATTGTCGCACTTTGATGACATCACTGCACAGGCTGGAGATTCAGGGCTTTGTGCATGCATTTCATGGAGCTTCCACATGCATCTTTGTGGTGTGTTTCCATTGGAATTGTGCATATTTAGGTGTTTTACGGTGTAAAATTAGATTGTCGCACTTTGATGACATCACTGCTCAGGCTGTAGATTCATTGCTTTGTGCGTGCATTTCATCGAGCTTCCACATGCATTTTTGTGGTGTGTTTCCATTGGAATTGTGCATATTCAGGTGTATTATGGTGCAAAATAAGATTGTCGAGCTTTGACCACATTACAGCTCGAACTAAGGAACAGTAGCTTTGTGCGTGCATTTCATCGAGCTTCGCTAAGCATTTTTGTGGAGTATTTCAATTGGAATTGTGCATATTCAGGTGTTTTACAGTGTCAAATTAGATTGTCGCACTTTGATGACATCACGGATTGGGCTGGAGAATCGGGGCTTTGTGCGTACATTTCATCGAGCTTCCACATGCATTTTCATGGTGTGTTTCCATTGGAATTGTGCATATTCAGGTGTTTTAAGGTGTAAAATAACATTCTCAGACTTTGATGACATCACGGCTTGAACTAATGAAACGTAGCCTCATGCGTGCATTTCATCGACATTCCACAAGCATTTTTGTGGTGTGTTTCCATTGGAATTGTGCATATTCAGGTGTTTTACAGTGTAAAATTATATAATAGCACTTTGATGACATCATGGCTCGGACTGAGAATCAGCGCTTTGTGCGGGCTTCTCATCGAGCTTTCACATGCATTTTTGTGGAGTGTTTCAATTGGAATTGTGCATGTTCAGGTGTTTTACGGTGTAAAATTAGATTGTCGAACTTTGATTGCATCACAGCTCGAACTAAGGAACTGTAGCTTCGTGCGTGCATTTCATCGAGATTCCACAAGCATTATTGTGGTGTGTTTCCATTGGAATTGTGCATATTCAGGTGTTTTATGGTGTAAAATTAGATAGTCGCACTTTGATGACATCACAGCTTGGGCTGGAGAATCAGGGCTTTGTGCGTGCAATTCATCGAGCTTCCACATGCATTTTTGTGGTGTGTTTCCATTGGACTTGTGCATATTTAGGTGTTTTACGGTGTAAAATTAGATTGTCACACTTTGATGACATCACTGCTCAGGCTGGAGATTCAGGGCTTTGTGCGTGCATTTCATGGAGCTTCCACATGCATCTTTGTGGTGTGTTTCCATTGGAATTGTGCATATTTAGGTGTTTTACGGTGCAAAATTAGATTGTCGCATTTTGATGACATCACTGCTCAGGCTGTAGATTCATTGCTTTGTGCGTGCATTTCATCGAGCTTCCACATGCATTTTTGTGGTGTGTTTCCATTGGAATTGTGCATATTCAGGTGTTTTATGGTGTAAAATAAGATTGTCGAACTTTGACCACATTACAGCTCGAACTAAGGAACAGTAGCATTGTGCGTGCATTTCATCGAGCTTCGCTAAGCATTTTTGTGGAGTATTTCCATTGGAATTGCCATATTCAGGTGTTTTACAGTGTCAAATTAGATTGTCGCACTTTGATGACATCACGGCTTAGGCTGGAGAATCAGGGATTTGTGCGGGCATTTCATCGAGCTTCCACAAGCATTTTTGTGGTATGTTTCCATTGGAATTGTGCATATTCAGGTGTTTTATGGTGTAAAATAACATTCTCAGACTTTGATGACATCACGGCTCGAACTAATGAAACGTAGCTTCGTGCGTGCATTTCATCGAGCTTCCACAAGCATTTTTGTGGTGTCTTTCCATTGGAATTGTGCATATTCAGGTGTTTTTATGGTGTAAAATTAGATAGTCAAACTTTGATGACATCACGGCTTGGGATGGAGAATCAGGGCTTTGTGTGTACATTTCATCGAGCTTCCACATGCATTTTCGTGGTGTGTTTCCATTGGAATTGTGCATATTCTGGTGTTTTATGGTGTAAAATAACATTCTCAGACTTTGATGACATCACGGCTCGAACTAATGAAACGTAGCTTCATGCATGCATTTCATCGAGCTTCCACATGCATTATTGTGGTGTGTTTCCATTGTAATTGTGCATATTCAGGTGTTTTACAGTGTAAAATTATATAGTCGCACTTTGATGACATCTTGGCTCGGGCTTGAGAATCAGGGCTATGTTCGGGCATTTCATCGAGCTTCCACATGCATTTTTGTGGTGTGTTTCCATTGGAATTGTGCATATTCAGGAGTTTTATGGTGTAAAATAAGATTGTCGAACTTTGACGACATCACGGCTCGAACTAAGGAACAGTAGCTTTGTGCGTGCATTTCATCGAGCATCGCTAAGCAATTTTTGTGGAGTATTTCCATTGGAATTGTGCATATTCAGGTGTTTTACAGTGTCAAATTAGATTGTCGCACTTTGATGACATCACAGCTTAGGCTGGAGAATCAGGGATTTTTGCGGGCATTTCATCGAGCTTCCACTTTCATTTTTGTGGTATGTTTCCATTGGAATTGTGCATATTCAGGTGGTTTATGGTGTAAAATAACATTGTCGAACTTTGATGACATCACGGCTCGAACTAATGAAACGTAGCTTCGTGCGTGCATTTCATCGAGCTTCCACAAGCATTTTTGTGGTGTGTTTCCATTGGAATTGTGCATATTCAGGTGTTTTATGGTGTAAAATTAGATAGTCGAACTTTGATGACAACACGGCTTGGGCAGGAGAATCGGGGCTCTGTGCGTACATTTCATCGAGCTTCCACATGCATTTTCGTGGTGTGTTTCCATTGGAATTGAGCATATTCAGGTGTTTTACAGTGTAAAATTATATAATCGCACTTTGATGACATCACAGCTTGGGCTAGAGAATCGGGGCTTTGTGCGAACATTTCATCGAGCTTCCACATGCATTTTCGTGGTGTGTTTCCTTTGAAATTGTGCATATTCAGGTGTTTAATGGTGTAAAATAACATTCTCAGACTTTGATGACATCACGGCTCGAACTAATGAAACGTAGCTTCATGCGTGCATTTCATCGAGCTTCCACAAGCATTTTCGTGGTGTGTTTCCATTGGAATTGAGCATATTCAGGTGTTTTACAGTGTAAAATTATATAATCGCACTTTGATGACATCACGGCTTGGGCTGGAGAATCGGGGCTTTGTGCGTACATTTCATCGAGCTTCCACATGCTTTTTCGTGGTGTGTTTCCTTTGGAATTGTGCATATTCAGGTGTTTTATGGTGTAAAATAACATTCTCAGACTTTGATGACATCACGGCTCGAACTAATGAAACGTAGCTTCATGCGTGCATTTCATCGAGCTTCCACAAGCATTTTCGTGGTGTGTTTCCATTGGAATTGTGCATATTCAGGTGTTTTACAGTGTAAAATTAGATAATCGCACTTTGAAGACATCATGGCTCGGGCTGGAGAATCAGGGCTTTGTGCGGGCTTTTCATCGAGCTTTCACATGCATTTTTGTGGAGTGTTTCAATTGGAATTGTGCATAATCAGGTGTTTTACGGTGTAAAATTAGATAGTCGAACTTTGATGAAATCACGGCTCTGCCTGAAGAACCGTGGCTTCGTGCGTGCATTTCATCTAGCTTCCACATGCATTATTGTGGTGTGTTTCCATTGGAATTGTGCATATATAGGTGTTTTACGGTGTAAAATAAGATTGTCGAACTTTGATGACATCACTGCTCGAACTAATGAACCGTAGTTTCATGTGTGCATTTCATCGAGCTTCCACAAGCATTATTGAGGTGTGTTTCCATTGGACTTGTGCATATTTAGGTGTTTTATGGTGTAAAATTAGATTGTCGCACTTTGATGACATCACGGCTCAGGCTGGAGATTCAGGGCTTTGTGCGTGCGTTTCATCGAGCTTCCACATGCATTTTTGTGGTGTGTTTCCTTTGGAATTGTGCATATTCAGGAGTTTTATGGTGTAAAATAAGATTGTCAAACTTTGACGACATCACGGCTCGAACTAAGGAACAGTAGCTTTGTTCGTGCATTTCATCGAGCTTCGCTAAGCATTTTTGTGGTGTATTTCCATTGGAATTGTGCATATTCAGGTGTTTTATGGTGTAATATTAGATAGTCGCACTTTGATGACATCACAGCTTGGGCTGGAGAATCAGGGCTTTGTGCGTGCAGTTCATCGAGCTTCCACATGCATTTTTGTGGTGTGTTTCCATTGGACTTGTGCATATTTAGGAGTTTTACTGTGTAAAATTAGATTGTCGTACTTTGATGACATCACTGCTCAGGCTGGAGATTCTGGGCTTTGTGCGTGCATTTCATCGAGCTTCCACATGCGTCTTTGTGGTGTGTTTCCATTGGAATTGTGCATATTTAGGTGTTTTACGGTGTAAAATTAGATTGTCACACTTTGATGACATCATGGCTCAGGCTGTAGATTCAGGGCTTTGTGCGTGCATTTTATCGAGCTTCCACATGCATTTTTGTGGTGTGTTTCCTTTGGAATTGTGCATATTCAGGTGCTTTATGGTGTAAAATAAGATTGTCGAACTTTGACCACATTACAGCTCGAACTAAAGAAACGTTGCTTCGTGCGTGCATTTCATCGAGCTTCCACAAGCATTTTTGTGGTGTCTTTCCATTGGAATTGTGCATATTCAGGTGTTTTTATGGTGTAAAATTATATATTCGAACTTTGATGACATCACGGCTTGGGCTGGAGAATCAGGGCTTTGTGCGTACAATTCATCGAGCTTCCACATGCATTTTCGTGGTGTGTTTCCATTGGAATTGTGCATATTCAGGTGTTTTATGGTGTAAAATAACATTCTCAGACTTTGATGACATCACGGCTCGAACTAATGAAACGTAGCTTCATGCATGCATTTCTTCGAGCTTCCACAAGCATTAATGTGGTGTGTTTCAGTTGGAATTGTGCATATTCAGGTGTTTTACAGTGTAAAATTATATAGTTGCATTTTGATGACATCTTGGCTCGGGCTGGAGAATCAGGGCTTTGTGCGGGCATTTCATCGAGCTTCCACATGCATTTTTGTGGTGTGTTTCCATTGGAATTGTGCATATTCAGGAGTTTTATGGTGTAAAATAAGATTGTCAAACTTTGACGACATCACGGCACAAACTAAGGAACAGTAGCTTTGTGCGAGCATTTCATCGATCTTCGCTAAGCATTTTTGTGGAGTATTTCCATTGGAATTGTACATATTCAGGTGTTTTACAGTGTCAAATTAGATTGTCGCACTTTGATGACATCACGGCTTAGGCTGGAGAATCAGGGATTTGTGCGGGCATTTCATCAAGCTTCCACATTCATTTTTGTGGTATGTTTCCATTGGAATTGTGCATATTCAGGTGGTTTATGGTGTAAAATAACATTGTCGAACTTTGATGACATCACGGCTCGAACTAATGAAAAGTAGCTTCGTGCGTGCATTTCATCGAGCTTCCACAAGCATTTTTGTGGTGTGTTTCCATTGGAATTGTGCATATTCAGGTGTTTTTACGGTGTAAAATTAGATAGTCGAACTTTGATGACATCACGGCTTGGGCTGGAGAATCGGGGCTTTGTGCGTACATTTCATCGAGCTTCCACATGCATTTTCGTGGTGTGTTTCCATTGGAATTGTGCATATTCAGGTGTTTTAAGGTGTAAAATAACATTCTCAGACTTTGATGACATCACGGCTCGAACTAATGAAACGTAGCTTCATGCGTGCATTTCATCGAGCTTCCACAAGCATTTTTGTGGTGTGTTTCCATTGGAATTGTGCATATTCAGGTGTTTTACAGTGTAAAATTATATAATCGCACTTTGATGACATCATGGCTCGGACTGGAGAATCAGGGCTTTGTGCGGGCTTCTCATAGAGCTTTCACATGCATTTTTGTGGAGTGTTTCAATTGGAATTGTGCATGTTCAGGTTTTATACGGTGTAAAATTAGATTGTCGAACTTTGATTGCATCACAGCTCGAACTAAGGAACTGTAGCTTCGTGCGTGCATTTCATTGAGATTCCACAAGCATTTTTGTGGTGTGTTTCCATTGGAATTGTGCATATTCAGGTGTTTTACGGTGTAAAATTAGATAGTCGCACTTTGATGACATCAGAGCTTGGGCTGGAGAATCAGGGCTTTGTGCGTGCAATTCATCGAGCTTCCACATGCATTTTTGTGGTGTGTTTCCATTGGACTTGTGCATATTTAGGTGTTTTACGGTGTAAAATTAGATTGTCGCACTTTGATGACATCACTGCTCAGGCTGAAGATTCAGGGCTTTGTGCGTGCATTTCATGGAGCTTCCACATGCATCATTGTGGTGTGTTCCCATAGGAATTGTGCATATTTAGGTGTTTTACGGTGCAAAATTAGATTGTCGCACTTTGATGACATCACTGCTCAGGCTGTAGATTCATTGCTTTGTGCGTGCATTTCATCGAGCTTCCACATGCATTTTTGTGGTGTGTTTCCATTGGAATTGTGCATATTCAGGTGTTTTATGGTGTAAAATAAGATTGTCGAACTTTGACGACATCACGGCACAAACTAAGGAACAGTAGCTTTGTGCGTGCATTTCATCGAGCTTCGCTAAGCATTTTTGTGGAGTATTTCCATTGGAATTGTGCATATTCAGGTGTTTTACAGTGTCAAATTAGATTGTCGCACTTTGATGACATCACGGCTTAGGCTGGAGAATCAGGGATTTGTGCGGGCATTTCATCGAGCTTCCACTTTCATTTTTGTGGTATGTTTCCTTTGGAATTGTGCATATTCAGGTGTTTTATGGTGTAAAATAACATTCTCAGACTTTGATGACATCACGGCTCGAACTAATGAAATGTAGCTTCGTGCGTGCAGTTCATCGAGCTTCCACAAGCATTTTTGTGGTGTCTTTCCATTGGAATTGTGCATATTCAGGTGTTTTTATGGTGTAAAATTAGATAGTCGAACTTTGATGACATCACGGCTTGGGCTGGAGAATCAGGGCTTTGTGCGTACATTTCATCGAGCTTCCACATGCATTTTCGTGGTGTGTTTCCATTGGAATTGTGCATATTCAGGTGTTTTATGGTGTAAAATAACATTCTCAGACTTTGATGACATCACGGCTCGAACTAATGAAACGTAGCTTCATGCATGCATTTCTTCGAGCTTCCACAAGCATTAATGTGGTGTGTTTCAGTTGGAATTGTGCATATTCAGGTGTTTTACAGTGTAAAATTATATAGTTGCACTTTGATGACATCTTGGCTCGGGCTGGAGAATCAGGGCTTTGTGCGGGCATTTCATCGAGCTTCCACATGCATTTTTGTGGTGTGTTTCCATTGGAATTGTGCATATTCAGGAGTTTTATGGTGTAAAATAAGATTGTCGAACTTTGACGACATCACGGCACAAACTAAGGAACAGTAGCTTTGTGCGAGCATTTCATCGATCTTCGCTAAGCATTTTTGTGGAGTATTTCCATTGGAATTGTACATATTCAGGTGTTTTACAGTGTCAAATTAGATTGTCGCACTTTGATGACATCACGGCTTAGGCTGGAGAATCAGGGATTTGTGCGGGCATTTCATCAAGCTTCCACATTCATTTTTGTGGTATGTTTCCATTGGAATTGTGCAAATTCAGGTGGTTTATGGTGTAAAATAACATTGTCGAACTTTGATGACATCACGGCTCGAACTAATGAAAAGTAGCTTCGTGCGTGCATTTCATCGAGCTTCCACAAGCATTTTTGTGGTGTGTTTCCATTGGAATTGTGCATATTCAGGTGTTTTTACGGTGTAAAATTAGATAGTCGAACTTTGATGACATCACGGCTTGGGCTGGAGAATCGGGGCTTTGTGCGTACATTTCATCGAGCTTCCACATGCATTTTCGTGGTGTGTTTCCATTGGAATTGTGCATATTCAGGTGTTTTAAGGTGTAAAATAACATTCTCAGACTTTGATGACATCACGGCTCGAACTAATGAAACGTAGCTTCATGCGTGCATTTCATCGAGCTTCCACAAGCATTTTTGTGGTGTGTTTCCATTGGAATTGTACATATTCAGGTGTTTTACAGTGTAAAATTATATAATCGCACTTTGATGACATCATGGCTCGGACTGGAGAATCAGGGCATTGTGCGGGCTTCTCATCGAGCTTTCACATGCATTTTTGTGGAGTGTTTCAATTGGAATTGTGCATGTTCAGGTTTTATACGGTGTAAAATTAGATTGTCGAACTTTGATTGCATCACAGCTCGAACTAAGGAACTGTAGCTTCGTGCGTGCATTTCATTGAGATTCCACAAGCATTTTTGTGGTGTGTTTCCATTGGAATTGTGCATATTCAGGTGTTTTACGGTGTAAAATTAGATAGTCGCACTTTGATGACATCAGAGCTTGGGCTGGAGAATCAGGGCTTTGTGCGTGCAATTCATCGAGCTTCCACATGCATTTTTGTGGTGTGTTTCCATTGGACTTGTGCATATTTAGGTGTTTTACGGTGTAAAATTAGATTGTCGCACTTTGATGACATCACTGTTCAGGCTGGAGATTCAGGGCTTTGTGCATGCATTTCATGGAGCTTCCACATGCATCTTTGTGGTGTGTTTCCATAGGAATTGTGCATATTTAGGTGTTTTACGGTGCAAAATTAGATTGTCGCACTTTGATGACATCACTGCTCAGGCTGGAGATTCTGGGCTTTGTGCGTGCATTTCATCGAGCTTGCACATGCACCTTTGTGGTGTGTTTCCATTGGATTTGTGCATATTTAGGTTTTTACGGTGTAAAATTAGATTGTCGCACTTTGATGACATCATGGCTCAGGCTGTAGATTCAGGGCTTTGTGCGTGCATTTCATCGAGCCTCCACATGCATTTATGTGGTGTGTTTCCATTGGAATTGTGCATATTCAGGTGTTTTATGGTGTAAAATAAGATTGTCGAACTTTGACAACATTACAGCTTGGGCTGGAGAATCAGGGCTTTGTGCGTACATTTCATTGAGCTTCCACATGCATTTTCGTGGTGTGTTTCCATTGGAATTGTGCATATTCAGGTGTTTTATGGTGTAAAATAACATTCTCAGACTTTGATGACATCACGGCTCGAACTAATGAAACGTAGCTTCATGCATGCATTTCTTCGAGCTTCCACAAGCATTAATGTGGTGTGTTTCAATTGGAATTGTGCATATTCAGGTGTTTTACAGTGTAAAATTATATAGTCGCACTTTGATGACATCTTTGCTCGGGTTGGAGAATCAGGGCTTTGTGCGGGCATTTCATCGAGCTTCCACATGCATTTTTGTGGTGTGTTTCCATTGGAATTGTTAATATTCAGGAGTTTTATGGTGTAAAATAAGATTGTCGAACTTTGACGACATCACGGCTCAAACTAAGGAACAGTAGCTTTGTGCGAGCAATTCATCGAGCTTCGCTAAGCATTTTTGTGGAGTATTTCCATTGGAATTGTGCATATTCAGGTGTTTTACAGTGTCAAATTAGATTGTCGCACTTTGAGGACATCACGGCTTAGGCTGGAGAATCAGGGATTTGTGCGGGCATTTCATCAAGCTTCCACATTCATTTTTGTGGTATGTTACCATTGGAATTGTGCATATTCAGGTGGTTTATGGTGTAAAATAACATTGTCGAACTTTGATGACATCACGGCTCGAACTAATGAAACGTAGCTTCGTGCGTGCATTTCATCGAGCTTCCACAAGCATTTTTGTGGTGTGTTTCCATTGGAATTGTGCATATTCAGGTGTTTTTATGGTGTAAAATTAGATAGTCGAACTTTGATGACATCACGGCTTGGGCTGGAGAATCGGGGTTTTGTGCGTACATTTCATCGAGCTTCCACATGCATTTTCGTGGTGTGTTTCCATTGGAATTGTGCATATTCAGGTGTTTTAAGGTGTAAAATAACATTCTCAGACTTTGATGACATCACGGCTCGAACTAATGAAACGTAGCTTCATGCGTGCATTTCATCGAGCTTCCACAAGCATTTTTGTGGTGTGTTTCCATTGGAATTGTGCATATTCAGGTGTTTTACAGTGTAAAATTATATAATCGCACTTTGATGACATCATGGCTCGGGCTGGAGAATCAGGGCTTTGTGCGGGCTTCTCATCGAGCTTTCACATGCATTTTTGTGGAGTGTTTCAATTGGAATTGTGCATGTTCAGGTGTTTTACGGTGTAAAATTAGATTGTCGAACTTTGATTGCATCACAGCTCGAAATAAGGAACTGTAGCTTCGTGCGTGCATTTCATCGAGATTCCACAAGCATTTTTGTGGTGTGTTTCCACTGGAATTGTGCATATTCAGGTGTTTTACGGTATAAAATTAGATAGTCGCACTTTGATGACATCACAGCTTGGGCTGGAGAATCAGGGCTTTGTGCGTGCAATTCATCGAGCTTCCACATGCATTTTTGTGGTGTGTTTCCATTTGACTTGTGCATATTTAGGTGTTTTACGGTGTAAAATTAGATTGTCGCACTTTGATGACATCACTGCACAGGCTGGAGATTCAGGGCTTTGTGCATGCATTTCATGGAGCTTCCACATGCATCTTTGTGGTGTGTTTCCATTGGAATTGTGCATATTTAGGTGTTTTACGGTGTAAAATTAGATTGTCGCACTTTGATGACATCACTGCTCAGGCTGTAGATTCATTGCTTTGTGCGTGCATTTCATCGAGCTTCCACATGCATTTTTGTGGTGTGTTTCCATTGGAATTGTGCATATTCAGGTGTATTATGGTGCAAAATAAGATTGTCGAGCTTTGACCACATTACAGCTCGAACTAAGGAACAGTAGCTTTGTGCGTGCATTTCATCGAGCTTCGCTAAGCATTTTTGTGGAGTATTTCAATTGGAATTGTGCATATTCAGGTGTTTTACAGTGTCAAATTAGATTGTCGCACTTTGATGACATCACGGATTGGGCTGGAGAATCGGGGCTTTGTGCGTACATTTCATCGAGCTTCCACATGCATTTTCATGGTGTGTTTCCATTGGAATTGTGCATATTCAGGTGTTTTAAGGTGTAAAATAACATTCTCAGACTTTGATGACATCACGGCTCGAACTAATGAAACGTAGCTTCGTGCGTGCATTTCATCGAGCTTCCACAAGCATTTTTGTGGTGTGTTTCCATTGGAATTGTGCATATTCAGGTGTTTTTATGGTGTAAAATTAGATAGTCGAACTTTGATGACATCACGGCTTGGGCTGGAGAATCGGGGTTTTGTGCGTACATTTCATCGAGCTTCCACATGCATTTTCGTGGTGTGTTTCCATTGGAATTGTGCATATTCAGGTGTTTTAAGGTGTAAAATAACATTCTCAGACTTTGATGACATCACGGCTCGAACTAATGAAACGTAGCTTCATGCGTGCATTTCATCGAGCTTCCACAAGCATTTTTGTGGTGTGTTTCCATTGGAATTGTGCATATTCAGGTGTTTTACAGTGTAAAATTATATAATCGCACTTTGATGACATCATGGCTCGGGCTGGAGAATCAGGGCTTTGTGCGGGCTTCTCATCGAGCTTTCACATGCATTTTTGTGGAGTGTTTCAATTGGAATTGTGCATGTTCAGGTGTTTTACGGTGTAAAATTAGATTGTCGAACTTTGATTGCATCACAGCTCGAAATAAGGAACTGTAGCTTCGTGCGTGCATTTCATCGAGATTCCACAAGCATTATTGTGGTGTGTTTCCATTGGAATTGTGCATATTCAGGTGTTTTATGGTGTAAAATTAGATAGTCGCACTTTGATGACATCACAGCTTGGGCTGGAGAATCAGGGCTTTGTGCGTGCAATTCATCGAGCTTCCACATGCATTTTTGTGGTGTGTTTCCATTGGACTTGTGCATATTTAGGTGTTTTACGGTGTAAAATTAGATTGTCACACTTTGATGACATCACTGCTCAGGCTGGAGATTCAGGGCTTTGTGCGTGCATTTCATGGAGCTTCCACATGCATCTTTGTGGTGTGTTTCCATTGGAATTGTGCATATTTAGGTGTTTTACGGTGCAAAATTAGATTGTCGCATTTTGATGACATCACTGCTCAGGCTGTAGATTCATTGCTTTGTGCGTGCATTTCATCGAGCTTCCACATGCATTTTTGTGGTGTGTTTCCATTGGAATTGTGCATATTCAGGTGTTTTATGGTGTAAAATAAGATTGTCGAACTTTGACCACATTACAGCTCGAACTAAGGAACAGTAGCATTGTGCGTGCATTTCATCGAGCTTCGCTAAGCATTTTTGTGGAGTATTTCCATTGGAATTGCCATATTCAGGTGTTTTACAGTGTCAAATTAGATTGTCGCACTTTGATGACATCACGGCTTAGGCTGGAGAATCAGGGATTTGTGCGGGCATTTCATCGAGCTTCCACAAGCATTTTTGTGGTATGTTTCCATTGGAATTGTGCATATTCAGGTGTTTTATGGTGTAAAATAACATTCTCAGACTTTGATGACATCACGGCTCGAACTAATGAAACGTAGCTTCGTGCGTGCATTTCATCGAGCTTCCACAAGCATTTTTGTGGTGTCTTTCCATTGGAATTGTGCATATTCAGGTGTTTTTATGGTGTAAAATTAGATAGTCGAACTTTGATGACATCACGGCTTGGGATGGAGAATCAGGGCTTTGTGTGTACATTTCATCGAGCTTCCACATGCATTTTCGTGGTGTGTTTCCATTGGAATTGTGCATATTCTGGTGTTTTATGGTGTAAAATAACATTCTCAGACTTTGATGACATCACGGCTCGAACTAATGAAACGTAGCTTCATGCATGCATTTCATCGAGCTTCCACATGCATTATTGTGGTGTGTTTCCATTGTAATTGTGCATATTCAGGTGTTTTACAGTGTAAAATTATATAGTCGCACTTTGATGACATCTTGGCTCGGGCTTGAGAATCAGGGCTATGTTCGGGCATTTCATCGAGCTTCCACATGCATTTTTGTGGTGTGTTTCCATTGGAATTGTGCATATTCAGGAGTTTTATGGTGTAAAATAAGATTGTCGAACTTTGACGACATCACGGCTCGAACTAAGGAACAGTAGCTTTGTGCGTGCATTTCATCGAGCATCGCTAAGCAATTTTTGTGGAGTATTTCCATTGGAATTGTGCATATTCAGGTGTTTTACAGTGTCAAATTAGATTGTCGCACTTTGATGACATCACAGCTTAGGCTGGAGAATCAGGGATTTTTGCGGGCATTTCATCGAGCTTCCACTTTCATTTTTGTGGTATGTTTCCATTGGAATTGTGCATATTCAGGTGGTTTATGGTGTAAAATAACATTGTCGAACTTTGATGACATCACGGCTCGAACTAATGAAACGTAGCTTCGTGCGTGCATTTCATCGAGCTTCCACAAGCATTTTTGTGGTGTGTTTCCATTGGAATTGTGCATATTCAGGTGTTTTATGGTGTAAAATTAGATAGTCGAACTTTGATGACAACACGGCTTGGGCAGGAGAATCGGGGCTCTGTGCGTACATTTCATCGAGCTTCCACATGCATTTTCGTGGTGTGTTTCCATTGGAATTGAGCATATTCAGGTGTTTTACAGTGTAAAATTATATAATCGCACTTTGATGACATCACGGCTTGGGCTAGAGAATCGGGGCTTTGTGCGAACATTTCATCGAGCTTCCACATGCATTTTCGTGGTGTGTTTCCTTTGGAATTGTGCATATTCAGGTGTTTAATGGTGTAAAATAACATTCTCAGACTTTGATGACATCACGGCTCGAACTAATGAAACGTAGCTTCATGCGTGCATTTCATCGAGCTTCCACAAGCATTTTCGTGGTGTGTTTCCATTGGAATTGAGCATATTCAGGTGTTTTACAGTGTAAAATTATATAATCGCACTTTGATGACATCACGGCTTGGGCTGGAGAATCGGGGCTTTGTGCGTACATTTCATCGAGCTTCCACATGCTTTTTCGTGGTGTGTTTCCTTTGGAATTGTGCATATTCAGGTGTTTTATGGTGTAAAATAACATTCTCAGACTTTGATGACATCACGGCTCGAACTAATGAAACGTAGCTTCATGCGTGCATTTCATCGAGCTTCCACAAGCATTTTCGTGGTGTGTTTCCATTGGAATTGTGCATATTCAGGTGTTTTACAGTGTAAAATTAGATAATCGCACTTTGAAGACATCATGGCTCGGGCTGGAGAATCAGGGCTTTGTGCGGGCTTTTCATCGAGCTTTCACATGCATTTTTGTGGAGTGTTTCAATTGGAATTGTGCATAATCAGGTGTTTTACGGTGTAAAATTAGATAGTCGAACTTTGATGAAATCACGGCTCTGCCTGAAGAACCGTGGCTTCGTGCGTGCATTTCATCTAGCTTCCACATGCATTATTGTGGTGTGTTTCCATTGGAATTGTGCATATATAGGTGTTTTACGGTGTAAAATAAGATTGTCGAACTTTGATGACATCACTGCTCGAACTAATGAACCGTAGTTTCATGTGTGCATTTCATCGAGCTTCCACAAGCATTATTGAGGTGTGTTTCCATTGGACTTGTGCATATTTAGGTGTTTTATGGTGTAAAATTAGATTGTCGCACTTTGATGACATCACGGCTCAGGCTGGAGATTCAGGGCTTTGTGCGTGCGTTTCATCGAGCTTCCACATGCATTTTTGTGGTGTGTTTCCTTTGGAATTGTGCATATTCAGGAGTTTTATGGTGTAAAATAAGATTGTCAAACTTTGACGACATCACGGCTCGAACTAAGGAACAGTAGCTTTGTTCGTGCATTTCATCGAGCTTCGCTAAGCATTTTTGTGGTGTATTTCCATTGGAATTGTGCATATTCAGGTGTTTTATGGTGTAATATTAGATAGTCGCACTTTGATGACATCACAGCTTGGGCTGGAGAATCAGGGCTTTGTGCGTGCAGTTCATCGAGCTTCCACATGCATTTTTGTGGTGTGTTTCCATTGGACTTGTGCATATTTAGGAGTTTTACTGTGTAAAATTAGATTGTCGTACTTTGATGACATCACTGCTCAGGCTGGAGATTCTGGGCTTTGTGCGTGCATTTCATCGAGCTTCCACATGCGTCTTTGTGGTGTGTTTCCATTGGAATTGTGCATATTTAGGTGTTTTACGGTGTAAAATTAGATTGTCACACTTTGATGACATCATGGCTCAGGCTGTAGATTCAGGGCTTTGTGCGTGCATTTTATCGAGCTTCCACATGCATTTTTGTGGTGTGTTTCCTTTGGAATTGTGCATATTCAGGTGCTTTATGGTGTAAAATAAGATTGTCGAACTTTGACCACATTACAGCTCGAACTAAAGAAACGTTGCTTCGTGCGTGCATTTCATCGAGCTTCCACAAGCATTTTTGTGGTGTCTTTCCATTGGAATTGTGCATATTCAGGTGTTTTTATGGTGTAAAATTATATATTCGAACTTTGATGACATCACGGCTTGGGCTGGAGAATCAGGGCTTTGTGCGTACATTTCAACGAGCTTCCACATGCATTTTCGTGGTGTGTTTCCATTGGAATTGTGCATATTCAGGTGTTTTATGGTGTAAAATAACATTCTCAGACTTTGATGACATCACGGCTCGAACTAATGAAACGTAGCTTCATGCATGCATTTCTTCGAGCTTCCACAAGCATTAATGTGGTGTGTTTCAGTTGGAATTGTGCATATTCAGGTGTTTTACAGTGTAAAATTATATAGTTGCATTTTGATGACATCTTGGCTCGGGCTGGAGAATCAGGGCTTTGTGCGGGCATTTCATCGAGCTTCCACATGCATTTTTGTGGTGTGTTTCCATTGGAATTGTGCATATTCAGGAGTTTTATGGTGTAAAATAAGATTGTCAAACTTTGACGACATCACGGCACAAACTAAGGAACAGTAGCTTTGTGCGAGCATTTCATCGATCTTCGCTAAGCATTTTTGTGGAGTATTTCCATTGGAATTGTACATATTCAGGTGTTTTACAGTGTCAAATTAGATTGTCGCACTTTGATGACATCACGGCTTAGGCTGGAGAATCAGGGATTTGTGCGGGCATTTCATCAAGCTTCCACATTCATTTTTGTGGTATGTTTCCATTGGAATTGTGCATATTCAGGTGGTTTATGGTGTAAAATAACATTGTCGAACTTTGATGACATCACGGCTCGAACTAATGAAAAGTAGCTTCGTGCGTGCATTTCATCGAGCTTCCACAAGCATTTTTGTGGTGTGTTTCCATTGGAATTGTGCATATTCAGGTGTTTTTACGGTGTAAAATTAGATAGTCGAACTTTGATGACATCACGGCTTGGGCTGGAGAATCGGGGCTTTGTGCGTACATTTCATCGAGCTTCCACATGCATTTTCGTGGTGTGTTTCCATTGGAATTGTGCATATTCAGGTGTTTTACAGTGTAAAATTATATAATCGCACTTTGATGACATCATGGCTCGGGCTGGAGAATCAGGGCTTTGTGCGGGCTTCTCATCGAGCTTTCACATGCATTTTTGTGGAGTGTTTCAATTGGAATTGTGCATGTTCAGGTGTTTTACGGTGTAAAATTAGATTGTCGAACTTTGATTGCATCACAGCTCGAAATAAGGAACTGTAGCTTCGTGCGTGCATTTCATCGAGATTCCACAAGCATTTTTGTGGTGTGTTTCCACTGGAATTGTGCATATTCAGGTGTTTTACGGTATAAAATTAGATAGTCGCACTTTGATGACATCACAGCTTGGGCTGGAGAATCAGGGCTTTGTGCGTGCAATTCATCGAGCTTCCACATGCATTTTTGTGGTGTGTTTCCATTTGACTTGTGCATATTTAGGTGTTTTACGGTGTAAAATTAGATTGTCGCACTTTGATGACATCACTGCACAGGCTGGAGATTCAGGGCTTTGTGCATGCATTTCATGGAGCTTCCACATGCATCTTTGTGGTGTGTTTCCATTGGAATTGTGCATATTTAGGTGTTTTACGGTGTAAAATTAGATTGTCGCACTTTGATGACATCACTGCTCAGGCTGTAGATTCATTGCTTTGTGCGTGCATTTCATCGAGCTTCCACATGCATTTTTGTGGTGTGTTTCCATTGGAATTGTGCATATTCAGGTGTATTATGGTGCAAAATAAGATTGTCGAGCTTTGACCACATTACAGCTCGAACTAAGGAACAGTAGCTTTGTGCGTGCATTTCATCGAGCTTCGCTAAGCATTTTTGTGGAGTATTTCAATTGGAATTGTGCATATTCAGGTGTTTTACAGTGTCAAATTAGATTGTCGCACTTTGATGACATCACGGATTGGGCTGGAGAATCGGGGCTTTGTGCGTACATTTCATCGAGCTTCCACATGCATTTTCATGGTGTGTTTCCATTGGAATTGTGCATATTCAGGTGTTTTAAGGTGTAAAATAACATTCTCAGACTTTGATGACATCACGGCTCGAACTAATGAAACGTAGCTTCGTGCGTGCATTTCATCGAGCTTCCACAAGCATTTTTGTGGTGTGTTTCCATTGGAATTGTGCATATTCAGGTGTTTTTATGGTGTAAAATTAGATAGTCGAACTTTGATGACATCACGGCTTGGGCTGGAGAATCGGGGTTTTGTGCGTACATTTCATCGAGCTTCCACATGCATTTTCGTGGTGTGTTTCCATTGGAATTGTGCATATTCAGGTGTTTTAAGGTGTAAAATAACATTCTCAGACTTTGATGACATCACGGCTCGAACTAATGAAACGTAGCTTCATGCGTGCATTTCATCGAGCTTCCACAAGCATTTTTGTGGTGTGTTTCCATTGGAATTGTGCATATTCAGGTGTTTTACAGTGTAAAATTATATAATCGCACTTTGATGACATCATGGCTCGGGCTGGAGAATCAGGGCTTTGTGCGGGCTTCTCATCGAGCTTTCACATGCATTTTTGTGGAGTGTTTCAATTGGAATTGTGCATGTTCAGGTGTTTTACGGTGTAAAATTAGATTGTCGAACTTTGATTGCATCACAGCTCGAAATAAGGAACTGTAGCTTCGTGCGTGCATTTCATCGAGATTCCACAAGCATTATTGTGGTGTGTTTCCATTGGAATTGTGCATATTCAGGTGTTTTATGGTGTAAAATTAGATAGTCGCACTTTGATGACATCACAGCTTGGGCTGGAGAATCAGGGCTTTGTGCGTGCAATTCATCGAGCTTCCACATGCATTTTTGTGGTGTGTTTCCATTGGACTTGTGCATATTTAGGTGTTTTACGGTGTAAAATTAGATTGTCACACTTTGATGACATCACTGCTCAGGCTGGAGATTCAGGGCTTTGTGCGTGCATTTCATGGAGCTTCCACATGCATCTTTGTGGTGTGTTTCCATTGGAATTGTGCATATTTAGGTGTTTTACGGTGCAAAATTAGATTGTCGCATTTTGATGACATCACTGCTCAGGCTGTAGATTCATTGCTTTGTGCGTGCATTTCATCGAGCTTCCACATGCATTTTTGTGGTGTGTTTCCATTGGAATTGTGCATATTCAGGTGTTTTATGGTGTAAAATAAGATTGTCGAACTTTGACCACATTACAGCTCGAACTAAGGAACAGTAGCATTGTGCGTGCATTTCATCGAGCTTCGCTAAGCATTTTTGTGGAGTATTTCCATTGGAATTGCCATATTCAGGTGTTTTACAGTGTCAAATTAGATTGTCGCACTTTGATGACATCACGGCTTAGGCTGGAGAATCAGGGATTTGTGCGGGCATTTCATCGAGCTTCCACAAGCATTTTTGTGGTATGTTTCCATTGGAATTGTGCATATTCAGGTGTTTTATGGTGTAAAATAACATTCTCAGACTTTGATGACATCACGGCTCGAACTAATGAAACGTAGCTTCGTGCGTGCATTTCATCGAGCTTCCACAAGCATTTTTGTGGTGTCTTTCCATTGGAATTGTGCATATTCAGGTGTTTTTATGGTGTAAAATTAGATAGTCGAACTTTGATGACATCACGGCTTGGGATGGAGAATCAGGGCTTTGTGTGTACATTTCATCGAGCTTCCACATGCATTTTCGTGGTGTGTTTCCATTGGAATTGTGCATATTCTGGTGTTTTATGGTGTAAAATAACATTCTCAGACTTTGATGACATCACGGCTCGAACTAATGAAACGTAGCTTCATGCATGCATTTCATCGAGCTTCCACATGCATTATTGTGGTGTGTTTCCATTGTAATTGTGCATATTCAGGTGTTTTACAGTGTAAAATTATATAGTCGCACTTTGATGACATCTTGGCTCGGGCTTGAGAATCAGGGCTATGTTCGGGCATTTCATCGAGCTTCCACATGCATTTTTGTGGTGTGTTTCCATTGGAATTGTGCATATTCAGGAGTTTTATGGTGTAAAATAAGATTGTCGAACTTTGACGACATCACGGCTCGAACTAAGGAACAGTAGCTTTGTGCGTGCATTTCATCGAGCATCGCTAAGCAATTTTTGTGGAGTATTTCCATTGGAATTGTGCATATTCAGGTGTTTTACAGTGTCAAATTAGATTGTCGCACTTTGATGACATCACAGCTTAGGCTGGAGAATCAGGGATTTTTGCGGGCATTTCATCGAGCTTCCACTTTCATTTTTGTGGTATGTTTCCATTGGAATTGTGCATATTCAGGTGGTTTATGGTGTAAAATAACATTGTCGAACTTTGATGACATCACGGCTCGAACTAATGAAACGTAGCTTTGTGCGAACATTTCATCGAGCTTCCACATGCATTTTCGTGGTGTGTTTCCTTTGGAATTGTGCATATTCAGGTGTTTAATGGTGTAAAATAACATTCTCAGACTTTGATGACATCACGGCTCGAACTAATGAAACGTAGCTTCATGCGTGCATTTCATCGAGCTTCCACAAGCATTTTCGTGGTGTGTTTCCATTGGAATTGAGCATATTCAGGTGTTTTACAGTGTAAAATTATATAATCGCACTTTGATGACATCACGGCTTGGGCTGGAGAATCGGGGCTTTGTGCGTACATTTCATCGAGCTTCCACATGCTTTTTCGTGGTGTGTTTCCTTTGGAATTGTGCATATTCAGGTGTTTTATGGTGTAAAATAACATTCTCAGACTTTGATGACATCATGGCTCGAACTAATGAAACGTAGCTTCATGCGTGCATTTCATCGAGCTTCCACAAGCATTTTCGTGGTGTGTTTCCATTGGAATTGTGCATATTCAGGTGTTTTACAGTGTAAAATTAGATAATCGCACTTTGAAGACATCATGGCTCGGGCTGGAGAATCAGGGCTTTGTGCGGGCTTTTCATCGAGCTTTCACATGCATTTTTGTGGAGTGTTTCAATTGGAATTGTGCATAATCAGGTGTTTTACGGTGTAAAATTAGATAGTCGAACTTTGATGAAATCACGGCTCTGCCTGAAGAACCGTGGCTTCGTGCGTGCATTTCATCTAGCTTCCACATGCATTATTGTGGTGTGTTTCCATTGGAATTGTGCATATATAGGTGTTTTACGGTGTAAAATAAGATTGTCGAACTTTGATGACATCACTGCTCGAACTAATGAACCGTAGTTTCATGTGTGCATTTCATCGAGCTTCCACAAGCATTATTGAGGTGTGTTTCCATTGGACTTGTGCATATTTAGGTGTTTTATGGTGTAAAATTAGATTGTCGCACTTTGATGACATCACGGCTCAGGCTGGAGATTCAGGGCTTTGTGCGTGCGTTTCATCGAGCTTCCACATGCATTTTTGTGGTGTGTTTCCTTTGGAATTGTGCATATTCAGGAGTTTTATGGTGTAAAATAAGATTGTCAAACTTTGACGACATCACGGCTCGAACTAAGGAACAGTAGCTTTGTTCGTGCATTTCATCGAGCTTCGCTAAGCATTTTTGTGGTGTATTTCCATTGGAATTGTGCATATTCAGGTGTTTTATGGTGTAATATTAGATAGTCGCACTTTGATGACATCACAGCTTGGGCTGGAGAATCAGGGCTTTGTGCGTGCAGTTCATCGAGCTTCCACATGCATTTTTGTGGTGTGTTTCCATTGGACTTGTGCATATTTAGGAGTTTTACTGTGTAAAATTAGATTGTCGTACTTTGATGACATCACTGCTCAGGCTGGAGATTCTGGGCTTTGTGCGTGCATTTCATCGAGCTTCCACATGCGTCTTTGTGGTGTGTTTCCATTGGAATTGTGCATATTTAGGTGTTTTACGGTGTAAAATTAGATTGTCACACTTTGATGACATCATGGCTCAGGCTGTAGATTCAGGGCTTTGTGCGTGCATTTTATCGAGCTTCCACATGCATTTTTGTGGTGTGTTTCCTTTGGAATTGTGCATATTCAGGTGCTTTATGGTGTAAAATAAGATTGTCGAACTTTGACCACATTACAGCTCGAACTAAAGAAACGTTGCTTCGTGCGTGCATTTCATCGAGCTTCCACAAGCATTTTTGTGGTGTCTTTCCATTGGAATTGTGCATATTCAGGTGTTTTTATGGTGTAAAATTATATATTCGAACTTTGATGACATCACGGCTTGGGCTGGAGAATCAGGGCTTTGTGCGTACATTTCAACGAGCTTCCACATGCATTTTCGTGGTGTGTTTCCATTGGAATTGTGCATATTCAGGTGTTTTATGGTGTAAAATAACATTCTCAGACTTTGATGACATCACGGCTCGAACTAATGAAACGTAGCTTCATGCATGCATTTCTTCGAGCTTCCACAAGCATTAATGTGGTGTGTTTCAGTTGGAATTGTGCATATTCAGGTGTTTTACAGTGTAAAATTATATAGTTGCATTTTGATGACATCTTGGCTCGGGCTGGAGAATCAGGGCTTTGTGCGGGCATTTCATCGAGCTTCCACATGCATTTTTGTGGTGTGTTTCCATTGGAATTGTGCATATTCAGGAGTTTTATGGTGTAAAATAAGATTGTCAAACTTTGACGACATCACGGCACAAACTAAGGAACAGTAGCTTTGTGCGAGCATTTCATCGATCTTCGCTAAGCATTTTTGTGGAGTATTTCCATTGGAATTGTACATATTCAGGTGTTTTACAGTGTCAAATTAGATTGTCGCACTTTGATGACATCACGGCTTAGGCTGGAGAATCAGGGATTTGTGCGGGCATTTCATCAAGCTTCCACATTCATTTTTGTGGTATGTTTCCATTGGAATTGTGCATATTCAGGTGGTTTATGGTGTAAAATAACATTGTCGAACTTTGATGACATCACGGCTCGAACTAATGAAAAGTAGCTTCGTGCGTGCATTTCATCGAGCTTCCACAAGCATTTTTGTGGTGTGTTTCCATTGGAATTGTGCATATTCAGGTGTTTTTACGGTGTAAAATTAGATAGTCGAACTTTGATGACATCACGGCTTGGGCTGGAGAATCGGGGCTTTGTGCGTACATTTCATCGAGCTTCCACATGCATTTTCGTGGTGTGTTTCCATTGGAATTGTGCATATTCAGGTGTTTTAAGGTGTAAAATAACATTCTCAGACTTTGATGACATCACGGCTCGAACTAATGAAACGTAGCTTCATGCGTGCATTTCATCGAGCTTCCACAAGCATTTTTGTGGTGTGTTTCCATTGGAATTGTGCATATTCAGGTGTTTTACAGTGTAAAATTATATAATCGCACTTTGATGACATCATGGCTCGGACTGGAGAATCAGGGCTTTGTGCGGGCTTCTCATAGAGCTTTCACATGCATTTTTGTGGAGTGTTTCAATTGGAATTGTGCATGTTCAGGTTTTATACGGTGTAAAATTAGATTGTCGAACTTTGATTGCATCACAGCTCGAACTAAGGAACTGTAGCTTCGTGCGTGCATTTCATTGAGATTCCACAAGCATTTTTGTGGTGTGTTTCCATTGGAATTGTGCATATTCAGGTGTTTTACGGTGTAAAATTAGATAGTCGCACTTTGATGACATCAGAGCTTGGGCTGGAGAATCAGGGCTTTGTGCGTGCAATTCATCGAGCTTCCACATGCATTTTTGTGGTGTGTTTCCATTGGACTTGTGCATATTTAGGTGTTTTACGGTGTAAAATTAGATTGTCGCACTTTGATGACATCACTGCTCAGGCTGAAGATTCAGGGCTTTGTGCGTGCATTTCATGGAGCTTCCACATGCATCATTGTGGTGTGTTTCCATAGGAATTGTGCATATTTAGGTGTTTTACGGTGCAAAATTAGATTGTCGCACTTTGATGACATCACTGCTCAGGCTGTAGATTCATTGCTTTGTGCGTGCATTTCATCGAGCTTCCACATGCATTTTTGTGGTGTGTTTCCATTGGAATTGTGCATATTCAGGTGTTTTATGGTGTAAAATAAGATTGTCGAACTTTGACCACATTACAGCTCGAACTAAGGAACAGTAGCTTTGTGCGTGCATTTCATCGAGCTTCGCTAAGCATTTTTGTGGAGTATTTCCATTGGAATTGTGCATATTCAGGTGTTTTACAGTGTCAAATTAGATTGTCGCACTTTGATGACATCACGGCTTAGGCTGGAGAATCAGGGATTTGTGCGGGCATTTCATCGAGCTTCCACTTTCATTTTTGTGGTATGTTTCCTTTGGAATTGTGCATATTCAGGTGTTTTATGGTGTAAAATAACATTCTCAGACTTTGATGACATCACGGCTCGAACTAATGAAATGTAGCTTCGTGCGTGCAGTTCATCGAGCTTCCACAAGCATTTTTGTGGTGTCTTTCCATTGGAATTGTGCATATTCAGGTGTTTTTATGGTGTAAAATTAGATAGTCGAACTTTGATGACATCACGGCTTGGGCTGGAGAATCAGGGTTTTGTGCGTACATTTCATCGAGCTTCCACATGCATTTTCGTGGTGTGTTTCCATTGGAATTGTGCATATTCAGGTGTTTTATGGTGTAAAATAACATTCTCAGACTTTGATGACATCACGGCTCGAACTAATGAAACGTAGCTTCATGCATGCATTTCTTCGAGCTTCCACAAGCATTAATGTGGTGTGTTTCAGTTGGAATTGTGCATATTCAGGTGTTTTACAGTGTAAAATTATATAGTTGCACTTTGATGACATCTTGGCTCGGGCTGGAGAATCAGGGCTTTGTGCGGGCATTTCATCGAGCTTCCACATGCATTTTTGTGGTGTGTTTCCATTGGAATTGTGCATATTCAGGAGTTTTATGGTGTAAAATAAGATTGTCGAACTTTGACGACATCACGGCACAAACTAAGGAACAGTAGCTTTGTGCGAGCATTTCATCGATCTTCGCTAAGCATTTTTGTGGAGTATTTCCATTGGAATTGTACATATTCAGGTGTTTTACAGTGTCAAATTAGATTGTCGCACTTTGATGACATCACGGCTTAGGCTGGAGAATCAGGGATTTGTGCGGGCATTTCATCAAGCTTCCACATTCATTTTTGTGGTATGTTTCCATTGGAATTGTGCAAATTCAGGTGGTTTATGGTGTAAAATAACATTGTCGAACTTTGATGACATCACGGCTCGAACTAATGAAAAGTAGCTTCGTGCGTGCATTTCATCGAGCTTCCACAAGCATTTTTGTGGTGTGTTTCCATTGGAATTGTGCATATTCAGGTGTTTTTACGGTGTAAAATTAGATAGTCGAACTTTGATGACATCACGGCTTGGGCTGGAGAATCGGGGCTTTGTGCGTACATTTCATCGAGCTTCCACATGCATTTTCGTGGTGTGTTTCCATTGGAATTGTGCATATTCAGGTGTTTTAAGGTGTAAAATAACATTCTCAGACTTTGATGACATCACGGCTCGAACTAATGAAACGTAGCTTCATGCGTGCATTTCATCGAGCTTCCACAAGCATTTTTGTGGTGTGTTTCCATTGGAATTGTACATATTCAGGTGTTTTACAGTGTAAAATTATATAATCGCACTTTGATGACATCATGGCTCGGACTGGAGAATCAGGGCGTTGTGCGGGCTTCTCATCGAGCTTTCACATGCATTTTTGTGGAGTGTTTCAATTGGAATTGTGCATGTTCAGGTTTTATACGGTGTAAAATTAGATTGTCGAACTTTGATTGCATCACAGCTCGAACTAAGGAACTGTAGCTTCGTGCGTGCATTTCATTGAGATTCCACAAGCATTTTTGTGGTGTGTTTCCATTGGAATTGTGCATATTCAGGTGTTTTACGGTGTAAAATTAGATAGTCGCACTTTGATGACATCAGAGCTTGGGCTGGAGAATCAGGGCTTTGTGCGTGCAATTCATCGAGCTTCCACATGCATTTTTGTGGTGTGTTTCCATTGGACTTGTGCATATTTAGGTGTTTTACGGTGTAAAATTAGATTGTCGCACTTTGATGACATCACTGCTCAGGCTGGAGATTCAGGGCTTTGTGCGTGCATTTCATGGAGCTTCCACATGCATCTTTGTGGTGTGTTTCCATAGGAATTGTGCATATTTAGGTGTTTTACGGTGCAAAATTAGATTGTCGCACTTTGATGACATCACTGCTCAGGCTGTAGATTCATTGCTTTGTGCGTGCATTTCATCGAGCTTCCACATGCATTTTTGTGGTGTGTTTCTATTGGAATTGTGCATATTCAGGTGTTTTATGGTGTAAAATAAGATTGTCGAACTTTGACCACATTACAGCTCGAACTAAGGAACAGTAGCTTTGTGCGTGCATTTCATCGAGCTTCGCTAAGCATTTTTGTGGAGTATTTCCATTGGAATTGTGCATATTCAGGTGTTTTACAGTGTCAAATTAGATTGTCGCACTTTGATGACATCACGGCTTAGGCTGGAGAATCAGGGATTTGTGCCGGCATTTCATCGAGCTTCCACATTCATTTTTGTGGTATGTTTCCATTGGAATTGTGCATATTCAGGTGTTTTATGGTGTAAAATAACATTCTCAGACTTTGATGACATCAGTGCTCGAACTAATGAAATGTAGCTTCGTGCGTGCAGTTCATCGAGCTTCCACAAGCATTTTTGTGGTGTCTTTCCATTGGAATTGTGCATATTCATGTGTTTTTATGGTGTAAAATTAGATAGTCGAACTTTGATGACATCACGGCTTGGGCTGGAGAATCAGGGCTTTGTGCGTACATTTCATCGAGCTTCCACATGCATTTTCGTGGTGTGTTTCCTTTGGAATTGTGCATATTCAGGTGTTTTATGGTGTAAAATAACATTCTCAGACTTTGATGACATCACGGCTCGAACTAATGAAACGTAGCTTCATGCGTGCATTTCATCGAGCTTCCACAAGCATTTTCGTGGTGTGTTTCCATTGGAATTGAGCATATTCAGGTGTTTTACAGTGTAAAATTATATAATCGCACTTTGATGACATCACGGCTTGGGCTGGAGAATCGGGGCTTTGTGCGTACATTTCATCGAGCTTCCACATGCATTTTCGTGGTGTGTTTCCTTTGGAATTGTGCATATTCAGGTGTTTTATGGTGTAAAATAACATTCTCAGACTTTGATGACATCACGGCTCGAACTAATGAAACGTAGCTTCATGCGTGCATTTCATCGAGCTTCCACAAGCATTTTCGTGGTGTTTTTCCATTGGAATTGTGCATATTCCGGTGTTTTACAGTGTAAAATTAGATAATCGCACTTTGAAGACATCATGGCTCGGGCTGGAGAATCAGGGCTTTGTGCGGGCTTTTCATCGAGCTTTCACATGCATTTTTGTGGAGTGTTTCAATTGGAATTGTGCATAATCAGGTGTTTTACGGTGTAAAATAAGATTGTCGAACTTTGATGACATCACTGCTCGAACTAATGAACCGTAGTTTCATGTGTGCATTTCATCGAGCTTCCACAAGCATTATTGAGGTGTGTTTCCATTGGACTTGTGCATATTTAGGTGTTTTACGGTGTAAAATTAGATTGTCGCACTTTGATGACATCACGGCTCAGGCTGGAGATTCAGGGCTTTGTGCGTGCGTTTCATCGAGCTTCCACATGCATTTTTGTGGTGTGTTTCCTTTGGAATTGTGCATATTCAGGTGTTTTATGGTGTAAAATAAGATTGTCAAACTTTAACGACATCACGGCTCGAACTAAGGAACAGTAGCTTTGTTCGTGCATTTCATCGAGCTTCGCTAAGCTTTTTTGTGGTGTATTTCCTTTGGAATTGTGCATATTCAGGTGTTTTATGGTGTAAAATTAGATAGTCGCACTTTGATGACATCACAGCTTGGGCTGGAGAATCAGGGCTTTGTGCGTGCAGTTCATCGAGCTTCCACATGCATTTTTGTTTTGTGTTTCCATTGGACTTGTGCATATTCAGGAGTTTTACTGTGTAAAATTAGATAGTCGTACTTTGATGACATCACTGCTCAGGCTGGAGATTCTGGGCTTTGTGCGTGCATTTCATCGAGCTTCCACATGCATTTTTGTGGTGTGTTTCCATTGGAATTGTGCATATTCAGGTGTTTTATGGTGTAAAATAAGATTGTCGAACTTTGACCACATTACAGCTCGAACTAAAGAAACGTTGCTTCGTGCGTGCATTTCATCGAGCTTCCACAAGCATTTTTGTGGTGTCTTTCCATTGGAATTGTGCATATTCAGGTGTTTTTATGGTGTAAAATTAGATAGTCGAACTTTGATGACATCACGGCTTGGGCTGGAGAATCAGGGCTTTGTGCGTACATTTCATCGAGCTTCCACATGCATTTTCGTGATGTGTTTCCATTGGAATTGTGCATATTCAGGTGTTTTATGGTGTAAAATAACATTCTCAGACTTTGATGACATCACGGCTCGAACTAATGAAACGTAGCTTCATGCATGCATTTCTTCGAGCTTCCACAAGCATTAATGTGGTGTGTTTCAGTTGGAATTGTGCATATTCAGGTGTTTTACAGTGTAAAATTATATAGTTGCACTTTGATGATATCTTGGCTCGGGCTGGAGAATCAGGGCTTTGTGCGGGCATTTCATCGAGCTTCCACATGCATTTTTGTGGTGTGTTTCCATTGGAATTGTGCATATTCAGGAGTTTTATGGTGTAAAATAAGATTGTCGAACTTTGACGACATCACGGCTCAAACTAAGGAACAGTAGCTTTGTGCGAGCATTTCATCGATCTTCGCTAAGCATTTTTGTGGAGTATTTCCATTGGAATTGTACATATTCAGGTGTTTTACAGTGTCAAATTAGATTGTCGCACTTTGATGACATCACGGCTTAGGCTGGAGAATCAGGGATTTGTGCGGGCATTTCATCAAGCTTCCACATTCATTTTTCTGGTATGTTTCCATTGGAATTGTGCATATTCAGGTGGTTTATGGTGTAAAATAACATTGTCGAACTTTGATGACATCACGGCTCGAACTAATGAAACGTAGCTTCGTGCGTGCATTTCATCGAGCTTCCACAAGCATTTTTGTGGTGTGTTTCCATTGGAATTGTGCATATTCAGGTGTTTTTACGGTGTAAAATTAGATAGTCGAACTTTGATGACATCACGGCTTGGGCTGGAGAATCGGGGCTTTGTGCGTACATTTCATCGAGCTTCCACATGCATTTTCGTGGTGTGTTTCCATTGGAATTGTGCATATTCAGGTGTTTTAAGGTGTAAAATAACATTCTCAGACTTTGATGACATCACGGCTCGAACTAATGAAATGTAGCTTCATGCGTGCATTTCATCGAGCTTCCACAAGCATTTTTGTGGTGTGTTTCCATTGGAATTGTGCATATTCAGGTGTTTTACAGTGTAAAATTATATAATCGCACTTTGATGACATCATGGCTCGGACTGGAGAATCAGGGCTTTGTGCGGGCTTCTCATCGAGCTTTCACATGCATTTTTGTGGAGTGTTTCAATTGGAATTGTGCATGTTCAGGTTTTATACGGTGTAAAATTAGATTGTCGAACTTTGATTGCATCACAGCTCGAACGAAGGAACTGTAGCTTCGTGCGTGCATTTCATTGAGATTCCACAAGCATTTTTGTGGTGTGTTTCCATTGGAATTGTGTATATTCAGGTGTTTAACGGTGTAAAATTAGATAGTCGCACTTTGATGACATCAGAGCTTGGGCTGGAGAATCAGGGCTTTGTGCGTGCAATTCATCGAGCTTCCACATGCATTTTTGTGGTGTGTTTCCATTGGACTTGTGCATATTTAGGTGTTTTAAGGTGTAAAATTAGATTGTCGCACTTTGATGACATCACTGCTCAGGCTGGAGATTCAGGGCTTTGTGCGTGCATTTCATGGAGCTTCCACATGCATCTTTGTGGTGTGTTTCCATTGGAATTGTGCATATTTAGGTGTTTTACGGTGCAAAATAAGATTGTCGCACTTTGATGACATCACTGCTCAGGCTGTAGATTCTTTGCTTTGTGCGTGCATTTCATCGAGCTTCCACATGCGTTTTTGTGGTGTGTTTCCATTGGAATTGTGCATATTCAGGTGTTTTATGGTGTAAAATAAGATTGTCGAACTTTGACCACATTACAGCTCATACTAAGGAACAGTAGCTTTGTGCGTGCATTTCATCGAGCTTCGCTAAGCATTTTTGTGTAGTATTTCCATTAGAATTGTGCATATTCAGGTGTTTTACAGTGTCAAATTAGATTGTCGCACTTTGATGACATCATGGCTTAGGCTGGAGAATCAGGGATTTGTGCGGGCATTTCATCGAGCTTCCACATTCATTTTTGTGGTATGTTTCCATTGGAATTGTGCATATTCAGGTGTTTTATGGTGTAAAATAACATTCTCAGACTTTGATGACATCACGGCTCGAACTAATGAAACGTAGCTTCGTGCGTGCATTTCATCGAGCTTCCACAAGCATTTTTGTGGTGTCTTTCCATTGGAATTGTGCATATTCAGGTGTTTTTATGGTGTAAAATTAGATAGTCGAACTTTGATGACATCACGGTTTGGGCTGGAGAATCAGGGCTTTGTGCGTACATTTCATCGAGCTTCCACATGCATTTTCGTGGTGTGTTTCCATTGGAATTGTGCATATTCAGGTGTTTTATGGTGTAAAATAACATTCTCAGACTTTGATGACATCACGGCTCGAACTAATGAAACGTAGCTTCATGCATGCATTTCTTCGAGCTTCCACAAGCATTAATGTGGTGTGTTTCAGTTGGAATTGTGCATATTCAGGTGTTTTACAGTGTAAAATTATATAGTTGCACTTTGATGACATCTTGGCTCGGGCTGGAGAATCAGGGCTTTGTGCGGGCATTTCATCGAGCTTCCACATGCATTTTTGTGGTGTGTTTCCATTGGAATTGTGCATATTCAGGAGTTTTATGGTGTAAAATAAGATTGTCGAACTTTGACGACATCACGGCTCAAACTAAGGAACAGTAGCTTTGTGTGAGCATTTCATCGATCTTCGCTAAGCATTTTTGTGGAGTATTTCCATTGGAATTGTACATATTCAGGTGTTTTACAGTGTCAAATTAGATTGTCGCACTTTGATGACATCACGGCTTGGGCTGGAGAATCGGGGCTTTGTGCGTACATTTCATCGAGCTTCCACATGCATTTTCGTGGTGTGTTTCCTTTGGAATTGTGCATATTCAGGTGTTTTATGGTGTAAAATAACATTCTCAGACTTTGATGACATCACGGCTCGAACTAATGAAACGTAGCTTCATGCGTGCATTTCATCGAGCTTCCACAAGCATTTTCGTGGTGTGTTTCCATTGGAATTGTGCATATTCCGGTATTTTACAGTGTAAAATTAGATAATCGCACTTTGAAGACATCATGGCTCGGGCTGGAGAATCAGGGCTTTGTGCGGGCTTTTCATCGAGCTTTCACATGCATTTTTGTGGAGTGTTTCAATTGGAATTGTGCATAATCAGGTGTTTTACGGTGTAAAATAAGATTGTCGAACTTTGATGACATCACTGCTCGAACTAATGAACCGTAGTTTCATGTGTGCATTTCATCGAGCTTCCACAAGCATTATTGAGGTGTGTTTCCATTGGACTTGTGCATATTTAGGTGTTTTACGGTGTAAAATTAGATTGTCGCAGTTTGATGACATCACGGCTCAGGCTGGAGATTCAGGGCTTTGTGCGTGCGTTTCATCGAGCTTCCACATGCATTTTTGTGGTGTGTTTCCTTTGGAATTGTGCATATTCAGGTGTTTTATGGTGTAAAATAAGATTGTCAAACTTTAACGACATCACGGCTCGAACTAAGGAACAGTAGCTTTGTTCGTGCATTTCATCGAGCTTCGCTAAGCTTTTTTGTGGTGTATTTCCTTTGGAATTGTGCATATTCAGGTGTTTTATGGTGTAAAATTAGATAGTCGCACTTTGATGACATCACAGCTTGGGCTGGAGAATCAGGGCTTTGTGCGTGCAGTTCATCGAGCTTCCACATGCATTTTTGTTTTGTGTTTCCATTGGACTTGTGCATATTCAGGAGTTTTACTGTGTAAAATTAGATAGTCGTACTTTGATGACATCACTGCTCAGGCTGGAGATTCTGGGCTTTGTGCGTACATTTCATCGAGCTTCCACATGCATTTTTGTGGTGTGTTTCCATTGGAATTGTGCATATTCAGGTGTTTTATGGTGTAAAATAAGATTGTCGAACTTTGACCACATTACAGCTCGAACTAAAGAAACGTTGCTTCGTGCGTGCATTTCATCGAGCTTCCACAAGCATTTTTGTGGTGTCTTTCCATTGGAATTGTGCATATTCAGGTGTTTTTATGGTGTAAAATTAGATAGTCGAACTTTGATGACATCACGGCTTGGGCTGGAGAATCGGGGCTTTGTGCGTACATTTCATCGAGCTTCCACATGCATTTTCGTGGTGTGTTTCCATTGGAATTGTGCATATTCAGGTGTTTTAAGGTGTAAAATAACATTCTCAGACTTTGATGACATCACGGCTCGAACTAATGAAAAGTAGCTTCGTGCGTGCATTTCATCGAGCTTCCACAAGCATTTTTGTGGTGTGTTTCCATTGGAATTGTGCATATTCAGGTGTTTTTACGGTGTAAAATTAGATAGTCGAACTTTGATGACATCACGGCTTGGGCTGGAGAATCGGGGCTTTGTGCGTACATTTCATCGAGCTTCCACATGCATTTTCGTGGTGTGTTTCCATTGGAATTGTGCATATTCAGGTGTTTTAAGGTGTAAAATAACATTCTCAGACTTTGATGACATCACGGCTCGAACTAATGAAACGTAGCTTCATGCGTGCATTTCATCGAGCTTCCACAAGCATTTTTGTGGTGTGTTTCCATTGGAATTGTGCATATTCAGGTGTTTTACAGTGTAAAATTATATAATCGCACTTTGATGACATCATGGCTCGGACTGGAGAATCAGGGCTTTGTGCGGGCTTCTCATAGAGCTTTCACATGCATTTTTGTGGAGTGTTTCAATTGGAATTGTGCATGTTCAGGTTTTATACGGTGTAAAATTAGATTGTCGAACTTTGATTGCATCACAGCTCGAACTAAGGAACTGTAGCTTCGTGCGTGCATTTCATTGAGATTCCACAAGCATTTTTGTGGTGTGTTTCCATTGGAATTGTGCATATTCAGGTGTTTTACGGTGTAAAATTAGATAGTCGCACTTTGATGACATCAGAGCTTGGGCTGGAGAATCAGGGCTTTGTGCGTGCAATTCATCGAGCTTCCACATGCATTTTTGTGGTGTGTTTCCATTGGACTTGTGCATATTTAGGTGTTTTACGGTGTAAAATTAGATTGTCGCACTTTGATGACATCACTGCTCAGGCTGAAGATTCAGGGCTTTGTGCGTGCATTTCATGGAGCTTCCACATGCATCATTGTGGTGTGTTCCCATAGGAATTGTGCATATTTAGGTGTTTTACGGTGCAAAATTAGATTGTCGCACTTTGATGACATCACTGCTCAGGCTGTAGATTCATTGCTTTGTGCGTGCATTTCATCGAGCTTCCACATGCATTTTTGTGGTGTGTTTCCATTGGAATTGTGCATATTCAGGTGTTTTATGGTGTAAAATAAGATTGTCGAACTTTGACGACATCACGGCACAAACTAAGGAACAGTAGCTTTGTGCGTGCATTTCATCGAGCTTCGCTAAGCATTTTTGTGGAGTATTTCCATTGGAATTGTGCATATTCAGGTGTTTTACAGTGTCAAATTAGATTGTCGCACTTTGATGACATCACGGCTTAGGCTGGAGAATCAGGGATTTGTGCGGGCATTTCATCGAGCTTCCACTTTCATTTTTGTGGTATGTTTCCTTTGGAATTGTGCATATTCAGGTGTTTTATGGTGTAAAATAACATTCTCAGACTTTGATGACATCACGGCTCGAACTAATGAAATGTAGCTTCGTGCGTGCAGTTCATCGAGCTTCCACAAGCATTTTTGTGGTGTCTTTCCATTGGAATTGTGCATATTCAGGTGTTTTTATGGTGTAAAATTAGATAGTCGAACTTTGATGACATCACGGCTTGGGCTGGAGAATCAGGGCTTTGTGCGTACATTTCATCGAGCTTCCACATGCATTTTCGTGGTGTGTTTCCATTGGAATTGTGCATATTCAGGTGTTTTATGGTGTAAAATAACATTCTCAGACTTTGATGACATCACGGCTCGAACTAATGAAACGTAGCTTCATGCATGCATTTCTTCGAGCTTCCACAAGCATTAATGTGGTGTGTTTCAGTTGGAATTGTGCATATTCAGGTGTTTTACAGTGTAAAATTATATAGTTGCACTTTGATGACATCTTGGCTCGGGCTGGAGAATCAGGGCTTTGTGCGGGCATTTCATCGAGCTTCCACATGCATTTTTGTGGTGTGTTTCCATTGGAATTGTGCATATTCAGGAGTTTTATGGTGTAAAATAAGATTGTCGAACTTTGACGACATCACGGCACAAACTAAGGAACAGTAGCTTTGTGCGAGCATTTCATCGATCTTCGCTAAGCATTTTTGTGGAGTATTTCCATTGGAATTGTACATATTCAGGTGTTTTACAGTGTCAAATTAGATTGTCGCACTTTGATGACATCACGGCTTAGGCTGGAGAATCAGGGATTTGTGCGGGCATTTCATCAAGCTTCCACATTCATTTTTGTGGTATGTTTCCATTGGAATTGTGCAAATTCAGGTGGTTTATGGTGTAAAATAACATTGTCGAACTTTGATGACATCACGGCTCGAACTAATGAAAAGTAGCTTCGTGCGTGCATTTCATCGAGCTTCCGCAAGCATTTTTGTGGTGTGTTTCCATTGGAATTGTGCATATTCAGGTGTTTTTACGGTGTAAAATTAGATAGTCGAACTTTGATGACATCACGGCTTGGGCTGGAGAATCGGGGCTTTGTGCGTACATTTCATCGAGCTTCCACATGCATTTTCGTGGTGTGTTTCCATTGGAATTGTGCATATTCAGGTGTTTTAAGGTGTAAAATAACATTCTCAGACTTTGATGACATCACGGCTCGAACTAATGAAACGTAGCTTCATGCGTGCATTTCATCGAGCTTCCACAAGCATTTTTGTGGTGTGTTTCCATTGGAATTGTACATATTCAGGTGTTTTACAGTGTAAAATTATATAATCGCACTTTGATGACATCATGGCTCGGACTGGAGAATCAGGGCATTGTGCGGGCTTCTCATCGAGCTTTCACATGCATTTTTGTGGAGTGTTTCAATTGGAATTGTGCATGTTCAGGTTTTATACGGTGTAAAATTAGATTGTCGAACTTTGATTGCATCACAGCTCGAACTAAGGAACTGTAGCTTCGTGCGTGCATTTCATTGAGATTCCACAAGCATTTTTGTGGTGTGTTTCCATTGGAATTGTGCATATTCAGGTGTTTTACGGTGTAAAATTAGATAGTCGCACTTTGATGACATCAGAGCTTGGGCTGGAGAATCAGGGCTTTGTGCGTGCAATTCATCGAGCTTCCACATGCATTTTTGTGGTGTGTTTCCATTGGACTTGTGCATATTTAGGTGTTTTACGGTGTAAAATTAGATTGTCGCACTTTGATGACATCACTGTTCAGGCTGGAGATTCAGGGCTTTGTGCATGCATTTCATGGAGCTTCCACATGCATCTTTGTGGTGTGTTTCCATAGGAATTGTGCATATTTAGGTGTTTTACGGTGCAAAATTAGATTGTCGCACTTTGATGACATCACTGCTCAGGCTGGAGATTCTGGGCTTTGTGCGTGCATTTCATCGAGCTTGCACATGCACCTTTGTGGTGTGTTTCCATTGGATTTGTGCATATTTAGGTTTTTACGGTGTAAAATTAGATTGTCGCACTTTGATGACATCATGGCTCAGGCTGTAGATTCAGGGCTTTGTGCGTGCATTTCATCGAGCCTCCACATGCATTTATGTGGTGTGTTTCCATTGGAATTGTGCATATTCAGGTGTTTTATGGTGTAAAATAAGATTGTCGAACTTTGACAACATTACAGCTTGGGCTGGAGAATCAGGGCTTTGTGCGTACATTTCATTGAGCTTCCACATGCATTTTCGTGGTGTGTTTCCATTGGAATTGTGCATATTCAGGTGTTTTATGGTGTAAAATAACATTCTCAGACTTTGATGACATCACGGCTCGAACTAATGAAACGTAGCTTCATGCATGCATTTCTTCGAGCTTCCACAAGCATTAATGTGGTGTGTTTCAATTGGAATTGTGCATATTCAGGTGTTTTACAGTGTAAAATTATATAGTCGCACTTTGATGACATCTTTGCTCGGGTTGGAGAATCAGGGCTTTGTGCGGGCATTTCATCGAGCTTCCACATGCATTTTTGTGGTGTGTTTCCATTGGAATTGTTAATATTCAGGAGTTTTATGGTGTAAAATAAGATTGTCGAACTTTGACGACATCACGGCTCAAACTAAGGAACAGTAGCTTTGTGCGAGCAATTCATCGAGCTTCGCTAAGCATTTTTGTGGAGTATTTCCATTGGAATTGTGCATATTCAGGTGTTTTACAGTGTCAAATTAGATTGTCGCACTTTGAGGACATCACGGCTTAGGCTGGAGAATCAGGGATTTGTGCGGGCATTTCATCAAGCTTCCACATTCATTTTTGTGGTATGTTACCATTGGAATTGTGCATATTCAGGTGGTTTATGGTGTAAAATAACATTGTCGAACTTTGATGACATCACGGCTCGAACTAATGAAACGTAGCTTCGTGCGTGCATTTCATCGAGCTTCCACAAGCATTTTTGTGGTGTGTTTCCATTGGAATTGTGCATATTCAGGTGTTTTTATGGTGTAAAATTAGATAGTCGAACTTTGATGACATCACGGCTTGGGCTGGAGAATCGGGGTTTTGTGCGTACATTTCATCGAGCTTCCACATGCATTTTCGTGGTGTGTTTCCATTGGAATTGTGCATATTCAGGTGTTTTAAGGTGTAAAATAACATTCTCAGACTTTGATGACATCACGGCTCGAACTAATGAAACGTAGCTTCATGCGTGCATTTCATCGAGCTTCCACAAGCATTTTTGTGGTGTGTTTCCATTGGAATTGTGCATATTCAGGTGTTTTACAGTGTAAAATTATATAATCGCACTTTGATGACATCATGGCTCGGGCTGGAGAATCAGGGCTTTGTGCGGGCTTCTCATCGAGCTTTCACATGCATTTTTGTGGAGTGTTTCAATTGGAATTGTGCATGTTCAGGTGTTTTACGGTGTAAAATTAGATTGTCGAACTTTGATTGCATCACAGCTCGAAATAAGGAACTGTAGCTTCGTGCGTGCATTTCATCGAGATTCCACAAGCATTTTTGTGGTGTGTTTCCACTGGAATTGTGCATATTCAGGTGTTTTACGGTATAAAATTAGATAGTCGCACTTTGATGACATCACAGCTTGGGCTGGAGAATCAGGGCTTTGTGCGTGCAATTCATCGAGCTTCCACATGCATTTTTGTGGTGTGTTTCCATTTGACTTGTGCATATTTAGGTGTTTTACGGTGTAAAATTAGATTGTCGCACTTTGATGACATCACTGCACAGGCTGGAGATTCAGGGCTTTGTGCATGCATTTCATGGAGCTTCCACATGCATCTTTGTGGTGTGTTTCCATTGGAATTGTGCATATTTAGGTGTTTTACGGTGTAAAATTAGATTGTCGCACTTTGATGACATCACTGCTCAGGCTGTAGATTCATTGCTTTGTGCGTGCATTTCATCGAGCTTCCACATGCATTTTTGTGGTGTGTTTCCATTGGAATTGTGCATATTCAGGTGTATTATGGTGCAAAATAAGATTGTCGAGCTTTGACCACATTACAGCTCGAACTAAGGAACAGTAGCTTTGTGCGTGCATTTCATCGAGCTTCGCTAAGCATTTTTGTGGAGTATTTCAATTGGAATTGTGCATATTCAGGTGTTTTACAGTGTCAAATTAGATTGTCGCACTTTGATGACATCACGGATTGGGCTGGAGAATCGGGGCTTTGTGCGTACATTTCATCGAGCTTCCACATGCATTTTCATGGTGTGTTTCCATTGGAATTGTGCATATTCAGGTGTTTTAAGGTGTAAAATAACATTCTCAGACTTTGATGACATCACGGCTCGAACTAATGAAACGTAGCTTCGTGCGTGCATTTCATCGAGCTTCCACAAGCATTTTTGTGGTGTGTTTCCATTGGAATTGTGCATATTCAGGTGTTTTTATGGTGTAAAATTAGATAGTCGAACTTTGATGACATCACGGCTTGGGCTGGAGAATCGGGGTTTTGTGCGTACATTTCATCGAGCTTCCACATGCATTTTCGTGGTGTGTTTCCATTGGAATTGTGCATATTCAGGTGTTTTAAGGTGTAAAATAACATTCTCAGACTTTGATGACATCACGGCTCGAACTAATGAAACGTAGCTTCATGCGTGCATTTCATCGAGCTTCCACAAGCATTTTTGTGGTGTGTTTCCATTGGAATTGTGCATATTCAGGTGTTTTACAGTGTAAAATTATATAATCGCACTTTGATGACATCATGGCTCGGGCTGGAGAATCAGGGCTTTGTGCGGGCTTCTCATCGAGCTTTCACATGCATTTTTGTGGAGTGTTTCAATTGGAATTGTGCATGTTCAGGTGTTTTACGGTGTAAAATTAGATTGTCGAACTTTGATTGCATCACAGCTCGAAATAAGGAACTGTAGCTTCGTGCGTGCATTTCATCGAGATTCCACAAGCATTATTGTGGTGTGTTTCCATTGGAATTGTGCATATTCAGGTGTTTTATGGTGTAAAATTAGATAGTCGCACTTTGATGACATCACAGCTTGGGCTGGAGAATCAGGGCTTTGTGCGTGCAATTCATCGAGCTTCCACATGCATTTTTGTGGTGTGTTTCCATTGGACTTGTGCATATTTAGGTGTTTTACGGTGTAAAATTAGATTGTCACACTTTGATGACATCACTGCTCAGGCTGGAGATTCAGGGCTTTGTGCGTGCATTTCATGGAGCTTCCACATGCATCTTTGTGGTGTGTTTCCATTGGAATTGTGCATATTTAGGTGTTTTACGGTGCAAAATTAGATTGTCGCATTTTGATGACATCACTGCTCAGGCTGTAGATTCATTGCTTTGTGCGTGCATTTCATCGAGCTTCCACATGCATTTTTGTGGTGTGTTTCCATTGGAATTGTGCATATTCAGGTGTTTTATGGTGTAAAATAAGATTGTCGAACTTTGACCACATTACAGCTCGAACTAAGGAACAGTAGCATTGTGCGTGCATTTCATCGAGCTTCGCTAAGCATTTTTGTGGAGTATTTCCATTGGAATTGCCATATTCAGGTGTTTTACAGTGTCAAATTAGATTGTCGCACTTTGATGACATCACGGCTTAGGCTGGAGAATCAGGGATTTGTGCGGGCATTTCATCGAGCTTCCACAAGCATTTTTGTGGTATGTTTCCATTGGAATTGTGCATATTCAGGTGTTTTATGGTGTAAAATAACATTCTCAGACTTTGATGACATCACGGCTCGAACTAATGAAACGTAGCTTCGTGCGTGCATTTCATCGAGCTTCCACAAGCATTTTTGTGGTGTCTTTCCATTGGAATTGTGCATATTCAGGTGTTTTTATGGTGTAAAATTAGATAGTCGAACTTTGATGACATCACGGCTTGGGATGGAGAATCAGGGCTTTGTGTGTACATTTCATCGAGCTTCCACATGCATTTTCGTGGTGTGTTTCCATTGGAATTGTGCATATTCTGGTGTTTTATGGTGTAAAATAACATTCTCAGACTTTGATGACATCACGGCTCGAACTAATGAAACGTAGCTTCATGCATGCATTTCATCGAGCTTCCACATGCATTATTGTGGTGTGTTTCCATTGTAATTGTGCATATTCAGGTGTTTTACAGTGTAAAATTATATAGTCGCACTTTGATGACATCTTGGCTCGGGCTTGAGAATCAGGGCTATGTTCGGGCATTTCATCGAGCTTCCACATGCATTTTTGTGGTGTGTTTCCATTGGAATTGTGCATATTCAGGAGTTTTATGGTGTAAAATAAGATTGTCGAACTTTGACGACATCACGGCTCGAACTAAGGAACAGTAGCTTTGTGCGTGCATTTCATCGAGCATCGCTAAGCAATTTTTGTGGAGTATTTCCATTGGAATTGTGCATATTCAGGTGTTTTACAGTGTCAAATTAGATTGTCGCACTTTGATGACATCACAGCTTAGGCTGGAGAATCAGGGATTTTTGCGGGCATTTCATCGAGCTTCCACTTTCATTTTTGTGGTATGTTTCCATTGGAATTGTGCATATTCAGGTGGTTTATGGTGTAAAATAACATTGTCGAACTTTGATGACATCACGGCTCGAACTAATGAAACGTAGCTTCGTGCGTGCATTTCATCGAGCTTCCACAAGCATTTTTGTGGTGTGTTTCCATTGGAATTGTGCATATTCAGGTGTTTTATGGTGTAAAATTAGATAGTCGAACTTTGATGACAACACGGCTTGGGCAGGAGAATCGGGGCTCTGTGCGTACATTTCATCGAGCTTCCACATGCATTTTCGTGGTGTGTTTCCATTGGAATTGAGCATATTCAGGTGTTTTACAGTGTAAAATTATATAATCGCACTTTGATGACATCACGGCTTGGGCTAGAGAATCGGGGCTTTGTGCGAACATTTCATCGAGCTTCCACATGCATTTTCGTGGTGTGTTTCCTTTGGAATTGTGCATATTCAGGTGTTTAATGGTGTAAAATAACATTCTCAGACTTTGATGACATCACGGCTCGAACTAATGAAACGTAGCTTCATGCGTGCATTTCATCGAGCTTCCACAAGCATTTTCGTGGTGTGTTTCCATTGGAATTGAGCATATTCAGGTGTTTTACAGTGTAAAATTATATAATCGCACTTTGATGACATCACGGCTTGGGCTGGAGAATCGGGGCTTTGTGCGTACATTTCATCGAGCTTCCACATGCTTTTTCGTGGTGTGTTTCCTTTGGAATTGTGCATATTCAGGTGTTTTATGGTGTAAAATAACATTCTCAGACTTTGATGACATCACGGCTCGAACTAATGAAACGTAGCTTCATGCGTGCATTTCATCGAGCTTCCACAAGCATTTTCGTGGTGTGTTTCCATTGGAATTGTGCATATTCAGGTGTTTTACAGTGTAAAATTAGATAATCGCACTTTGAAGACATCATGGCTCGGGCTGGAGAATCAGGGCTTTGTGCGGGCTTTTCATCGAGCTTTCACATGCATTTTTGTGGAGTGTTTCAATTGGAATTGTGCATAATCAGGTGTTTTACGGTGTAAAATTAGATAGTCGAACTTTGATGAAATCACGGCTCTGCCTGAAGAACCGTGGCTTCGTGCGTGCATTTCATCTAGCTTCCACATGCATTATTGTGGTGTGTTTCCATTGGAATTGTGCATATATAGGTGTTTTACGGTGTAAAATAAGATTGTCGAACTTTGATGACATCACTGCTCGAACTAATGAACCGTAGTTTCATGTGTGCATTTCATCGAGCTTCCACAAGCATTATTGAGGTGTGTTTCCATTGGACTTGTGCATATTTAGGTGTTTTATGGTGTAAAATTAGATTGTCGCACTTTGATGACATCACGGCTCAGGCTGGAGATTCAGGGCTTTGTGCGTGCGTTTCATCGAGCTTCCACATGCATTTTTGTGGTGTGTTTCCTTTGGAATTGTGCATATTCAGGAGTTTTATGGTGTAAAATAAGATTGTCAAACTTTGACGACATCACGGCTCGAACTAAGGAACAGTAGCTTTGTTCGTGCATTTCATCGAGCTTCGCTAAGCATTTTTGTGGTGTATTTCCATTGGAATTGTGCATATTCAGGTGTTTTATGGTGTAATATTAGATAGTCGCACTTTGATGACATCACAGCTTGGGCTGGAGAATCAGGGCTTTGTGCGTGCAGTTCATCGAGCTTCCACATGCATTTTTGTGGTGTGTTTCCATTGGACTTGTGCATATTTAGGAGTTTTACTGTGTAAAATTAGATTGTCGTACTTTGATGACATCACTGCTCAGGCTGGAGATTCTGGGCTTTGTGCGTGCATTTCATCGAGCTTCCACATGCGTCTTTGTGGTGTGTTTCCATTGGAATTGTGCATATTTAGGTGTTTTACGGTGTAAAATTAGATTGTCACACTTTGATGACATCATGGCTCAGGCTGTAGATTCAGGGCTTTGTGCGTGCATTTTATCGAGCTTCCACATGCATTTTTGTGGTGTGTTTCCTTTGGAATTGTGCATATTCAGGTGCTTTATGGTGTAAAATAAGATTGTCGAACTTTGACCACATTACAGCTCGAACTAAAGAAACGTTGCTTCGTGCGTGCATTTCATCGAGCTTCCACAAGCATTTTTGTGGTGTCTTTCCATTGGAATTGTGCATATTCAGGTGTTTTTATGGTGTAAAATTATATATTCGAACTTTGATGACATCACGGCTTGGGCTGGAGAATCAGGGCTTTGTGCGTACATTTCAACGAGCTTCCACATGCATTTTCGTGGTGTGTTTCCATTGGAATTGTGCATATTCAGGTGTTTTATGGTGTAAAATAACATTCTCAGACTTTGATGACATCACGGCTCGAACTAATGAAACGTAGCTTCATGCATGCATTTCTTCGAGCTTCCACAAGCATTAATGTGGTGTGTTTCAGTTGGAATTGTGCATATTCAGGTGTTTTACAGTGTAAAATTATATAGTTGCATTTTGATGACATCTTGGCTCGGGCTGGAGAATCAGGGCTTTGTGCGGGCATTTCATCGAGCTTCCACATGCATTTTTGTGGTGTGTTTCCATTGGAATTGTGCATATTCAGGAGTTTTATGGTGTAAAATAAGATTGTCAAACTTTGACGACATCACGGCACAAACTAAGGAACAGTAGCTTTGTGCGAGCATTTCATCGATCTTCGCTAAGCATTTTTGTGGAGTATTTCCATTGGAATTGTACATATTCAGGTGTTTTACAGTGTCAAATTAGATTGTCGCACTTTGATGACATCACGGCTTAGGCTGGAGAATCAGGGATTTGTGCGGGCATTTCATCAAGCTTCCACATTCATTTTTGTGGTATGTTTCCATTGGAATTGTGCATATTCAGGTGGTTTATGGTGTAAAATAACATTGTCGAACTTTGATGACATCACGGCTCGAACTAATGAAAAGTAGCTTCGTGCGTGCATTTCATCGAGCTTCCACAAGCATTTTTGTGGTGTGTTTCCATTGGAATTGTGCATATTCAGGTGTTTTTACGGTGTAAAATTAGATAGTCGAACTTTGATGACATCACGGCTTGGGCTGGAGAATCGGGGCTTTGTGCGTACATTTCATCGAGCTTCCACATGCATTTTCGTGGTGTGTTTCCATTGGAATTGTGCATATTCAGGTGTTTTACAGTGTAAAATTATATAATCGCACTTTGATGACATCATGGCTCGGGCTGGAGAATCAGGGCTTTGTGCGGGCTTCTCATCGAGCTTTCACATGCATTTTTGTGGAGTGTTTCAATTGGAATTGTGCATGTTCAGGTGTTTTACGGTGTAAAATTAGATTGTCGAACTTTGATTGCATCACAGCTCGAAATAAGGAACTGTAGCTTCGTGCGTGCATTTCATCGAGATTCCACAAGCATTTTTGTGGTGTGTTTCCACTGGAATTGTGCATATTCAGGTGTTTTACGGTATAAAATTAGATAGTCGCACTTTGATGACATCACAGCTTGGGCTGGAGAATCAGGGCTTTGTGCGTGCAATTCATCGAGCTTCCACATGCATTTTTGTGGTGTGTTTCCATTTGACTTGTGCATATTTAGGTGTTTTACGGTGTAAAATTAGATTGTCGCACTTTGATGACATCACTGCACAGGCTGGAGATTCAGGGCTTTGTGCATGCATTTCATGGAGCTTCCACATGCATCTTTGTGGTGTGTTTCCATTGGAATTGTGCATATTTAGGTGTTTTACGGTGTAAAATTAGATTGTCGCACTTTGATGACATCACTGCTCAGGCTGTAGATTCATTGCTTTGTGCGTGCATTTCATCGAGCTTCCACATGCATTTTTGTGGTGTGTTTCCATTGGAATTGTGCATATTCAGGTGTATTATGGTGCAAAATAAGATTGTCGAGCTTTGACCACATTACAGCTCGAACTAAGGAACAGTAGCTTTGTGCGTGCATTTCATCGAGCTTCGCTAAGCATTTTTGTGGAGTATTTCAATTGGAATTGTGCATATTCAGGTGTTTTACAGTGTCAAATTAGATTGTCGCACTTTGATGACATCACGGATTGGGCTGGAGAATCGGGGCTTTGTGCGTACATTTCATCGAGCTTCCACATGCATTTTCATGGTGTGTTTCCATTGGAATTGTGCATATTCAGGTGTTTTAAGGTGTAAAATAACATTCTCAGACTTTGATGACATCACGGCTCGAACTAATGAAACGTAGCTTCGTGCGTGCATTTCATCGAGCTTCCACAAGCATTTTTGTGGTGTGTTTCCATTGGAATTGTGCATATTCAGGTGTTTTTATGGTGTAAAATTAGATAGTCGAACTTTGATGACATCACGGCTTGGGCTGGAGAATCGGGGTTTTGTGCGTACATTTCATCGAGCTTCCACATGCATTTTCGTGGTGTGTTTCCATTGGAATTGTGCATATTCAGGTGTTTTAAGGTGTAAAATAACATTCTCAGACTTTGATGACATCACGGCTCGAACTAATGAAACGTAGCTTCATGCGTGCATTTCATCGAGCTTCCACAAGCATTTTTGTGGTGTGTTTCCATTGGAATTGTGCATATTCAGGTGTTTTACAGTGTAAAATTATATAATCGCACTTTGATGACATCATGGCTCGGGCTGGAGAATCAGGGCTTTGTGCGGGCTTCTCATCGAGCTTTCACATGCATTTTTGTGGAGTGTTTCAATTGGAATTGTGCATGTTCAGGTGTTTTACGGTGTAAAATTAGATTGTCGAACTTTGATTGCATCACAGCTCGAAATAAGGAACTGTAGCTTCGTGCGTGCATTTCATCGAGATTCCACAAGCATTATTGTGGTGTGTTTCCATTGGAATTGTGCATATTCAGGTGTTTTATGGTGTAAAATTAGATAGTCGCACTTTGATGACATCACAGCTTGGGCTGGAGAATCAGGGCTTTGTGCGTGCAATTCATCGAGCTTCCACATGCATTTTTGTGGTGTGTTTCCATTGGACTTGTGCATATTTAGGTGTTTTACGGTGTAAAATTAGATTGTCACACTTTGATGACATCACTGCTCAGGCTGGAGATTCAGGGCTTTGTGCGTGCATTTCATGGAGCTTCCACATGCATCTTTGTGGTGTGTTTCCATTGGAATTGTGCATATTTAGGTGTTTTACGGTGCAAAATTAGATTGTCGCATTTTGATGACATCACTGCTCAGGCTGTAGATTCATTGCTTTGTGCGTGCATTTCATCGAGCTTCCACATGCATTTTTGTGGTGTGTTTCCATTGGAATTGTGCATATTCAGGTGTTTTATGGTGTAAAATAAGATTGTCGAACTTTGACCACATTACAGCTCGAACTAAGGAACAGTAGCATTGTGCGTGCATTTCATCGAGCTTCGCTAAGCATTTTTGTGGAGTATTTCCATTGGAATTGCCATATTCAGGTGTTTTACAGTGTCAAATTAGATTGTCGCACTTTGATGACATCACGGCTTAGGCTGGAGAATCAGGGATTTGTGCGGGCATTTCATCGAGCTTCCACAAGCATTTTTGTGGTATGTTTCCATTGGAATTGTGCATATTCAGGTGTTTTATGGTGTAAAATAACATTCTCAGACTTTGATGACATCACGGCTCGAACTAATGAAACGTAGCTTCGTGCGTGCATTTCATCGAGCTTCCACAAGCATTTTTGTGGTGTCTTTCCATTGGAATTGTGCATATTCAGGTGTTTTTATGGTGTAAAATTAGATAGTCGAACTTTGATGACATCACGGCTTGGGATGGAGAATCAGGGCTTTGTGTGTACATTTCATCGAGCTTCCACATGCATTTTCGTGGTGTGTTTCCATTGGAATTGTGCATATTCTGGTGTTTTATGGTGTAAAATAACATTCTCAGACTTTGATGACATCACGGCTCGAACTAATGAAACGTAGCTTCATGCATGCATTTCATCGAGCTTCCACATGCATTATTGTGGTGTGTTTCCATTGTAATTGTGCATATTCAGGTGTTTTACAGTGTAAAATTATATAGTCGCACTTTGATGACATCTTGGCTCGGGCTTGAGAATCAGGGCTATGTTCGGGCATTTCATCGAGCTTCCACATGCATTTTTGTGGTGTGTTTCCATTGGAATTGTGCATATTCAGGAGTTTTATGGTGTAAAATAAGATTGTCGAACTTTGACGACATCACGGCTCGAACTAAGGAACAGTAGCTTTGTGCGTGCATTTCATCGAGCATCGCTAAGCAATTTTTGTGGAGTATTTCCATTGGAATTGTGCATATTCAGGTGTTTTACAGTGTCAAATTAGATTGTCGCACTTTGATGACATCACAGCTTAGGCTGGAGAATCAGGGATTTTTGCGGGCATTTCATCGAGCTTCCACTTTCATTTTTGTGGTATGTTTCCATTGGAATTGTGCATATTCAGGTGGTTTATGGTGTAAAATAACATTGTCGAACTTTGATGACATCACGGCTCGAACTAATGAAACGTAGCTTTGTGCGAACATTTCATCGAGCTTCCACATGCATTTTCGTGGTGTGTTTCCTTTGGAATTGTGCATATTCAGGTGTTTAATGGTGTAAAATAACATTCTCAGACTTTGATGACATCACGGCTCGAACTAATGAAACGTAGCTTCATGCGTGCATTTCATCGAGCTTCCACAAGCATTTTCGTGGTGTGTTTCCATTGGAATTGAGCATATTCAGGTGTTTTACAGTGTAAAATTATATAATCGCACTTTGATGACATCACGGCTTGGGCTGGAGAATCGGGGCTTTGTGCGTACATTTCATCGAGCTTCCACATGCTTTTTCGTGGTGTGTTTCCTTTGGAATTGTGCATATTCAGGTGTTTTATGGTGTAAAATAACATTCTCAGACTTTGATGACATCATGGCTCGAACTAATGAAACGTAGCTTCATGCGTGCATTTCATCGAGCTTCCACAAGCATTTTCGTGGTGTGTTTCCATTGGAATTGTGCATATTCAGGTGTTTTACAGTGTAAAATTAGATAATCGCACTTTGAAGACATCATGGCTCGGGCTGGAGAATCAGGGCTTTGTGCGGGCTTTTCATCGAGCTTTCACATGCATTTTTGTGGAGTGTTTCAATTGGAATTGTGCATAATCAGGTGTTTTACGGTGTAAAATTAGATAGTCGAACTTTGATGAAATCACGGCTCTGCCTGAAGAACCGTGGCTTCGTGCGTGCATTTCATCTAGCTTCCACATGCATTATTGTGGTGTGTTTCCATTGGAATTGTGCATATATAGGTGTTTTACGGTGTAAAATAAGATTGTCGAACTTTGATGACATCACTGCTCGAACTAATGAACCGTAGTTTCATGTGTGCATTTCATCGAGCTTCCACAAGCATTATTGAGGTGTGTTTCCATTGGACTTGTGCATATTTAGGTGTTTTATGGTGTAAAATTAGATTGTCGCACTTTGATGACATCACGGCTCAGGCTGGAGATTCAGGGCTTTGTGCGTGCGTTTCATCGAGCTTCCACATGCATTTTTGTGGTGTGTTTCCTTTGGAATTGTGCATATTCAGGAGTTTTATGGTGTAAAATAAGATTGTCAAACTTTGACGACATCACGGCTCGAACTAAGGAACAGTAGCTTTGTTCGTGCATTTCATCGAGCTTCGCTAAGCATTTTTGTGGTGTATTTCCATTGGAATTGTGCATATTCAGGTGTTTTATGGTGTAATATTAGATAGTCGCACTTTGATGACATCACAGCTTGGGCTGGAGAATCAGGGCTTTGTGCGTGCAGTTCATCGAGCTTCCACATGCATTTTTGTGGTGTGTTTCCATTGGACTTGTGCATATTTAGGAGTTTTACTGTGTAAAATTAGATTGTCGTACTTTGATGACATCACTGCTCAGGCTGGAGATTCTGGGCTTTGTGCGTGCATTTCATCGAGCTTCCACATGCGTCTTTGTGGTGTGTTTCCATTGGAATTGTGCATATTTAGGTGTTTTACGGTGTAAAATTAGATTGTCACACTTTGATGACATCATGGCTCAGGCTGTAGATTCAGGGCTTTGTGCGTGCATTTTATCGAGCTTCCACATGCATTTTTGTGGTGTGTTTCCTTTGGAATTGTGCATATTCAGGTGCTTTATGGTGTAAAATAAGATTGTCGAACTTTGACCACATTACAGCTCGAACTAAAGAAACGTTGCTTCGTGCGTGCATTTCATCGAGCTTCCACAAGCATTTTTGTGGTGTCTTTCCATTGGAATTGTGCATATTCAGGTGTTTTTATGGTGTAAAATTATATATTCGAACTTTGATGACATCACGGCTTGGGCTGGAGAATCAGGGCTTTGTGCGTACATTTCAACGAGCTTCCACATGCATTTTCGTGGTGTGTTTCCATTGGAATTGTGCATATTCAGGTGTTTTATGGTGTAAAATAACATTCTCAGACTTTGATGACATCACGGCTCGAACTAATGAAACGTAGCTTCATGCATGCATTTCTTCGAGCTTCCACAAGCATTAATGTGGTGTGTTTCAGTTGGAATTGTGCATATTCAGGTGTTTTACAGTGTAAAATTATATAGTTGCATTTTGATGACATCTTGGCTCGGGCTGGAGAATCAGGGCTTTGTGCGGGCATTTCATCGAGCTTCCACATGCATTTTTGTGGTGTGTTTCCATTGGAATTGTGCATATTCAGGAGTTTTATGGTGTAAAATAAGATTGTCAAACTTTGACGACATCACGGCACAAACTAAGGAACAGTAGCTTTGTGCGAGCATTTCATCGATCTTCGCTAAGCATTTTTGTGGAGTATTTCCATTGGAATTGTACATATTCAGGTGTTTTACAGTGTCAAATTAGATTGTCGCACTTTGATGACATCACGGCTTAGGCTGGAGAATCAGGGATTTGTGCGGGCATTTCATCAAGCTTCCACATTCATTTTTGTGGTATGTTTCCATTGGAATTGTGCATATTCAGGTGGTTTATGGTGTAAAATAACATTGTCGAACTTTGATGACATCACGGCTCGAACTAATGAAAAGTAGCTTCGTGCGTGCATTTCATCGAGCTTCCACAAGCATTTTTGTGGTGTGTTTCCATTGGAATTGTGCATATTCAGGTGTTTTTACGGTGTAAAATTAGATAGTCGAACTTTGATGACATCACGGCTTGGGCTGGAGAATCGGGGCTTTGTGCGTACATTTCATCGAGCTTCCACATGCATTTTCGTGGTGTGTTTCCATTGGAATTGTGCATATTCAGGTGTTTTAAGGTGTAAAATAACATTCTCAGACTTTGATGACATCACGGCTCGAACTAATGAAACGTAGCTTCATGCGTGCATTTCATCGAGCTTCCACAAGCATTTTTGTGGTGTGTTTCCATTGGAATTGTGCATATTCAGGTGTTTTACAGTGTAAAATTATATAATCGCACTTTGATGACATCATGGCTCGGACTGGAGAATCAGGGCTTTGTGCGGGCTTCTCATAGAGCTTTCACATGCATTTTTGTGGAGTGTTTCAATTGGAATTGTGCATGTTCAGGTTTTATACGGTGTAAAATTAGATTGTCGAACTTTGATTGCATCACAGCTCGAACTAAGGAACTGTAGCTTCGTGCGTGCATTTCATTGAGATTCCACAAGCATTTTTGTGGTGTGTTTCCATTGGAATTGTGCATATTCAGGTGTTTTACGGTGTAAAATTAGATAGTCGCACTTTGATGACATCAGAGCTTGGGCTGGAGAATCAGGGCTTTGTGCGTGCAATTCATCGAGCTTCCACATGCATTTTTGTGGTGTGTTTCCATTGGACTTGTGCATATTTAGGTGTTTTACGGTGTAAAATTAGATTGTCGCACTTTGATGACATCACTGCTCAGGCTGAAGATTCAGGGCTTTGTGCGTGCATTTCATGGAGCTTCCACATGCATCATTGTGGTGTGTTTCCATAGGAATTGTGCATATTTAGGTGTTTTACGGTGCAAAATTAGATTGTCGCACTTTGATGACATCACTGCTCAGGCTGTAGATTCATTGCTTTGTGCGTGCATTTCATCGAGCTTCCACATGCATTTTTGTGGTGTGTTTCCATTGGAATTGTGCATATTCAGGTGTTTTATGGTGTAAAATAAGATTGTCGAACTTTGACCACATTACAGCTCGAACTAAGGAACAGTAGCTTTGTGCGTGCATTTCATCGAGCTTCGCTAAGCATTTTTGTGGAGTATTTCCATTGGAATTGTGCATATTCAGGTGTTTTACAGTGTCAAATTAGATTGTCGCACTTTGATGACATCACGGCTTAGGCTGGAGAATCAGGGATTTGTGCGGGCATTTCATCGAGCTTCCACTTTCATTTTTGTGGTATGTTTCCTTTGGAATTGTGCATATTCAGGTGTTTTATGGTGTAAAATAACATTCTCAGACTTTGATGACATCACGGCTCGAACTAATGAAATGTAGCTTCGTGCGTGCAGTTCATCGAGCTTCCACAAGCATTTTTGTGGTGTCTTTCCATTGGAATTGTGCATATTCAGGTGTTTTTATGGTGTAAAATTAGATAGTCGAACTTTGATGACATCACGGCTTGGGCTGGAGAATCAGGGTTTTGTGCGTACATTTCATCGAGCTTCCACATGCATTTTCGTGGTGTGTTTCCATTGGAATTGTGCATATTCAGGTGTTTTATGGTGTAAAATAACATTCTCAGACTTTGATGACATCACGGCTCGAACTAATGAAACGTAGCTTCATGCATGCATTTCTTCGAGCTTCCACAAGCATTAATGTGGTGTGTTTCAGTTGGAATTGTGCATATTCAGGTGTTTTACAGTGTAAAATTATATAGTTGCACTTTGATGACATCTTGGCTCGGGCTGGAGAATCAGGGCTTTGTGCGGGCATTTCATCGAGCTTCCACATGCATTTTTGTGGTGTGTTTCCATTGGAATTGTGCATATTCAGGAGTTTTATGGTGTAAAATAAGATTGTCGAACTTTGACGACATCACGGCACAAACTAAGGAACAGTAGCTTTGTGCGAGCATTTCATCGATCTTCGCTAAGCATTTTTGTGGAGTATTTCCATTGGAATTGTACATATTCAGGTGTTTTACAGTGTCAAATTAGATTGTCGCACTTTGATGACATCACGGCTTAGGCTGGAGAATCAGGGATTTGTGCGGGCATTTCATCAAGCTTCCACATTCATTTTTGTGGTATGTTTCCATTGGAATTGTGCAAATTCAGGTGGTTTATGGTGTAAAATAACATTGTCGAACTTTGATGACATCACGGCTCGAACTAATGAAAAGTAGCTTCGTGCGTGCATTTCATCGAGCTTCCACAAGCATTTTTGTGGTGTGTTTCCATTGGAATTGTGCATATTCAGGTGTTTTTACGGTGTAAAATTAGATAGTCGAACTTTGATGACATCACGGCTTGGGCTGGAGAATCGGGGCTTTGTGCGTACATTTCATCGAGCTTCCACATGCATTTTCGTGGTGTGTTTCCATTGGAATTGTGCATATTCAGGTGTTTTAAGGTGTAAAATAACATTCTCAGACTTTGATGACATCACGGCTCGAACTAATGAAACGTAGCTTCATGCGTGCATTTCATCGAGCTTCCACAAGCATTTTTGTGGTGTGTTTCCATTGGAATTGTACATATTCAGGTGTTTTACAGTGTAAAATTATATAATCGCACTTTGATGACATCATGGCTCGGACTGGAGAATCAGGGCGTTGTGCGGGCTTCTCATCGAGCTTTCACATGCATTTTTGTGGAGTGTTTCAATTGGAATTGTGCATGTTCAGGTTTTATACGGTGTAAAATTAGATTGTCGAACTTTGATTGCATCACAGCTCGAACTAAGGAACTGTAGCTTCGTGCGTGCATTTCATTGAGATTCCACAAGCATTTTTGTGGTGTGTTTCCATTGGAATTGTGCATATTCAGGTGTTTTACGGTGTAAAATTAGATAGTCGCACTTTGATGACATCAGAGCTTGGGCTGGAGAATCAGGGCTTTGTGCGTGCAATTCATCGAGCTTCCACATGCATTTTTGTGGTGTGTTTCCATTGGACTTGTGCATATTTAGGTGTTTTACGGTGTAAAATTAGATTGTCGCACTTTGATGACATCACTGCTCAGGCTGGAGATTCAGGGCTTTGTGCGTGCATTTCATGGAGCTTCCACATGCATCTTTGTGGTGTGTTTCCATAGGAATTGTGCATATTTAGGTGTTTTACGGTGCAAAATTAGATTGTCGCACTTTGATGACATCACTGCTCAGGCTGTAGATTCATTGCTTTGTGCGTGCATTTCATCGAGCTTCCACATGCATTTTTGTGGTGTGTTTCTATTGGAATTGTGCATATTCAGGTGTTTTATGGTGTAAAATAAGATTGTCGAACTTTGACCACATTACAGCTCGAACTAAGGAACAGTAGCTTTGTGCGTGCATTTCATCGAGCTTCGCTAAGCATTTTTGTGGAGTATTTCCATTGGAATTGTGCATATTCAGGTGTTTTACAGTGTCAAATTAGATTGTCGCACTTTGATGACATCACGGCTTAGGCTGGAGAATCAGGGATTTGTGCCGGCATTTCATCGAGCTTCCACATTCATTTTTGTGGTATGTTTCCATTGGAATTGTGCATATTCAGGTGTTTTATGGTGTAAAATAACATTCTCAGACTTTGATGACATCAGTGCTCGAACTAATGAAATGTAGCTTCGTGCGTGCAGTTCATCGAGCTTCCACAAGCATTTTTGTGGTGTCTTTCCATTGGAATTGTGCATATTCATGTGTTTTTATGGTGTAAAATTAGATAGTCGAACTTTGATGACATCACGGCTTGGGCTGGAGAATCAGGGCTTTGTGCGTACATTTCATCGAGCTTCCACATGCATTTTCGTGGTGTGTTTCCTTTGGAATTGTGCATATTCAGGTGTTTTATGGTGTAAAATAACATTCTCAGACTTTGATGACATCACGGCTCGAACTAATGAAACGTAGCTTCATGCGTGCATTTCATCGAGCTTCCACAAGCATTTTCGTGGTGTGTTTCCATTGGAATTGAGCATATTCAGGTGTTTTACAGTGTAAAATTATATAATCGCACTTTGATGACATCACGGCTTGGGCTGGAGAATCGGGGCTTTGTGCGTACATTTCATCGAGCTTCCACATGCATTTTCGTGGTGTGTTTCCTTTGGAATTGTGCATATTCAGGTGTTTTATGGTGTAAAATAACATTCTCAGACTTTGATGACATCACGGCTCGAACTAATGAAACGTAGCTTCATGCGTGCATTTCATCGAGCTTCCACAAGCATTTTCGTGGTGTTTTTCCATTGGAATTGTGCATATTCCGGTGTTTTACAGTGTAAAATTAGATAATCGCACTTTGAAGACATCATGGCTCGGGCTGGAGAATCAGGGCTTTGTGCGGGCTTTTCATCGAGCTTTCACATGCATTTTTGTGGAGTGTTTCAATTGGAATTGTGCATAATCAGGTGTTTTACGGTGTAAAATAAGATTGTCGAACTTTGATGACATCACTGCTCGAACTAATGAACCGTAGTTTCATGTGTGCATTTCATCGAGCTTCCACAAGCATTATTGAGGTGTGTTTCCATTGGACTTGTGCATATTTAGGTGTTTTACGGTGTAAAATTAGATTGTCGCACTTTGATGACATCACGGCTCAGGCTGGAGATTCAGGGCTTTGTGCGTGCGTTTCATCGAGCTTCCACATGCATTTTTGTGGTGTGTTTCCTTTGGAATTGTGCATATTCAGGTGTTTTATGGTGTAAAATAAGATTGTCAAACTTTAACGACATCACGGCTCGAACTAAGGAACAGTAGCTTTGTTCGTGCATTTCATCGAGCTTCGCTAAGCTTTTTTGTGGTGTATTTCCTTTGGAATTGTGCATATTCAGGTGTTTTATGGTGTAAAATTAGATAGTCGCACTTTGATGACATCACAGCTTGGGCTGGAGAATCAGGGCTTTGTGCGTGCAGTTCATCGAGCTTCCACATGCATTTTTGTTTTGTGTTTCCATTGGACTTGTGCATATTCAGGAGTTTTACTGTGTAAAATTAGATAGTCGTACTTTGATGACATCACTGCTCAGGCTGGAGATTCTGGGCTTTGTGCGTGCATTTCATCGAGCTTCCACATGCATTTTTGTGGTGTGTTTCCATTGGAATTGTGCATATTCAGGTGTTTTATGGTGTAAAATAAGATTGTCGAACTTTGACCACATTACAGCTCGAACTAAAGAAACGTTGCTTCGTGCGTGCATTTCATCGAGCTTCCACAAGCATTTTTGTGGTGTCTTTCCATTGGAATTGTGCATATTCAGGTGTTTTTATGGTGTAAAATTAGATAGTCGAACTTTGATGACATCACGGCTTGGGCTGGAGAATCAGGGCTTTGTGCGTACATTTCATCGAGCTTCCACATGCATTTTCGTGATGTGTTTCCATTGGAATTGTGCATATTCAGGTGTTTTATGGTGTAAAATAACATTCTCAGACTTTGATGACATCACGGCTCGAACTAATGAAACGTAGCTTCATGCATGCATTTCTTCGAGCTTCCACAAGCATTAATGTGGTGTGTTTCAGTTGGAATTGTGCATATTCAGGTGTTTTACAGTGTAAAATTATATAGTTGCACTTTGATGATATCTTGGCTCGGGCTGGAGAATCAGGGCTTTGTGCGGGCATTTCATCGAGCTTCCACATGCATTTTTGTGGTGTGTTTCCATTGGAATTGTGCATATTCAGGAGTTTTATGGTGTAAAATAAGATTGTCGAACTTTGACGACATCACGGCTCAAACTAAGGAACAGTAGCTTTGTGCGAGCATTTCATCGATCTTCGCTAAGCATTTTTGTGGAGTATTTCCATTGGAATTGTACATATTCAGGTGTTTTACAGTGTCAAATTAGATTGTCGCACTTTGATGACATCACGGCTTAGGCTGGAGAATCAGGGATTTGTGCGGGCATTTCATCAAGCTTCCACATTCATTTTTCTGGTATGTTTCCATTGGAATTGTGCATATTCAGGTGGTTTATGGTGTAAAATAACATTGTCGAACTTTGATGACATCACGGCTCGAACTAATGAAACGTAGCTTCGTGCGTGCATTTCATCGAGCTTCCACAAGCATTTTTGTGGTGTGTTTCCATTGGAATTGTGCATATTCAGGTGTTTTTACGGTGTAAAATTAGATAGTCGAACTTTGATGACATCACGGCTTGGGCTGGAGAATCGGGGCTTTGTGCGTACATTTCATCGAGCTTCCACATGCATTTTCGTGGTGTGTTTCCATTGGAATTGTGCATATTCAGGTGTTTTAAGGTGTAAAATAACATTCTCAGACTTTGATGACATCACGGCTCGAACTAATGAAATGTAGCTTCATGCGTGCATTTCATCGAGCTTCCACAAGCATTTTTGTGGTGTGTTTCCATTGGAATTGTGCATATTCAGGTGTTTTACAGTGTAAAATTATATAATCGCACTTTGATGACATCATGGCTCGGACTGGAGAATCAGGGCTTTGTGCGGGCTTCTCATCGAGCTTTCACATGCATTTTTGTGGAGTGTTTCAATTGGAATTGTGCATGTTCAGGTTTTATACGGTGTAAAATTAGATTGTCGAACTTTGATTGCATCACAGCTCGAACGAAGGAACTGTAGCTTCGTGCGTGCATTTCATTGAGATTCCACAAGCATTTTTGTGGTGTGTTTCCATTGGAATTGTGTATATTCAGGTGTTTAACGGTGTAAAATTAGATAGTCGCACTTTGATGACATCAGAGCTTGGGCTGGAGAATCAGGGCTTTGTGCGTGCAATTCATCGAGCTTCCACATGCATTTTTGTGGTGTGTTTCCATTGGACTTGTGCATATTTAGGTGTTTTAAGGTGTAAAATTAGATTGTCGCACTTTGATGACATCACTGCTCAGGCTGGAGATTCAGGGCTTTGTGCGTGCATTTCATGGAGCTTCCACATGCATCTTTGTGGTGTGTTTCCATTGGAATTGTGCATATTTAGGTGTTTTACGGTGCAAAATAAGATTGTCGCACTTTGATGACATCACTGCTCAGGCTGTAGATTCTTTGCTTTGTGCGTGCATTTCATCGAGCTTCCACATGCGTTTTTGTGGTGTGTTTCCATTGGAATTGTGCATATTCAGGTGTTTTATGGTGTAAAATAAGATTGTCGAACTTTGACCACATTACAGCTCATACTAAGGAACAGTAGCTTTGTGCGTGCATTTCATCGAGCTTCGCTAAGCATTTTTGTGGAGTATTTCCATTAGAATTGTGCATATTCAGGTGTTTTACAGTGTCAAATTAGATTGTCGCACTTTGATGACATCATGGCTTAGGCTGGAGAATCAGGGATTTGTGCGGGCATTTCATCGAGCTTCCACATTCATTTTTGTGGTATGTTTCCATTGGAATTGTGCATATTCAGGTGTTTTATGGTGTAAAATAACATTCTCAGACTTTGATGACATCACGGCTCGAACTAATGAAACGTAGCTTCGTGCGTGCATTTCATCGAGCTTCCACAAGCATTTTTGTGGTGTCTTTCCATTGGAATTGTGCATATTCAGGTGTTTTTATGGTGTAAAATTAGATAGTCGAACTTTGATGACATCACGGTTTGGGCTGGAGAATCAGGGCTTTGTGCGTACATTTCATCGAGCTTCCACATGCATTTTCGTGGTGTGTTTCCATTGGAATTGTGCATATTCAGGTGTTTTATGGTGTAAAATAACATTCTCAGACTTTGATGACATCACGGCTCGAACTAATGAAACGTAGCTTCATGCATGCATTTCTTCGAGCTTCCACAAGCATTAATGTGGTGTGTTTCAGTTGGAATTGTGCATATTCAGGTGTTTTACAGTGTAAAATTATATAGTTGCACTTTGATGACATCTTGGCTCGGGCTGGAGAATCAGGGCTTTGTGCGGGCATTTCATCGAGCTTCCACATGCATTTTTGTGGTGTGTTTCCATTGGAATTGTGCATATTCAGGAGTTTTATGGTGTAAAATAAGATTGTCGAACTTTGACGACATCACGGCTCAAACTAAGGAACAGTAGCTTTGTGTGAGCATTTCATCGATCTTCGCTAAGCATTTTTGTGGAGTATTTCCATTGGAATTGTACATATTCAGGTGTTTTACAGTGTCAAATTAGATTGTCGCACTTTGATGACATCACGGCTTGGGCTGGAGAATCGGGGCTTTGTGCGTACATTTCATCGAGCTTCCACATGCATTTTCGTGGTGTGTTTCCTTTGGAATTGTGCATATTCAGGTGTTTTATGGTGTAAAATAACATTCTCAGACTTTGATGACATCACGGCTCGAACTAATGAAACGTAGCTTCATGCGTGCATTTCATCGAGCTTCCACAAGCATTTTCGTGGTGTGTTTCCATTGGAATTGTGCATATTCCGGTATTTTACAGTGTAAAATTAGATAATCGCACTTTGAAGACATCATGGCTCGGGCTGGAGAATCAGGGCTTTGTGCGGGCTTTTCATCGAGCTTTCACATGCATTTTTGTGGAGTGTTTCAATTGGAATTGTGCATAATCAGGTGTTTTACGGTGTAAAATAAGATTGTCGAACTTTGATGACATCACTGCTCGAACTAATGAACCGTAGTTTCATGTGTGCATTTCATCGAGCTTCCACAAGCATTATTGAGGTGTGTTTCCATTGGACTTGTGCATATTTAGGTGTTTTACGGTGTAAAATTAGATTGTCGCAGTTTGATGACATCACGGCTCAGGCTGGAGATTCAGGGCTTTGTGCGTGCGTTTCATCGAGCTTCCACATGCATTTTTGTGGTGTGTTTCCTTTGGAATTGTGCATATTCAGGTGTTTTATGGTGTAAAATAAGATTGTCAAACTTTAACGACATCACGGCTCGAACTAAGGAACAGTAGCTTTGTTCGTGCATTTCATCGAGCTTCGCTAAGCTTTTTTGTGGTGTATTTCCTTTGGAATTGTGCATATTCAGGTGTTTTATGGTGTAAAATTAGATAGTCGCACTTTGATGACATCACAGCTTGGGCTGGAGAATCAGGGCTTTGTGCGTGCAGTTCATCGAGCTTCCACATGCATTTTTGTTTTGTGTTTCCATTGGACTTGTGCATATTCAGGAGTTTTACTGTGTAAAATTAGATAGTCGTACTTTGATGACATCACTGCTCAGGCTGGAGATTCTGGGCTTTGTGCGTACATTTCATCGAGCTTCCACATGCATTTTTGTGGTGTGTTTCCATTGGAATTGTGCATATTCAGGTGTTTTATGGTGTAAAATAAGATTGTCGAACTTTGACCACATTACAGCTCGAACTAAAGAAACGTTGCTTCGTGCGTGCATTTCATCGAGCTTCCACAAGCATTTTTGTGGTGTCTTTCCATTGGAATTGTGCATATTCAGGTGTTTTTATGGTGTAAAATTAGATAGTCGAACTTTGATGACATCACGGCTTGGGCTGGAGAATCAGGGCTTTGTGCGTACATTTCATCGAGCTTCCACATGCATTTTCGTGATGTGTTTCCATTGGAATTGTGCATATTCAGGTGTTTTATGGTGTAAAATAACATTCTCAGACTTTGATGACATCACGGCTCGAACTAATGAAACGTAGCTTCATGCATGCATTTCTTCGAGCTTCCACAAGCATTAATGTGGTGTGTTTCAGTTGGAATTGTGCATATTCAGGTGTTTTACAGTGTAAAATTATATAGTTGCACTTTGATGACATCTTGGCTCGGGCTGGAGAATCAGGGCTTTGTGCGGGCATTTCATCGAGCTTCCACATGCATTTTTGTGGTGTGTTTCCATTGGAATTGTGCATATTCAGGAGTTTTATGGTGTAAAATAAGATTGTCGAACTTTGACGACATCACGGCTCAAACTAAGGAACAGTAGCTTTGTGCGAGCATTTCATCGATCTTCGCTAAGCATTTTTGTGGAGTATTTCCATTGGAATTGTACATATTCAGGTGTTTTACAGTGTCAAATTAGATTGTCGCACTTTGATGACATCACGGCTTAGGCTGGAGAATCAGGGATTTGTGCGGGCATTTCATCAAGCTTCCACATTCATTTTTCTGGTATGTTTCCATTGGAATTGTGCATATTCAGGTGGTTTATGGTGTAAAATAACATTGTCGAACTTTGATGACATCACGGCTCGAACTAATGAAACGTAGCTTCGTGCGTGCATTTCATCGAGCTTCCACAAGCATTTTTGTGGTGTGTTTCCATTGGAATTGTGCATATTCAGGTGTTTTTACGGTGTAAAATTAGATAGTCGAACTTTGATGACATCACGGCTTGGGCTGGAGAATCGGGGCTTTGTGCGTACATTTCATCGAGCTTCCACATGCATTTTCGTGGTGTGTTTCCATTGGAATTGTGCATATTCAGGTGTTTTAAGGTGTAAAATAACATTCTCAGACTTTGATGACATCACGGCTCGAACTAATGAAATGTAGCTTCATGCGTGCATTTCATCGAGCTTCCACAAGCATTTTTGTGGTGTGTTTCCATTGGAATTGTGCATATTCAGGTGTTTTACAGTGTAAAATTATATAATCGCACTTTGATGACATCATGGCTCGGACTGGAGAATCAGGGCTTTGTGCGGGCTTCTCATCGAGCTTTCACATGCATTTTTGTGGAGTGTTTCAATTGGAATTGTGCATGTTCAGGTTTTATACGGTGTAAAATTAGATTGTCGAACTTTGATTGCATCACAGCTCGAACGAAGGAACTGTAGCTTCGTGCGTGCATTTCATTGAGATTCCACAAGCATTTTTGTGGTGTGTTTCCATTGGAATTGTGTATATTCAGGTGTTTTACGGTGTAAAATTAGATAGTCGCACTTTGATGACATCAGAGCTTGGGCTGGAGAATCAGGGCTTTGTGCGTGCAATTCATCGAGCTTCCACATGCATTTTTGTGGTGTGTTTCCATTGGACTTGTGCATATTTAGGTGTTTTAAGGTGTAAAATTAGATTGTCGCACTTTGATGACATCACTGCTCAGGCTGGAGATTCAGGGCTTTGTGCGTGCATTTCATGGAGCTTCCACATGCATCTTTGTGGTGTGTTTCCATTGGAATTGTGCATATTTAGGTGTTTTACGGTGCAAAATAAGATTGTCGCACTTTGATGACATCACTGCTCAGGCTGTAGATTCTTTGCTTTGTGCGTGCATTTCATCGAGCTTCCACATGCGTTTTTGTGGTGTGTTTCCATTGGAATTGTGCATATTCAGGTGTTTTATGGTGTAAAATAAGATTGTCGAACTTTGACCACATTACAGCTCATACTAAGGAACAGTAGCTTTGTGCGTGCATTTCATCGAGCTTCGCTAAGCATTTTTGTGGAGTATTTCCATTAGAATTGTGCATATTCAGGTGTTTTACAGTGTCAAATTAGATTGTCGCACTTTGATGACATCATGGCTTAGGCTGGAGAATCAGGGATTTGTGCGGGCATTTCATCGAGCTTCCACATTCATTTTTGTGGTATGTTTCCATTGGAATTGTGCATATTCAGGTGTTTTATGGTGTAAAATAACATTCTCAGAATTTGATGACATCACGGCTCGAACTAATGAAACGTAGCTTCGTGCGTGCAGTTCATCGAGCTTCCACAAGCATTTTTGTGGTGTCTTTCCATTGGAATTGTGCATATTCAGGTGTTTTTATGGTGTAAAATTAGATAGTCGAACTTTGATGACATCACGGTTTGGGCTGGAGAATCAGGGCTTTGTGCGTACATTTCATCGAGCTTCCACATGCATTTTCGTGGTGTGTTTCCATTGGAATTGTGCATATTCAGGTGTTTTATGGTGTAAAATAACATTCTCAGACTTTGATGACATCACGGCTCGAACTAATGAAACGTAGCTTCATGCATGCATTTCTTCGAGCTTCCACAAGCATTAATGTGGTGTGTTTCAGTTGGAATTGTGCATATTCAGGTGTTTTACAGTGTAAAATTATATAGTTGCACTTTGATGACATCTTGGCTCGGGCTGGAGAATCAGGGCTTTGTGCGGGCATTTCATCGAGCTTCCACATGCATTTTTGTGGTGTGTTTCCATTGGAATTGTGCATATTCAGGAGTTTTATGGTGTAAAATAAGATTGTCGAACTTTGACGACATCACGGCTCAAACTAAGGAACAGTAGCTTTGTGTGAGCATTTCATCGATCTTCGCTAAGCATTTTTGTGGAGTATTTCCATTGGAATTGTACATATTCAGGTGTTTTACAGTGTCAAATTAGATTGTCGCACTTTGATGACATCACGGCTTAGGCTGGAGAATCAGGGATTTGTGCGGGCATTTCATCAAGCTTCCACATTCATTTTTGTGGTATGTTTCCATTGGAATTGTGCATATTCAGGTGTTTTATGGTGTAAAATAACATTCTCAGACTTTGATGACATCACGGCTCGAACTAATGAAACGTAGCTTCGTGCGTGCAGTTCATCGAGCTTCCACAAGCATTTTTGTGGTGTCTTTCCATTGGAATTGAGCATATTCAGGTGTTTTACAGTGTAAAATTATATAATCGCACTTTGATGACATCACGGCTTGGGCTGGAGAATCGGGGCTTTGTGCGTACATTTCATCGAGCTTCCACATGCATTTTCGTGGTGTGTTTCCTTTGGAATTGTGCATATTCAGGTGTTTTATGGTGTAAAATAACATTCTCAGACTTTGATGACATCACGGCTCGAACTAATGAAACGTAGCTTCATGCGTGCATTTCATCGAGCTTCCACAAGCATTTTCGTGGTGTGTTTCCATTGGAATTGTGCATATTCCGGTGTTTTACAGTGTAAAATTAGATAATCGCACTTTGAAGACATCATGGCTCGGGCTGGAGAATCAGGGCTTTGTGCGGGCTTTTCATCGAGCTTTCACATGCATTTTTGTGGAGTGTTTCAATTGGAATTGTGCATAATCAGGTGTTTTACGGTGTAAAATAAGATTGTCGAACATTGATGACATCTCTGCTCGAACTAATGAACCGTAGTTTCATGTGTGCATTTCATCGAGCTTCCACAAGCATTATTGAGGTGTGTTTCCATTGGACTTGTGCATATTTAGGTGTTTTACGGTGTAAAATTAGATTGTCGCACTTTGATGACATCACGGCTCAGGCTGGAGATTCAGGGCTTTGTGCGTGCGTTTCATCGAGCTTCCACATGCATTTTTGTGGTGTGTTTCCTTTGGAATTGTGCATATTCAGGTGTTTTATGGTGTAAAATAAGATTGTCAAACTTTAACGACATCACGGCTCGAACTAAGGAACAGTAGCTTTGTTCGTGCATTTCATCGAGCTTCGCTAAGCTTTTTTGTGGTGTATTTCCTTTGGAATTGTGCATATTCAGGTGTTTTATGGTGTAAAATTAGATAGTCGCACTTTGATGACATCACAGCTTGGGCTGGAGAATCAGGGCTTTGTGCGTGCAGTTCATCGAGCTTCCACATGCATTTTTGTTTTGTGTTTCCATTGGACTTGTGCATATTCAGGAGTTTTACTGTGTAAAATTAGATAGTCGTACTTTGATGACATCACTGCTCAGGCTGGAGATTCTGGGCTTTGTGCGTGCATTTCATCGAGCTTCCACATGCATTTTTGTGGTGTGTTTCCATTGGAATTGTGCATATTCAGGTGTTTTATGGTGTAAAATAAGATTGTCGAACTTTGACCACATTACAGCTCGAACTAAAGAAACGTTGCTTCGTGCGTGCATTTCATCGAGCTTCCACAAGCATTTTTGTGGTGTCTTTCCATTGGAATTGTGCATATTCAGGTGTTTTTATGGTGTAAAATTAGATAGTCGAACTTTGATGACATCACGGCTTGGGCTGGAGAATCAGGGCTTTGTGCGTACATTTCATCGAGCTTCCACATGCATTTTCGTGGTGTGTTTCCATTGGAATTGTGCATATTCAGGTGTTTTATGGTGTAAAATAACATTCTCAGACTTTGATGACATCACGGCTCGAACTAATGAAACGTAGCTTCATGCATGCATTTCTTCGAGCTTCCACAAGCATTAATGTGGTGTGTTTCAGTTGGAATTGTGCATATTCAGGTGTTTTACAGTGTAAAATTATATAGTTGCACTTTGATGACATCTTGGCTCGGGCTGGAGAATCAGGGCTTTGTGCGGGCATTTCATCGAGCTTCCACATGCATTTTTGTGGTGTGTTTCCATTGGAATTGTGCATATTCAGGAGTTTTATGGTGTAAAATAAGATTGTCGAACTTTGACGACATCACGGCTCAAACTAAGGAACAGTAGCTTTGTGCGAGCATTTCATCGATCTTCGCTAAGCATTTTTGTGGAGTATTTCCATTGGAATTGTACATATTCAGGTGTTTTACAGTGTCAAATTAGATTGTCGCACTTTGATGACATCACGGCTTAGGCTGGAGAATCAGGGATTTGTGCGGGCATTTCATCAAGCTTCCACATTCATTTTTCTGGTATGTTTCCATTGGAATTGTGCATATTCAGGTGGTTTATGGTGTAAAATAACATTGTCGAACTTTGATGACATCACGGCTCGAACTAATGAAACGTAGCTTCGTGCGTGCATTTCATCGAGCTTCCACAAGCATTTTTGTGGTGTGTTTCCATTGGAATTGTGCATATTCAGGTGTTTTTACGGTGTAAAATTAGATAGTCGAACTTTGATGACATCACGGCTTGGGCTGGAGAATCGGGGCTTTGTGCGTACATTTCATCGAGCTTCCACATGCATTTTCGTGGTGTGTTTCCATTGGAATTGTGCATATTCAGGTGTTTTAAGGTGTAAAATAACATTCTCAGACTTTGATGACATCACGGCTCGAACTAATGAAATGTAGCTTCATGCGTGCATTTCATCGAGCTTCCACAAGCATTTTTGTGGTGTGTTTCCATTGGAATTGTGCATATTCAGGTGTTTTACAGTGTAAAATTATATAATCGCACTTTGATGACATCATGGCTCGGACTGGAGAATCAGGGCTTTGTGCGGGCTTCTCATCGAGCTTTCACATGCATTTTTGTGGAGTGTTTCAATTGGAATTGTGCATGTTCAGGTTTTATACGGTGTAAAATTAGATTGTCGAACTTTGATTGCATCACAGCTCGAACGAAGGAACTGTAGCTTCGTGCGTGCATTTCATTGAGATTCCACAAGCATTTTTGTGGTGTGTTTCCATTGGAATTGTGTATATTCAGGTGTTTTACGGTGTAAAATTAGATAGTCGCACTTTGATGACATCAGAGCTTGGGCTGGAGAATCAGGGCTTTGTGCGTGCAATTCATCGAGCTTCCACATGCATTTTTGTGGTGTGTTTCCATTGGACTTGTGCATATTTAGGTGTTTTAAGGTGTAAAATTAGATTGTCGCACTTTGATGACATCACTGCTCAGGCTGTAGATTCTTTGCTTTGTGCGTGCATTTCATCGAGCTTCCACATGCGTTTTTGTGGTGTGTTTCCATTGGAATTGTGCATATTCAGGTGTTTTATGGTGTAAAATAAGATTGTCGAACTTTGACCACATTACAGCTCATACTAAGGAACAGTAGCTTTGTGCGTGCATTTCATCGAGCTTCGCTAAGCATTTTTGTGGAGTATTTCCATTAGAATTGTGCATATTCAGGTGTTTTACAGTGTCAAATTAGATTGTCGCACTTTGATGACATCATGGCTTAGGCTGGAGAATCAGGGATTTGTGCGGGCATTTCATCGAGCTTCCACATTCATTTTTGTGGTATGTTTCCATTGGAATTGTGCATATTCAGGTGTTTTATGGTGTAAAATAACATTCTCAGACTTTGATGACATCACGGCTCGAACTAATGAAACGTAGCTTCGTGCGTGCAGTTCATCGAGCTTCCACAAGCATTTTTGTGGTGTCTTTCCATTGGAATTGTGCATATTCAGGTGTTTTTATGGTGTAAAATTAGATAGTCGAACTTTGATGACATCACGGTTTGGGCTGGAGAATCAGGGCTTTGTGCGTACATTTCATCGAGCTTCCACATGCATTTTCGTGGTGTGTTTCCATTGGAATTGTGCATATTCAGGTGTTTTATGGTGTAAAATAACATTCTCAGACTTTGATGACATCACGGCTCGAACTAATGAAACGTAGCTTCATGCATGCATTTCTTCGAGCTTCCACAAGCATTAATGTGGTGTGTTTCAGTTGGAATTGTGCATATTCAGGTGTTTTACAGTGTAAAATTATATAGTTGCACTTTGATGACATCTTGGCTCGGGCTGGAGAATCAGGGCTTTGTGCGGGCATTTCATCGAGCTTCCACATGCATTTTTGTGGTGTGTTTCCATTGGAATTGTGCATATTCAGGAGTTTTATGGTGTAAAATAAGATTGTCGAACTTTGACGACATCACGGCTCAAACTAAGGAACAGTAGCTTTGTGTGAGCATTTCATCGATCTTCGCTAAGCATTTTTGTGGAGTATTTCCATTGGAATTGTACATATTCAGGTGTTTTACAGTGTCAAATTAGATTGTCGCACTTTGATGACATCACGGCTTAGGCTGGAGAATCAGGGATATGTGCGGGCATTTCATCAAGCTTCCACATTCATTTTTGTGGTATGTTTCCATTGGAATTGTGCATATTCAGGTGTTTTATGGTGTAAAATAACATTCTCAGACTTTGATGACATCACGGCTCGAACTAATGAAACGTAGCTTCGTGCGTGCAGTTCATCGAGCTTCCACAAGCATTTTTGTGGTGTCTTTCCATTGGAATTGTGCATATTCAGGTGTTTTTAAGGTGTAAAATTAGATAGTCGAACTTTGATGACATCACGGCTTGGGCTGGAGAATCAGGGCTTTGTGCGTACATTTCATCGAGCTTCCACATGCATTTTCGTGGTGTGTTTCCATTGGAATTGTGCATATTCAGGTGTTTTATGGTGTAAAATAACATTCTCAGACCTTGATGACATCACGGCTCGAACTAATGAAACGTAGCTTCATGCATGCATTTCATCGAGCTTCCACAAGCATTATTGTGGTGTGTTTCCATTGGAATTGTGCATATTGAGGTGTTTTACAGTGTAAAATTATATAGTCGCACTTTGATAACATCTTGGCTCGGGCTTGAGAATCAGGGTTATGTGCGGGCATTTCATCGAGCTTCCACATGCATTTTTGTGGTGTGTTTCCATTGGAATTGTGCATATTCTGGAGTTTTATGGTGTAAAATAAGATTGTCTAACTTTGACGACATCATGGCTCGAACTAAGGAACAGTAGCTTTGTGCGTGCATTTCATCGAGCATGGCTAAGCAATTTTTGTGGAGTATTTCCATTGGAATTGTGCATATTCAGGTGTTTTACAGTGTCAAATTAGATTGTCGCACTTTGATGACATCACGGCTTAGGCTGGAGAATCAGGGATTTGTGCGGGCATTTCATCGAGCTTCCACTTTCATTTTTGTGGTATGTTTCCATTGGAATTGTGCATATTCAGGTGGTTTATGGTGTAAAATAACATTGTCGAACTTTGATGACATCACGGCTCGAACTAATGAAACGTAGCTTCGTGCGTGCATTTCATCGAGCTTCCACAAGCATTTTTGTGGTGTGTTTCCATTGGAATTGTGCATATTCAGGTGTTTTATGGTGTAAAATTAGATAGTCGAACTTTGATGACAACAAGGCTTGGGCAGGAGAATCGGGGCTTTGTGCGTACATTTCATCGAGCTTCCACATGCATTTTCGTGGTGTGTTTCCATTGGAATTGTGCATATTCAGGTGTTTTACAGTGTAAAATTATATAATCGCACTTTGATGACATCATGGCTCGGGCTGGAGAATCAGGGCTTTGTGCGGGTATTTCATCGAGCTTTCACATGCATTTTTGTGGTGTGTTTCAATTGGAATTGTGCATGTTCAGGTTTTTTAAGGTGTAAAATTAGATTGTCGAACTTTGATTGCATCACAGCTCGAACTAAGGAACTGTAGCTTCGTGCGTGCATTTCATCGAGATTCCACAAGCATTTTTGTGGTTTGTTTCCAATGGAATTGTGCATATTCAGGTGTTTTACAGTGTAAAATTAGATAGTCGCACTTTGATGACATCATAGCTTGGGCTGGAGAATCAGGGCATTGTGCGTGCAATTCATCGAGCTTCCTCATGCATTTTTGTGGTGTGTTTCCATTGGACTTGTGCATATTTAGGTGTTTTACGGTGTAAAATTAGATTGTCGCACTTTGATGACATCACTGCTCAGGCTGGAGATTCAGGGCTTTGTGCGTGCATTTCATCGAGCTTCCACATGCATCTTTGTGGTGTGTTTCCTTTGGAATTGTGCATATTTAGGTGTTTTACGGTGCAAAATTAGATTGTCGCACTTTGATGACATCACTGCTCAGGCTGTAGATTCATTGCTTTGTGCGTGCATTTCATCGAGCTTCCACATGCATTTTTGTGGTGTGTTTCCATTGGAATTGTGCATATTCAGGTGTTTTATGGTGTAAAATAAGATTGTCGAACTTTGACCACATTACAGCTCATACTAAGGAACAGTAGCTTTGTGCGTGCATTTCATCGAGCTTCGCTAAGCATTTTTGTGGAGTATTTCCATTGGAATTGTGCATATTCAGTTGTTTTACAGTGTCAAATTAGATTGTCGCACTTTGATGACATCACAGCTTAGGCTGGAGAATCAGGGATTTGTGCGGGCATTTCATCGAGCTTCCACATTCATTTTTGTGGTATGTTTCCATTGGAATTGTGCATATTCAGGTGTTTTATGGTGTAAAATAACATTCTCAGACTTTGATGACATCACGGCTCGAACTAATGAAACGTAGCTTCGTGCGTGCAGTTCATCGAGCTTCCACAAGCATTTTTGTGGTGTCTTTCCATTGGAATTGTGCATATTCAGGTGTTTTTATGGTGTAAAATTAGATAGTCGAACTTTGATGACATCACGGCTTGGGCTGGAGAATCAGGGCTTTGTGCGTACATTTCATCGAGCTTCCACATGCATTTTCGTGGTGTGTTTCCATTGGAATTGTGCATATTCAGGTGTTTTATGGTGTAAAATAACATTCTCAGACTTTGATGACATCACGGCTCGAACTAATGAAACGTAGCTTCATGCATGCATTTCATCGAGCTTCCACAAGCATTATTGTGGTGTGTTTCCATTGGAATTGTGCATATTGAGGTGTTTTACAGTGTAAAATTATATAGTCGCACTTTGATAACATCTTGGCTCGGGCTTGAGAATCAGGGTTATGTGCGGGCATTTCATCGAGCTTCCACATGCATTTTTGTGGTGTGTTTCCATTGGAATTGTGCATATTCTGGAGTTTTATGGTGTAAAATAAGATTGTCTAACTTTGACGACATCACGGCTCGAACTAAGGAACAGTAGCTTTGTGCGTGCATTTCATCGAGCATGGCTAAGCAATTTTTGTGGAGTATTTCCATTGGAATTGTGCATATTCAGGTGTTTTACAGTGTCAAATTAGATTGTCGCACTTTGATGACATCACGGCTTAGGCTGGAGAATCAGGGATTTGTGCGGGCATTTCATCGAGCTTCCACTTTCATTTTTGTGGTATGTTTCCATTGGAATTGTGCATTTTCAGGTGGTTTATGGTGTAAAATAACATTGTCGAACTTTGATGACATCACGGCTCGAACTAATGAAACGTAGCTTCGTGCGTGCATTTCATCGAGCTTCCACAAGCATTTTTGTGGTGTGTTTCCATTGGAATTGTGCATATTCAGGTGTTTTATGGTGTAAAATTAGATAGTCGAACTTTGATGACAACAAGGCTTGGGCAGGAGAATCGGGGCTTTGTGCGTACATTTCATCGAGCTTCCACATGCATTTTCGTGGTGTGTTTCCATTGGAATTGTGCATATTCAGGTGTTTTACAGTGTAAAATTATATAATCGCACTTTGATGACATCATGGCTCGGGCTGGAGAATCAGGGCTTTGTGCGGGTATTTCATCGAGCTTTCACATGCATTTTTGTGGTGTGTTTCAATTGGAATTGTGCATGTTCAGGTTTTTTAAGGTGTAAAATTAGATTGTCGAACTTTGATTGCATCACAGCTCGAACTAAGGAACTGTAGCTTCGTGCGTGCATTTCATCGAGATTCCACAAGCATTTTTGTGGTTTGTTTCCAATGGAATTGTGCATATTCAGGTGTTTTACAGTGTAAAATTAGATAGTCGCACTTTGATGACATCATAGCTTGGGCTGGAGAATCAGGGCATTGTGCGTGCAATTCATCGAGCTTCCTCATGCATTTTTGTGGTGTGTTTCCATTGGACTTGTGCATATTTAGGTGTTTTACGGTGTAAAATTAGATTGTCGCACTTTGATGACATCACTGCTCAGGCTGGAGATTCAGGGCTTTGTGCGTGCATTTCATCGAGCTTCCACATGCATCTTTGTGGTGTGTTTCCTTTGGAATTGTGCATATTTAGGTGTTTTACGGTGCAAAATTAGATTGTCGCACTTTGATGACATCACTGCTCAGGCTGTAGATTCATTGCTTTGTGCGTGCATTTCATCGAGCTTCCACATGCATTTTTGTGGTGTGTTTCCATTGGAATTGTGCATATTCAGGTGTTTTATGGTGTAAAATAAGATTGTCGAACTTTGACCACATTACAGCTCATACTAAGGAACAGTAGCTTTGTGCGTGCATTTCATCGAGCTTCGCTAAGCATTTTTGTGGAGTATTTCCATTGGAATTGTGCATATTCAGTTGTTTTACAGTGTCAAATTAGATTGTCGCACTTTGATGACATCACAGCTTAGGCTGGAGAATCAGGGATTTGTGCGGGCATTTCATCGAGCTTCCACATTCATTTTTGTGGTATGTTTCCATTGGAATTGTGCATATTCAGGTGTTTTATGGTGTAAAATAACATTCTCAGACTTTGATGACATCACGGCTCGAACTAATGAAACGTAGCTTCGTGCGTGCAGTTCATCGAGCTTCCACAAGCATTTTTGTGGTGTCTTTCCATTGGAATTGTGCATATTCAGGTGTTTTTATGGTGTAAAATTAGATAGTCGAACTTTGATGACATCACGGCTTGGGCTGGAGAATCAGGGCTTTGTGCGTACATTTCATCGAGCTTCCACATGCATTTTCGTGGTGTGTTTCCATTGGAATTGTGCATATTCAGGTGTTTTATGGTGTAAAATAACATTCTCAGACTTTGATGACATCACGGCTCGAACTAATGAAACGTAGCTTCATGCATGCATTTCATCGAGCTTCCACAAGCATTATTGTGGTGTGTTTCCATTGGAATTGTGCATATTGAGGTGTTTTACAGTGTAAAATTATATAGTCGCACTTTGATAACATCTTGGCTCGGGCTTGAGAATCAGGGCTATGTGCGGGCATTTCATCGAGCTTCCACATGCATTTTTGTGGTGTGTTTCCATTGGAATTGTGCATATTCAGGAGTTTTATGGTGTAAAATATGATTGTCGAACTTTGATGACATCACGGCTCGAACTAAGGAACAGTAGCTTATTGCGTGCATTTCATCGAGCTCCCTCAAGCATTTTTGTGGTGTGTTTCTTTTAAAATTGTGCATATTCAGGTGTTTTACGGTGTAAAATTAGATAGTCGCACTTTGATGACATCACAGCTCGAACTTAGGAATAGTATCTTCGTGTGTGCATTTCATCGAGCTTCCACAAGCATTTTTGTGGTGTGTTTCCATTGGAAATGTGCATATTCAGGTGTTTTACGGTGTAAAATAAGATTGTCGAACTTTGATGACATCACGGCTTGAACTAAGGAACAGTAGCTTTGTGCGTGCATTTCATCGAGTTCCAACAAGCATTTTTGTGGTGTGTTTCTTTTAAAATTGTGCATATTCAGGTGTTTTATGCTGAAAAATTAGATATTCTCACTTTGATGACATCACGGCTCGAACTAAGGAATAGTAGCTTCATGCGTGCATTTCATCGAGCTTCCACAAGCATTTTTGTGGTGTATTTCTTTTAAAATTGTGCATATTCTGTTGTTTTACTGTGTAAATTAGATAGTCGCACTTTGATGACATCACGGCTCGAACTTTGGAACAGTAGCTTTGTGCGTGAATTTCATCGAGCTTCCACAAGCATTTTTGTGGTGTGTTTCCATTGGAATTGCGCATATTAAGGTGTTTTATGGTGTAAGATTAGATAGTCGCACTTTAATGACATCACGGCTCGAACTAAGGAATTGTAGCTTCGTGCGTGCATTTCATCGAGCTTCCACAAGCATTTTTGTGGTGTATTTCTTTTCAAATGTGCATATTCAGGTGTTTTACGGTGTAAAATTAGATAGTCGCACTTTGATGACATCATGGCTCGAACTAAGACATATTAGCTTAGTGCGTGCATTTCATCGAGCTTCCACAAGCATTTTTGTGGTGTATTTCCATTGGAATTGTGCATATTGAGGTGTTTTACGGTGTAAAATAAGATTATCGAACTTTGATGACATCACGGCTTGAACTTAGGAACAGTAGCTTTGTGCGTGCATTTCATCGAGCTTCAACAAGCATTTTTGTGGTGTATTTCTTTTAAAATTGTGCATATTCTGTTGTTTTACTGTGTAAATTTAGATAATCGCACTTTGATGACATCACGGCTCGATCTTAGGAACAGTAGCTTTGTGCGTGCATTTCATCGAGCTTCCACAAGCATTTTTGTGGTGTGTTTCCATTGGAATTGTGCATATTCAGGTGTTTTACGGTGTAAAATTAGATAGTCGCACTTTGATGACATCACGGCTCGCACTAAGGAATAGTAGCTTCATGCGTGCATTTCATTGAGCTACCACAAGCATTTTTGTGGTGTGTTTCTTTTAAAATTGTGCATATTCAGGTGTTTTACAGTGTAAAATTAGATAGTCGCACTTTGTTGAGATCACGGCTCGAACTTAGGAATAGTAGCTTCGTGCGTGCATTTCATCGAACTTCCACAAGCATTTTTGTGGTGTATTTCTTTTAAAATTGTGCATATTCAGGTGTTTTATGGTGTAAAATAAGATTGTTGAACTTTGATGACATCACGGTTCGAACTTAGGAACAGTAGCTTTGTGCGTGCATTTCATCGAGCTTCCACAAGCATTTTTGTGGTGTATTTCATTTAAAATTGTGCATATTCTGTTGTTTTACGGTGTTAAATTAGATAGTCGCACTTTGATGACATCACTGCTCGAACTAAGGAACAGCAGCTTCGTGTATGCATTTCATCGAGCTTCCACAAGCATTTTTGTGGTGTGTTTACATTGGAAATGTGCATATTCGGGTGTTTTACGGTGTAAAATATGATTGTCGAACTTTGATGACATCACGGCTCGAACTAAGGAACAGTAGCTTATTGCGTGCATTTCATCAAGCTCCCTCAAGCATTTTTGTGGTGTGTCTTTTAAAATTGTGCATATTCAGGTGTTTTACGGTGTAAAATTAGATAGTTGCACTTTGATGACATCACGTCTCGAACTAAGGAGTAGTAGCTTTGTGCTTGCATTTCATCAAGCTTCCACAAGCAGTTTTGTGGTGTATTTCTTTTAAAATTGAGCATATTCTGTTGTTTTACGGTGTAAAATTAGATAGTCGCACTTTGATGACATCACTGCTCGAACTAAGGAACAGCAGCTTCGTGTATGCATTTCATCGAGCTTCCACAAGCATTTTTGTGGTGTGTTTCCATTGGAATTGTGCATATTCTGTTGTTTTACGGTGTAAAATTAGATTGTCGCACTTTGATGACATCACGGCTCGTACTAAGGAATAGTAGCTTCGTGCGTGCATTTCATCGAGCTGCCACAAGCATTTTTGTGGTGTATTTCCATTGGAATTGTGCATATTCGGGTGTTTTAAGGTGTATAATAAGATCATCGAACTTTGATGACATCATGGCTCGAACTTATGAACAGTAGCTTTGTGCGTGCATTTCATCGAGCTTCCACAAGCATTTTTGTGGTGTATTTCTTTTAAAATTGTGCATATTCAGGTGTTTTACGGTGTAAAATTAGATAGTCGCACTTTGATGACATCACGGCTCGAACTTAGGAAAAGTAGCTTCGTGCGCGCATTTCATCGAGCTTCCACAAGCATTTTTGTGGTATATTTCCATTGGAATTGTGCATATTCAGGTGTTTTACGGTGTAAAATAAGATTGTCGAACTTTGATGACATCATGGCTCGAAATTAGAAACAGTAGCTTTGTGCGTGCATTTCATCGAGCTACCTCAAGCATTCTTGTGGTGTGTTTCTTTAAAAATTGTGCATATTCTGGTGTTTTACAGTGTAAAATTAGATAGTCGCACTTTGAAGACATCACGGCTCGAACTAAGGAATTGTGGCTTCGTGCGTGCATTTTTATCGAGCTTCCACAAGCATTTTTGTGGTGTGTTTCCATTGGAAATGTGCATATTCAGGTGTTTTATGGTGTAAAATAAGATTGTCGAACTTTGATGACATCACGGTTCGAACTTAGGAACAGTAGCTTTGTGCGTGCATTTCATCGAGCTTCCACAAGCATTTTTGTGGTGTATTTCATTTAAAATTGTGCATATTCTGTTGTTTTACGGTGTAAAATAAGATTGTCGAACTTTGATGACATCACGGCTCGAACTTAGGAACAGTAGCTTTGTGCTTGCATTTCATCGAGCTTCCACAAGCATTTTTGTGGTGTATTTCTTTTAAAATTGTGCATATTCAGGTGTTTTACGGTGTAAAATTAGATAGTCGCACTTTGATGACATCACGGCTCGAACTAAGGAATATTAGCTTCGTGCATGCATTTCATCGAGCTTCCACAAGCATTTTTCTGGTGTATTTCTTTTAAAATTGTGCATATTCAGGTGTTTTACGGTGTAAAATTAGATAGTCGCACTTTGATGACATCACGGGTCGATCTAAGACATAGAAGCTTCGTGCGTGCATTTCATCGAGCTTCCACAAGCATTTTTGTGGTGTATTTCCATTGGAATTGTGCATATTCAGGTGTTTTACGGTGTAAAATAAGATTGTCGAACTTTGATGACATCACGGCTCGAAATTAGGAACAGTAGCTTTGTGCGTGCATTTCATCGAGCTACCACAAGCATTTTTGTGGTGTATTTCTTTTAAAATTGTGCATATTCTGGTGTTTTACGGTGTAAAATTAGATAGTCGCACTTTGATGACATCACGGCTCGAACTAAGGAATAGTAGCTTCGTGCGTGCATTTCAATGAGCTTACACAAGCATTTTTGTGGTGTGTTTCCATTGGAAATGTGCATATTCAGGTGTTTTACGGTGTAATATATGATTGTCGAACTTTGATGACATCACGGCTTGAACTAGGAATAGTAACTTCATGCGTGCATTTCATCGAGCTTCCACAAGCATTTTTGTGGTGTGTTTTTATTGGAATTGTGCATATTCAGTTGTTTTACGGTGTAAAATTAGATTGTCGCACTTTGATGACATCACGGCTCGAACTAAGGAATAGTAGCTTCGTGCATGCATTTCATCAAGCTACCACAAGCATTTTTGTGGTGTGTTTCTTTTAAAATTGTGCATATTCAGGTGTTTTAAGGTGTAAAATTAGTTAGTCGCACTTTGATGACATCACGGCTCGAACTTAGGAATAGTAGCTTCATGCGTGCATTTCATCGAGCTTCCACAAGCATTTTTGTGGTGTATTTCTTTTAAAATTGTGCATATTCAGGTGTTTTACGGTGTAAAATTAGATAGTCGCACTTTGATGACATCACGGCTCGAACTAAGACATAGTAGCTTCGTGCGTGCATTTCATCGAGCTTCCACAAGCATTTTTGTGGTGTATTTCCATTGGAATTGTGCATATTCAGGTGTTTTACTGTGTAAAATAAGATTGTCGAACTTACATGACATCACGTCTCGAAATATGGAATAGTAGCTTCATGTGTGCATTTCATCGAGCTTCCACAAGCATTTTTGTGGTGTGTTTCATTGAAAATGTGCATATTCAGGTGTTTTACCGTGATAAATATGATTGTCGAACTTTGATGACATCACGGCTTGAACTAAGGAATAGTAGCGTCATGCGTGCATTTCATCGAGCTTCCACAAGCATTTTTGTGGTGTATTTCCATTGGAATTGTGCATATTCAGGTGTTTTACGGTGTAAAATAAGATTGTTGAACTTTGATGACATCACGGCTCGCACTTAGGAACAGTAGCTTTGTGCGTGCATTTCATCGAGCTTCCACAAGCATTTTTGTGGTGTGTTTCCATTGGAATTGTGCATATTCAGGTTTTTTACGGTGTAAAATTAGACTGTCGCACTATGATGACATCACGGCTCGAACTAAGGAATAGTAGCTTCGTGCGTGCATTTCATCGAGCTTCCACAAGCATTTTTGTGGTGTGTTTCCATTGGAATTGTGCATATTCTGTTGTTTTACGGTGTAAAATTAGATTGTCGCACTTTGATGACATCACGGCTAGAACTAAGGAATAGTAGCTTCGTGCATGCATTTCATCGAGCTACCACAAGCATTTTTGTGGTGTATTTCCATTGGAATTGTGCATATTCAGGTGTTTTAAGGTGTATAATAAGATCATCGAACTTTGATGACATCATGGCTCGAACTTATGAACAGTAGCTTTGTGTGTGCATTTCATCGAGCTTCCACAAGCATTTTTGTGGTGTATTTCCATTGGAATTGTGCATATTCAGGTGTTTTATGGTGTAAACTATGATTGTCGAACTTTGATGACATCACGGCTCGAACTAAGGAATAGTAGCTTCATGCGTGCATTTCATGGAGCTTCCACAAGCATTTTTGTGGTGTATTTCTTTTAAAATTGTGCATATTCAGGTGTTTTACGGTGTAAAATTAGATAGTCGCACTTTGATGACATCACGGCTCGAACTTAGGAATAGTAGCTTCGTGTGTGCATTTCATCAAGCTTCCACAAGCATTTTTGTGGTGTATTTCCATTGGAATTGTGCATATTCAGGTGTTTTATGGTGTAAACTATGATTGTCGAACTTTGATGACATCACGGCTCGAACTAAGGAATAGTAGCTTCATGCGTGCATTTCATGGAGCTTCCACAAGCATTTTTGTGGTGTATTTCCATTGGAATTGTGCATATTCAGGTGTTTTACAGTGTAAAATAAGATTGTCGAACTTTGATGACATCACGGCTCAAACTTAGGGACAGTAGCTTTGTGCTTGCATTTCATCGAGCTTCCACAAGTATTTTTGTGATGTATTTCTTTTAAAATTGTGCATATTCAGGTGTTTTACGGTGTAAAATAAGATTGTCGAACTTTGATGACATCACGGCTCGAAATTAGGAACAGTAGCTTTGTGCGTGCATTTCATCGAGCTACCACAAGCATTCTTGTGGTGTGTTTCTTTAAAAATTGTGCATATTCTGGTGTTTTACAGTGTAAAATTAGATAGTCGCACTTTGATGACATCACGGCTCGAACTAAGGAATTGTGGCTTTGTGCGTGCATTTCATCGAGCTTCCACAAGCATTTTTGTGGTGTGTTTCCATTGGAAATGTGCATATTCAGGTGTTTTACGGTGTAAAATATGATTGTCGATCTTTGATGACATCACGGCTTGAACTAGGAATAGTAGCTTCGTGCGTGCATTTCATCGAGCTACCACAAGCATTTTTGTGGTGTATTTCCATTGGAATTGTGCATATTCAGGTGTTTTAAGGTGTATAATAAGATCATCGAACTTTGATGACATCATGGCACGAACTTATGAACAGTAGCTTTGTGCGTGCATTTCATCGAGCTTCCACAAGCATTTTTGTGGTGTATTTCTTTTAAAATTGTGCATATTCAGGTGTTTTACGGTGTAAAATTAGATAGTCGCACTTTGATGACATCACGGCTCGAACTTAGGTATAGTAGCTTCGTGTGTGCATTTCATCAAGCTTCCACAAGCATTTTTGTGGTGTATTTCCATTGGAATTGTGCATATTCAGGTGTTTTATGGTGTAAAATATGTTTGTCGAACTTTGATGACATCACGGCTCGAACTAAGGAATAGTAGCTTCATGCGTGCATTTCATCGAGCTTCCACAAGCATTTTTGTGGTGTATTTCCATTGGAATTGTGCATATTCATTTGTTTTACGGTGTAAAATAAGATTGTCGAACTTTGATGATATCACGGCTCAAACTTAGGGACAGTAGCTTTGTGCTTGCATTTCATCGAGCTTCCACAAGTATTTTTGTGATGTATTTCTTTAAAAATTGTGCATATTCTGGTGTTTTACAGTGTAAAATTAGATAGTCGCACTTTGATGACATCACGGCTCGAACTAAGGAATTGTGGCTTCGTGCGTGCATTTCATCGAGCTTCCACAAGCATTTTTGTGGTGTGTTTCCATTGGAAATGTGCATATTCAGGTGTTTTATGGTGTAAAATATGATTGTCGAACTTTGATGACATCACGGCTCGAACTAAGGAATAGTAGCTTCATGCGTGCATTTCATCGAGCTTCCACAAGCATTTTTGTGGTGTATTTCCATTGGAATTGTGCATATTCAGGTGTTTTACGGTGTAAAATAAGATTGTCGAACTTTGATGACATCACGGCTCAAACTTAGGGACAGTAGCTTTGTGCTTGCATTTCATCGAGCTTCCACAAGTATTTTTGTGATGTATTTCTTTTAAAATTGTGCATATTCAGGTGTTTTACGGTGTAAAATAAGATTGTCGAACTTTGATGACATCACGGCTCGAAATTAGGAACAGTAGCTTTGTGCGTGCATTTCATCGAGCTACCACAAGCATTCTTGTGGTGTGTTTCTTTAAAAATTGTGCATATTCTGGTGTTTTACAGTGTAAAATTAGATAGTCGCACTTTGATGACATCACGGCTCGAACTAAGGAATTGTGGCTTTGTGCGTGCATTTCATCGAGCTTCCACAAGCATTTTTGTGGTGTGTTTCCATTGGAAATGTGCATATTCAGGTGTTTCACGGTGTAAAATAAGATTGTCGAACTTTGATGACATCACGGCTCGAACTTAGGAACAGTAGCTTTGTGCGTGCATTTCATCGAGCTTCCTCAAGCATTTTTGTGGTGTATTTCTTTTAAAATTGTGCATATTCAGGTGTTTTACGGTGTAAAATTAGATAGTCGCACTTTGATGACATCACGGCTCGAACTAAGGAATATTAGCTTCGTGCATGCATTTCATCGAGCTTCCACAAGCATTTTTCTGGTGTATTTCTTTTAAAATTGTGCATATTCAGGTGTTTTACGGTGTAAAATTAGATAGTCGCACTTTGATGACATCACGGGTCGATCTAAGACATAGAAGCTTCGTGCGTGCATTTCATCGAGCTTCCACAAGCATTTTTGTGGTGTATTTCCATTGGAATTGTGCATATTCAGGTGTTTTACGGTGTAAAATAAGATTGTCGAACTTTGATGACATCACGGCTCGAAATTAGGAACAGTAGCTTTGTGCGTGCATTTCATCGAGCTACCACAAGCATTTTTGTGGTGTGTTTCTTTAAAAATTGTGCATATTCAGGTGTTTTACGGTGTAAAATTAGATAGTCGCACTTTGATGACATCACGGCTTGAACTAAGGAATAGTTGCTTCGTGCGTGCATTTCATCGAGCTTCCACAAGCATTTTTGTGGTGTGTTTCCATTAGAAATGTGCATATTCAGCTGTTTTACGGTGTAAAATATGATTGTCGAACTTTGATGACATCACGGCTTGAACTAGGAATAGTAGCTTCATGCGTGCATTTCATCGAGCTTCCACAAGCATTTTTGTGGTGTATTTCCATTGGAATTGTGCATATTCAGGTGTTTCATGGTGTAAAATAAGATTGTTGAACTTTGATGACATCACGGCTCGCACTTAGGAACAGTAGCTTTGTGCGTGCATTTCATCGAGCTTCCACAAGCATTTTTGTGGTGTGTTTCCATTGGAATTGTGCATATTCAGGTGTTTTACGGTGTAAAATTAGACTGTCGCACTATGATGACATCACGGCTCGAACTAAGGAATAGTAGCTTCGTGCGTGCATTTCATCGAGCTTCCACAAGCATTTTTGTGGTGTGTTTCCATTGGAATTGTGCATATTCTGTTGTTTTACGGTGTAAAATTAGATTGTCGCACTTTGATGACATCACGGCTCGAACTAAGGAATAGTAGCTTCGTGCGTGCATTTCATCGAGCTACCACAAGCATTTTTGTGGTGTATTTCCATTGGAATTGTGCATATTCAGGTGTTTTAAGGTGTATAATAAGATCATCGAACTTTGATGACATCATGGCTCGAACTTATGAACATTAGCTTTGTGCGTGCATTTCATCGAGCTACCACAAGCATTTTTGTGGTGTATTTCTTTTAAAATTGTGCATATTCAGGTGTTTTACGGTGTAAAATTAGATAGTCGCACTTTGATGACATCACGGCTCGAACTTAGGAATAGTAGCTTCGTGTGTGCATTTCATCAAGCTTCCACAAGCATTTTTGTGGTGTATTTCCATTGGAATTGTGCATATTCAGGTGTTTTATGGTGTAAAATATGATTGTCGAACTTTGATGACATCACGGCTTGGACTAGGAATAGTAGCTTCGTGCGTGCATTTCATCGAGCTACCACAAGCATTTTTGTGGTGTATTTCCATTGGAATTGTGCATATTCAGGTGTTTTAAGGTGTATAATAAGATCATCGAACTTTGATGACATCATGGCTCGAACTTATGAACAGTAGCTTTGTGCGTGCATTTCATCGAGCTTCCACAAGCATTTTTGTGGTGTATTTCTTTTAAAATTGTGCATATTCAGGTGTTTTACGGTGTAAAATTAGATAGTCGCACTTTGATGACATCACGGCTCGAACTTTGGAATAGTAGCTTCGTGTGTGCATTTCATCAAGCTTCCACAAGCATTTTTGTGGTGTATTTCCATTGGAATTGTGCATATTCAGGTGTTTTATGGTGTAAAATATGTTTGTCGAACTTTGATGACATCACGGCTCGAACTAAGGAATAGTAGCTTCATGCGTGCATTTCATCGAGCTTCCACAAGCATTTTTGTGGTGTATTTCCATTGGAATTGTGCATATTCAGGTGTTTTACGGTGTAAAATAAGATTGTCGAACTTTGATGACATCACGGCTCAAACTTAGGGACAGTAGCTTTGTGCTTGCATTTCATCGAGCTTCCACAAGTATTTTTGTGATGTATTTCTTTAAAAATTGTGCATATTCTGGTGTTTTACAGTGTAAAATTAGATAGTCGCACTTTGATGACATCACGGCTCGAACTAAGGAATTGTGGCTTCGTGCGTGCATTTCATCGAGCTTCCACAAGCATTTTTGTGGTGTGTTTCCATTGGAAATGTGCATATTCAGGTTTTTTACGGTGTAAAATATGATTGTCGATCTTTGATGACATCACGGCTTGAACTTAGGAATAGTAGCTTCATGCGTGCATTTCATCGACCTTCCACAAGCATTTTTGTGGTGTATTTCCATTGGAATTGTGCATATTCAGGTGTTTCACGGTGTAAAGTAAGATTGTCGAACTTTGATGACATCACGGCTCGAACTTAGGAACAGTAGCTTTGTGCGTGCATTTCATCGAGCTTCCTCAAGCATTTTTGTGGTGTATTTCTTTTAAAATTGTGCATATTCAGGTGTTTTACGGTGTAAAATTAGATAGTCGCACTTTGATTACATCACAGCTCGAACTAAGGAATATTAGCTTTGTGCATGCATTTCATCGAGCTTCCACAAGCATTTTTCTGGTGTATTTCTTTTAAAATTGTGCATATTCAGGTGTTTTACAGTGTAAAATTAGATAGTCGCACTTTGATGACATCACGGGTCGATCTAAGACATAGAAGCTTTGTGCGTGCATTTCATCGAGCTTCCACAAGCATTTTTGTGGTGTATTTCCATTGGAATTGTGCATATTCAGGTGTTTTACGGTGTAAAATAAGATTGTCGAACTTTGATGACATCACGGCTCGAAATTAGGAACAGTAGCTTTGTGCGTGCATTTCATCGAGCTACCACAAGCATTTTTGTGGTGTGTTTCTTTAAAAATTGTGCATATTCAGGTGTTTTACGGTGTAAAATTAGATAGTCGCACTTTGATGACATCACGGCTTGAACTAAGGAATAGTTGCTTCGTGCGTGCATTTCATCGAGCTTCCACAAGCATTTTTGTGGTGTGTTTCCATTAGAAATGTGCATATTCAGGTGTTTTACGGTGTAAAATATGATTGTCGAACTTTGATGACATCACGGCTTGAACTAGGAATAGTAGCTTCATGCGTGCATTTCATCGAGCTTCCACAAGCATTTTTGTGGTGTATTTCCATTGGAATTGTGCATATTCAGGTGTTTCATGGTGTAAAATAAGATTGTTGAACTTTGATGACATCACGGCTCGCACTTAGGAACAGTAGCTTTGTGCGTGCATTTCATCGAGCTTCCACAAGCATTTTTGTGGTGTGTTTCCATTGGAATTGTGCATATTCAGGTGTTTTACGGTGTAAAATTAGACTGTCGCACTATGATGACATCACGGCTCGAACTAAGGAATAGTAGCTTCGTGCGTGCATTTCATCGAGCTTCCACAAGCATTTTTGTGGTGTGTTTCCATTGGAATTGTGCATATTCTGTTGTTTTACGGTGTAAAATTAGATTGTCGCACTTTGATGACATCACGGCTCGAACTAAGGAATAGTAGCTTCGTGCGTGCATTTCATCGAGCTACCACAAGCATTTTTGTGGTGTATTTCCATTGGAATTGTGCATATTCAGGTGTTTTAAGGTGTATAATAAGATCATCGAACTTTGATGACATCATGGCTCGAACTTATGAACAGTAGCATTGTGCGTGCATTTCATCGAGCTTCCACAAGCATTTTTGTGGTGTATTTCTTTTAAAATTGTGCATATTCAGGTGTTTTACGGTGTAAAATTAGATAGTCGCACTTTGATGACATCACGGCTCGAACTTAGGAATAGTAGCTTCGTGTGTGCATTTCATCAAGCTTCCACAAGCATTTTTGTGGTGTATTTCCATTGGAATTGTGCATATTCAGGTGTTTTATGGTGTAAAATATGATTGTCGAACTTTGATGACATCACGGCTCGAACTAAGGAATAGTAGCTTCATGCGTGCATTTCATCGAGCTTCCACAAGCATTTTTGTGGTGTATTTCCATTGGAATTGTGCATATTCAGGTGTTTTACGGTGTCAAATAAGATTGTCGAACTTTGATGACATCACGGCTCAAACTTAGGGACAGTAGCTTTGTGCTTGCATTTCATCGAGCTTCCACAAGTATTTTTGTGATGTATTTCTTTTAAAATTGTGCATATTCAGGTGTTTTACGGTGTAAAATAAGATTGTCGAACTTTGATGACATCACGGCTCGAAATTAGGAACAGTAGCTTTGTGCGTGCATTTCATCGAGCTACCACAAGCATTCTTGTGGTGTGTTTCTTTAAAAATTGTGCATATTCTGGTGTTTTACAGTGTAAAATTAGATAGTCGCACTTTGATGACATCACGGCTCGAACTAAGGAATTGTGGCTTTGTGCGTGCATTTCATCGAGCTTCCACAAGCATTTTTGTGGTGTGTTTCCATTGGAAATGTGCATATTCAGGTGTTTCACGGTGTAAAATAAGATTGTCGAACTTTGATGACATCACGGCTCGAACTTAGGAACAGTAGCTTTGTGCGTGCATTTCATCGAGCTTCCTCAAGCATTTTTGTGGTGTATTTCTTTTAAAATTGTGCATATTCAGGTGTTTTACGGTGTAAAATTAGATAGTCGCACTTTGATGACATCACGGCTCGAACTAAGGAATATTAGCTTCGTGCATGCATTTCATCGAGCTTCCACAAGCATTTTTCTGGTGTATTTCTTTTAAAATTGTGCATATTCAGGTGTTTTACGGTGTAAAATTAGATAGTCGCACTTTGATGACATCACGGGTCGATCTAAGACATAGAAGCTTCGTGCGTGCATTTCATCGAGCTTCCACAAGCATTTTTGTGGTGTATTTCCATTGGAATTGTGCATATTCAGGTGTTTTACGGTGTAAAATAAGATTGTCGAACTTTGATGACATCACGGCTCGAAATTAGGAACAGTAGCTTTGTGCGTGCATTTCATCGAGCTACCACAAGCATTTTTGTGGTGTGTTTCTTTAAAAATTGTGCATATTCAGGTGTTTTACGGTGTAAAATTAGATAGTCGCACTTTGATGACATCACGGCTTGAACTAAGGAATAGTTGCTTCGTGCGTGCATTTCATCGAGCTTCCACAAGCATTTTTGTGGTGTGTTTCCATTAGAAATGTGCATATTCAGCTGTTTTACGGTGTAAAATATGATTGTCGAACTTTGATGACATCACGGCTTGAACTAGGAATAGTAGCTTCATGCGTGCATTTCATCGAGCTTCCACAAGCATTTTTGTGGTGTATTTCCATTGGAATTGTGCATATTCAGGTGTTTCATGGTGTAAAATAAGATTGTTGAACTTTGATGACATCACGGCTCGCACTTAGGAACAGTAGCTTTGTGCGTGCATTTCATCGAGCTTCCACAAGCATTTTTGTGGTGTGTTTCCATTGGAATTGTGCATATTCAGGTGTTTTACGGTGTAAAATTAGACTGTCGCACTATGATGACATCACGGCTCGAACTAAGGAATAGTAGCTTCGTGCGTGCATTTCATCGAGCTTCCACAAGCATTTTTGTGGTGTGTTTCCATTGGAATTGTGCATATTCTGTTGTTTTACGGTGTAAAATTAGATTGTCGCACTTTGATGACATCACGGCTCGAACTAAGGAATAGTAGCTTCGTGCGTGCATTTCATCGAGCTACCACAAGCATTTTTGTGGTGTATTTCCATTGGAATTGTGCATATTCAGGTGTTTTAAGGTGTATAATAAGATCATCGAACTTTGATGACATCATGGCTCGAACTTATGAACAGTAGCTTTGTGCGTGCATTTCATCGAGCTTCCACAAGCATTTTTGTGGTGTATTTCTTTTAAAATTGTGCATATTCAGGTGTTTTACGGTGTAAAATTAGATAGTCGCACTTTGATGACATCACGGCTCGAACTTAGGAATAGTAGCTTCGTGTGTGCATTTCATCAAGCTTCCACAAGCATTTTTGTGGTGTATTTCCATTGGAATTGTGCATATTCAGGTGTTTTATGGTGTAAAATATGATTGTCGAACTTTGATGACATCACGGCTTGAACTAGGAATAGTAGCTTCGTGCGTGCATTTCATCGAGCTACCACAAGCATTTTTGTGGTGTATTTCCATTGGAATTGTGCATATTCAGGTGTTTTAAGGTGTATAATAAGATCATCGAACTTTGATGACATCATGGCTCGAACTTATGAACAGTAGCTTTGTGCGTGCATTTCATCGAGCTTCCACAAGCATTTTTGTGGTGTATTTCTTTTAAAATTGTGCATATTCAGGTGTTTTACGGTGTAAAATTAGATAGTCGCACTTTGATGACATCACGGCTCGAACTTTGGAATAGTAGCTTCGTGTGTGCATTTCATCAAGCTTCCACAAGCATTTTTGTGGTGTATTTCCATTGGAATTGTGCATATTCAGGTGTTTTATGGTGTAAAATATGTTTGTCGAACTTTGATGACATCACGGCTCGAACTAAGGAATAGTAGCTTCATGCGTGCATTTCATCGAGCTTCCACAAGCATTTTTGTGGTGTATTTCCATTGGAATTGTGCATATTCAGGTGTTTTACGGTGTAAAATAAGATTGTCGAACTTTGATGACATCACGGCTCAAACTTAGGGACAGTAGCTTTGTGCTTGCATTTCATCGAGCTTCCACAAGTATTTTTGTGATGTATTTCTTTAAAAATTGTGCATATTCTGGTGTTTTACAGTGTAAAATTAGATAGTCGCACTTTGATGACATCACGGCTCGAACTAAGGAATTGTGGCTTCGTGCGTGCATTTCATCGAGCTTCCACAAGCATTTTTGTAGTGTGTTTCCATTGGAAATGTGCATATTCAGGTTTTTTACGGTGTAAAATATGATTGTCGATCTTTGATGACATCACGGCTTGAACTAGGAATAGTAGCTTCATGCGTGCATTTCATCGACCTTCCACAAGCATTTTTGTGGTGTATTTCCATTGGAATTGTGCATATTCAGGTGTTTCACGGTGTAAAGTAAGATTGTCGAACTTTGATGACATCACGGCTCGAACTTAGGAACAGTAGCTTTGTGCGTGCATTTCATCGAGCTTCCTCAAGCATTTTTGTGGTGTATTTCTTTTAAAATTGTGCATATTCAGGTGTTTTACGGTGTAAAATTAGATAGTCGCACTTTGATTACATCACAGCTCGAACTAAGGAATATTAGCTTTGTGCATGCATTTCATCGAGCTTCCACAAGCATTTTTCTGGTGTATTTCTTTTAAAATTGTGCATATTCAGGTGTTTTACAGTGTAAAATTAGATAGTCGCACTTTGATGACATCACGGGTCGATCTAAGACATAGAAGCTTTGTGCGTGCATTTCATCGAGCTTCCACAAGCATTTTTGTGGTGTATTTCCATTGGAATTGTGCATATTCAGGTGTTTTACGGTGTAAAATAAGATTGTCGAACTTTGATGACATCACGGCTCGAAATTAGGAACAGTAGCTTTGTGCGTGCATTTCATCGAGCTACCACAAGCATTTTTGTGGTGTGTTTCTTTAAAAATTGTGCATATTCAGGTGTTTTACGGTGTAAAATTAGATAGTCGCACTTTGATGACATCACGGCTTGAACTAAGGAATAGTTGCTTCGTGCGTGCATTTCATCGAGCTTCCACAAGCATTTTTGTGGTGTGTTTCCATTAGAAATGTGCATATTCAGGTGTTTTACGGTGTAAAATATGATTGTCGAACTTTGATGACATCACGGCTTGAACTAGGAATAGTAGCTTCATGCGTGCATTTCATCGAGCTTCCACAAGCATTTTTGTGGTGTATTTCCATTGGAATTGTGCATATTCAGGTGTTTCATGGTGTAAAATAAGATTGTTGAACTTTGATGACATCACGGCTCGCACTTAGGAACAGTAGCTTTGTGCGTGCATTTCATCGAGCTTCCACAAGCATTTTTGTGGTGTGTTTCCATTGGAATTGTGCATATTCAGGTGTTTTACGGTGTAAAATTAGACTGTCGCACTATGATGACATCACGGCTCGAACTAAGGAATAGTAGCTTCGTGCGTGCATTTCATCGAGCTTCCACAAGCATTTTTGTGGTGTGTTTCCATTGGAATTGTGCATATTCTGTTGTTTTACGGTGTAAAATTAGATTGTCGCACTTTGATGACATCACGGCTCGAACTAAGGAATAGTAGCTTCGTGCGTGCATTTCATCGAGCTACCACAAGCATTTTTGTGGTGTATTTCCATTGGAATTGTGCATATTCAGGTGTTTTAAGGTGTATAATAAGATCATCGAACTTTGATGACATCATGGCTCGAACTTATGAACAGTAGCATTGTGCGTGCATTTCATCGAGCTTCCACAAGCATTTTTGTGGTGTATTTCTTTTAAAATTGTGCATATTCAGGTGTTTTACGGTGTAAAATTAGATAGTCGCACTTTGATGACATCACGGCTCGAACTTAGGAATAGTAGCTTCGTGTGTGCATTTCATCAAGCTTCCACAAGCATTTTTGTGGTGTATTTCCATTGGAATTGTGCATATTCAGGTGTTTTATGGTGTAAAATATGATTGTCGAACTTTGATGACATCACGGCTCGAACTAAGGAATAGTAGCTTCATGCGTGCATTTCATCGAGCTTCCACAAGCATTTTTGTGGTGTATTTCCATTGGAATTGTGCATATTCAGGTGTTTTACGGTGTCAAATAAGATTGTCGAACTTTGATGACATCACGGCTCAAACTTAGGGACAGTAGCTTTGTGCTTGCATTTCATCGAGCTTCCACAAGTATTTTTGTGATGTATTTCTTTTAAAATTGTGCATATTCAGGTGTTTTACGGTGTAAAATAAGATTGTCGAACTTTGATGACATCACGGCTCGAAATTAGGAACAGTAGCTTTGTGCGTGCATTTCATCGAGCTACCACAAGCATTCTTGTGGTGTGTTTCTTTAAAAATTGTGCATATTCTGGTGTTTTACAGTGTAAAATTAGATAGTCGCACTTTGATGACATCATGGCTCGAACTTAGGAATTGTGGCTTTGTGCGTGCATTTCATCGAGCTTCCACAAGCATTTTTGTGTTGTGTTTCCATTGGAAATGTGCATATTCAGGTGTTTTACGGTGTAAAATATGATTGTCGATCTTTGATGACATCACGGCTTGAACTAGGAATAGTAGCTTCGTGCGTGCATTTCATCGAGCTACCACAAGCATTTTTGTGGTGTATTTCCATTGGAATTGTGCATATTCAGGTGTTTTAAGGTGTATAATAAGATCATCGAACTTTGATGACATCATGGCTCGAACTTATGAACAGTAGCTTTGTGCGTGCATTTCATCGAGCTTCCTCAAGCATTTTTGTGGTGTATTTCTTTAAAATTGTGCATATTCAGGTGTTTTACGGTGTAAAATTAGATAGTCGCACTTTGATGACATCACGGCTCGAACTTTGGAATAGTAGCTTCGTGTGTGCATTTCATCAAGCTTCCACAAGCATTTTTGTGGTGTATTTCCATTGGAATTGTGCATATTCAGGTGTTTTATGGTGTAAAATATGTTTGTCGAACTTTGATGACATCACGGCTCGAACTAAGGAATAGTAGCTTCATGCGTGCATTTCATCGAGCTTCCACAAGCATTTTTGTGGTGTATTTCCATTGGAATTGTGCATATTCAGGTGTTTTACGGTGTAAAATAAGATTGTCGAACTTTGATGACATCACGGCTCAAACTTAGGGACAGTAGCTTTGTGCTTGCATTTCATCGAGCTTCCACAAGTATTTTTGTGATGTATTTCTTTAAAAATTGTGCATATTCTGGTGTTTTACAGTGTAAAATTAGATAGTCGCACTTTGATGACATCACGGCTCGAACTAAGGAATTGTGGCTTCGTGCGTGCATTTCATCGAGCTTCCACAAGCATTTTTGTAGTGTGTTTCCATTGGAAATGTGCATATTCAGGTTTTTTACGGTGTAAAATATGATTGTCGATCTTTGATGACATCACGGCTTGAACTAGGAATAGTAGCTTCATGCGTGCATTTCATCGACCTTCCACAAGCATTTTTGTGGTGTATTTCCATTGGAATTGTGCATATTCAGGTGTTTTACGGTGTCAAATAAGATTGTCGAACTTTGATGACATCACGGCTCAAACTTAGGGACAGTAGCTTTGTGCTTGCATTTCATCGAGCTTCCACAAGTATTTTTGTGATGTATTTCTTTTAAAATTGTGCATATTCAGGTGTTTTACGGTGTAAAATAAGATTGTCGAACTTTGATGACATCACGGCTCGAAATTAGGAACAGTAGCTTTGTGCGTGCATTTCATCGAGCTACCACAAGCATTCTTGTGGTGTGTTTCTTTAAAAATTGTGCATATTCTGGTGTTTTACAGTGTAAAATTAGATAGTCGCACTTTGATGACATCACGGCTCGAACTAAGGAATTGTGGCTTTGTGCGTGCATTTCATCGAGCTTCCACAAGCATTTTTGTGGTGTGTTTCCATTGGAAATGTGCATATTCAGGTGTTTCACGGTGTAAAATAAGATTGTCGAACTTTGATGACATCACGGCTCGAACTTAGGAACAGTAGCTTTGTGCGTGCATTTCATCGAGCTTCCTCAAGCATTTTTGTGGTGTATTTCTTTTAAAATTGTGCATATTCAGGTGTTTTACGGTGTAAAATTAGATAGTCGCACTTTGATGACATCACGGCTCGAACTAAGGAATATTAGCTTCGTGCATGCATTTCATCGAGCTTCCACAAGCATTTTTCTGGTGTATTTCTTTTAAAATTGTGCATATTCAGGTGTTTTACGGTGTAAAATTAGATAGTCGCACTTTGATGACATCACGGGTCGATCTAAGACATAGAAGCTTCGTGCGTGCATTTCATCGAGCTTCCACAAGCATTTTTGTGGTGTATTTCCATTGGAATTGTGCATATTCAGGTGTTTTACGGTGTAAAATAAGATTGTCGAACTTTGATGACATCACGGCTCGAAATTAGGAACAGTAGCTTTGTGCGTGCATTTCATCGAGCTACCACAAGCATTTTTGTGGTGTGTTTCTTTAAAAATTGTGCATATTCAGGTGTTTTACGGTGTAAAATTAGATAGTCGCACTTTGATGACATCACGGCTTGAACTAAGGAATAGTTGCTTCGTGCGTGCATTTCATCGAGCTTCCACAAGCATTTTTGTGGTGTGTTTCCATTAGAAATGTGCATATTCAGCTGTTTTACGGTGTAAAATATGATTGTCGAACTTTGATGACATCACGGCTTGAACTAGGAATAGTAGCTTCATGCGTGCATTTCATCGAGCTTCCACAAGCATTTTTGTGGTGTATTTCCATTGGAATTGTGCATATTCAGGTGTTTCATGGTGTAAAATAAGATTGTTGAACTTTGATGACATCACGGCTCGCACTTAGGAACAGTAGCTTTGTGCGTGCATTTCATCGAGCTTCCACAAGCATTTTTGTGGTGTGTTTCCATTGGAATTGTGCATATTCAGGTGTTTTACGGTGTAAAATTAGACTGTCGCACTATGATGACATCACGGCTCGAACTAAGGAATAGTAGCTTCGTGCGTGCATTTCATCGAGCTTCCACAAGCATTTTTGTGGTGTGTTTCCATTGGAATTGTGCATATTCTGTTGTTTTACGGTGTAAAATTAGATTGTCGCACTTTGATGACATCACGGCTCGAACTAAGGAATAGTAGCTTCGTGCGTGCATTTCATCGAGCTACCACAAGCATTTTTGTGGTGTATTTCCATTGGAATTGTGCATATTCAGGTGTTTTAAGGTGTATAATAAGATCATCGAACTTTGATGACATCATGGCTCGAACTTATGAACAGTAGCTTTGTGCGTGCATTTCATCGAGCTTCCACAAGCATTTTTGTGGTGTATTTCTTTTAAAATTGTGCATATTCAGGTGTTTTACGGTGTAAAATTAGATAGTCGCACTTTGATGACATCACGGCTCGAACTTAGGAATAGTAGCTTCGTGTGTGCATTTCATCAAGCTTCCACAAGCATTTTTGTGGTGTATTTCCATTGGAATTGTGCATATTCAGGTGTTTTATGGTGTAAAATATGATTGTCGAACTTTGATGACATCACGGCTTGAACTAGGAATAGTAGCTTCGTGCGTGCATTTCATCGAGCTACCACAAGCATTTTTGTGGTGTATTTCCATTGGAATTGTGCATATTCAGGTGTTTTAAGGTGTATAATAAGATCATCGAACTTTGATGACATCATGGCTCGAACTTATGAACAGTAGCTTTGTGCGTGCATTTCATCGAGCTTCCACAAGCATTTTTGTGGTGTATTTCTTTTAAAATTGTGCATATTCAGGTGTTTTACGGTGTAAAATTAGATAGTCGCACTTTGATGACATCACGGCTCGAACTTTGGAATAGTAGCTTCGTGTGTGCATTTCATCAAGCTTCCACAAGCATTTTTGTGGTGTATTTCCATTGGAATTGTGCATATTCAGGTGTTTTATGGTGTAAAATATGTTTGTCGAACTTTGATGACATCACGGCTCGAACTAAGGAATAGTAGCTTCATGCGTGCATTTCATCGAGCTTCCACAAGCATTTTTGTGGTGTATTTCCATTGGAATTGTGCATATTCAGGTGTTTTACGGTGTAAAATAAGATTGTCGAACTTTGATGACATCACGGCTCAAACTTAGGGACAGTAGCTTTGTGCTTGCATTTCATCGAGCTTCCACAAGTATTTTTGTGATGTATTTCTTTAAAAATTGTGCATATTCTGGTGTTTTACAGTGTAAAATTAGATAGTCGCACTTTGATGACATCACGGCTCGAACTAAGGAATTGTGGCTTCGTGCGTGCATTTCATCGAGCTTCCACAAGCATTTTTGTAGTGTGTTTCCATTGGAAATGTGCATATTCAGGTTTTTTACGGTGTAAAATATGATTGTCGATCTTTGATGACATCACGGCTTGAACTAGGAATAGTAGCTTCATGCGTGCATTTCATCGACCTTCCACAAGCATTTTTGTGGTGTATTTCCATTGGAATTGTGCATATTCAGGTGTTTCACGGTGTAAAGTAAGATTGTCGAACTTTGATGACATCACGGCTCGAACTTAGGAACAGTAGCTTTGTGCGTGCATTTCATCGAGCTTCCTCAAGCATTTTTGTGGTGTATTTCTTTTAAAATTGTGCATATTCAGGTGTTTTACGGTGTAAAATTAGATAGTCGCACTTTGATTACATCACAGCTCGAACTAAGGAATATTAGCTTTGTGCATGCATTTCATCGAGCTTCCACAAGCATTTTTCTGGTGTATTTCTTTTAAAATTGTGCATATTCAGGTGTTTTACAGTGTAAAATTAGATAGTCGCACTTTGATGACATCACGGGTCGATCTAAGACATAGAAGCTTTGTGCGTGCATTTCATCGAGCTTCCACAAGCATTTTTGTGGTGTATTTCCATTGGAATTGTGCATATTCAGGTGTTTTACGGTGTAAAATAAGATTGTCGAACTTTGATGACATCACGGCTCGAAATTAGGAACAGTAGCTTTGTGCGTGCATTTCATCGAGCTACCACAAGCATTTTTGTGGTGTGTTTCTTTAAAAATTGTGCATATTCAGGTGTTTTACGGTGTAAAATTAGATAGTCGCACTTTGATGACATCACGGCTTGAACTAAGGAATAGTTGCTTCGTGCGTGCATTTCATCGAGCTTCCACAAGCATTTTTGTGGTGTGTTTCCATTAGAAATGTGCATATTCAGGTGTTTTACGGTGTAAAATATGATTGTCGAACTTTGATGACATCACGGCTTGAACTAGGAATAGTAGCTTCATGCGTGCATTTCATCGAGCTTCCACAAGCATTTTTGTGGTGTATTTCCATTGGAATTGTGCATATTCAGGTGTTTCATGGTGTAAAATAAGATTGTTGAACTTTGATGACATCACGGCTCGCACTTAGGAACAGTAGCTTTGTGCGTGCATTTCATCGAGCTTCCACAAGCATTTTTGTGGTGTGTTTCCATTGGAATTGTGCATATTCAGGTGTTTTACGGTGTAAAATTAGACTGTCGCACTATGATGACATCACGGCTCGAACTAAGGAATAGTAGCTTCGTGCGTGCATTTCATCGAGCTTCCACAAGCATTTTTGTGGTGTGTTTCCATTGGAATTGTGCATATTCTGTTGTTTTACGGTGTAAAATTAGATTGTCGCACTTTGATGACATCACGGCTCGAACTAAGGAATAGTAGCTTCGTGCGTGCATTTCATCGAGCTACCACAAGCATTTTTGTGGTGTATTTCCATTGGAATTGTGCATATTCAGGTGTTTTAAGGTGTATAATAAGATCATCGAACTTTGATGACATCATGGCTCGAACTTATGAACAGTAGCATTGTGCGTGCATTTCATCGAGCTTCCACAAGCATTTTTGTGGTGTATTTCTTTTAAAATTGTGCATATTCAGGTGTTTTACGGTGTAAAATTAGATAGTCGCACTTTGATGACATCACGGCTCGAACTTAGGAATAGTAGCTTCGTGTGTGCATTTCATCAAGCTTCCACAAGCATTTTTGTGGTGTATTTCCATTGGAATTGTGCATATTCAGGTGTTTTATGGTGTAAAATATGATTGTCGAACTTTGATGACATCACGGCTCGAACTAAGGAATAGTAGCTTCATGCGTGCATTTCATCGAGCTTCCACAAGCATTTTTGTGGTGTATTTCCATTGGAATTGTGCATATTCAGGTGTTTTACGGTGTCAAATAAGATTGTCGAACTTTGATGACATCACGGCTCAAACTTAGGGACAGTATCTTTGTGCTTGCATTTCATCGAGCTTCCACAAGTATTTTTGTGATGTATTTCTTTTAAAATTGTGCATATTCAGGTGTTTTACGGTGTAAAATAAGATTGTCGAACTTTGATGACATCACGGCTCGAAATTAGGAACAGTAGCTTTGTGCGTGCATTTCATCGAGCTACCACAAGCATTCTTGTGGTGTGTTTCTTTAAAAATTGTGCATATTCTGGTGTTTTACAGTGTAAAATTAGATAGTCGCACTTTGATGACATCACGGCTCGAACTAAGGAATTGTGGCTTTGTGCGTGCATTTCATCGAGCTTCCACAAGCATTTTTGTGGTGTGTTTCCATTGGAAATGTGCATATTCAGGTGTTTCACGGTGTAAAATAAGATTGTCGAACTTTGATGACATCACGGCTCGAACTTAGGAACAGTAGCTTTGTGCGTGCATTTCATCGAGCTTCCTCAAGCATTTTTGTGGTGTATTTCTTTTAAAATTGTGCATATTCAGGTGTTTTACGGTGTAAAATTAGATAGTCGCACTTTGATGACATCACGGCTCGAACTAAGGAATATTAGCTTCGTGCATGCATTTCATCGAGCTTCCACAAGCATTTTTCTGGTGTATTTCTTTTAAAATTGTGCATATTCAGGTGTTTTACGGTGTAAAATTAGATAGTCGCACTTTGATGACATCACGGGTCGATCTAAGACATAGAAGCTTCGTGCGTGCATTTCATCGAGCTTCCACAAGCATTTTTGTGGTGTATTTCCATTGGAATTGTGCATATTCAGGTGTTTTACGGTGTAAAATAAGATTGTCGAACTTTGATGACATCACGGCTCGAAATTAGGAACAGTAGCTTTGTGCGTGCATTTCATCGAGCTACCACAAGCATTTTTGTGGTGTGTTTCTTTAAAAATTGTGCATATTCAGGTGTTTTACGGTGTAAAATTAGATAGTCGCACTTTGATGACATCACGGCTTGAACTAAGGAATAGTTGCTTCGTGCGTGCATTTCATCGAGCTTCCACAAGCATTTTTGTGGTGTGTTTCCATTAGAAATGTGCATATTCAGCTGTTTTACGGTGTAAAATATGATTGTCGAACTTTGATGACATCACGGCTTGAACTAGGAATAGTAGCTTCATGCGTGCATTTCATCGAGCTTCCACAAGCATTTTTGTGGTGTATTTCCATTGGAATTGTGCATATTCAGGTGTTTCATGGTGTAAAATAAGATTGTTGAACTTTGATGACATCACGGCTCGCACTTAGGAACAGTAGCTTTGTGCGTGCATTTCATCGAGCTTCCACAAGCATTTTTGTGGTGTGTTTCCATTGGAATTGTGCATATTCAGGTGTTTTACGGTGTAAAATTAGACTGTCGCACTATGATGACATCACGGCTCGAACTAAGGAATAGTAGCTTCGTGCGTGCATTTCATCGAGCTTCCACAAGCATTTTTGTGGTGTGTTTCCATTGGAATTGTGCATATTCTGTTGTTTTACGGTGTAAAATTAGATTGTCGCACTTTGATGACATCACGGCTCGAACTAAGGAATAGTAGCTTCGTGCGTGCATTTCATCGAGCTACCACAAGCATTTTTGTGGTGTATTTCCATTGGAATTGTGCATATTCAGGTGTTTTAAGGTGTATAATAAGATCATCGAACTTTGATGACATCATGGCTCGAACTTATGAACAGTAGCTTTGTGCGTGCATTTCATCGAGCTTCCACAAGCATTTTTGTGGTGTATTTCTTTTAAAATTGTGCATATTCAGGTGTTTTACGGTGTAAAATTAGATAGTCGCACTTTGATGACATCACGGCTCGAACTTAGGAATAGTAGCTTCGTGTGTGCATTTCATCAAGCTTCCACAAGCATTTTTGTGGTGTATTTCCATTGGAATTGTGCATATTCAGGTGTTTTATGGTGTAAAATATGATTGTCGAACTTTGATGACATCACGGCTTGAACTAGGAATAGTAGCTTCGTGCGTGCATTTCATCGAGCTACCACAAGCATTTTTGTGGTGTATTTCCATTGGAATTGTGCATATTCAGGTGTTTTAAGGTGTATAATAAGATCATCGAACTTTGATGACATCATGGCTCGAACTTATGAACAGTAGCTTTGTGCGTGCATTTCATCGAGCTTCCACAAGCATTTTTGTGGTGTATTTCTTTTAAAATTGTGCATATTCAGGTGTTTTACGGTGTAAAATTAGATAGTCGCACTTTGATGACATCACGGCTCGAATTTTGGAATAGTAGCTTCGTGTGTGCATTTCATCAAGCTTCCACAAGCATTTTTGTGGTGTATTTCCATTGGAATTGTGCATATTCAGGTGTTTTATGGTGTAAAATATGTTTGTCGAACTTTGATGACATCACGGCTCGAACTAAGGAATAGTAGCTTCATGCGTGCATTTCATCGAGCTTCCACAAGCATTTTTGTGGTGTATTTCCATTGGAATTGTGCATATTCAGGTGTTTTACGGTGTAAAATAAGATTGTCGAACTTTGATGACATCACGGCTCAAACTTAGGGACAGTAGCTTTGTGCTTGCATTTCATCGAGCTTCCACAAGTATTTTTGTGATGTATTTCTTTAAAAATTGTGCATATTCTGGTGTTTTACAGTGTAAAATTAGATAGTCGCACTTTGATGACATCACGGCTCGAACTAAGGAATTGTGGCTTCGTGCGTGCATTTCATCGAGCTTCCACAAGCATTTTTGTAGTGTGTTTCCATTGGAAATGTGCATATTCAGGTTTTTTACGGTGTAAAATATGATTGTCGATCTTTGATGACATCACGGCTTGAACTAGGAATAGTAGCTTCATGCGTGCATTTCATCGACCTTCCACAAGCATTTTTGTGGTGTATTTCCATTGGAATTGTGCATATTCAGGTGTTTCACGGTGTAAAGTAAGATTGTCGAACTTTGATGACATCACGGCTCGAACTTAGGAACAGTAGCTTTGTGCGTGCATTTCATCGAGCTTCCTCAAGCATTTTTGTGGTGTATTTCTTTTAAAATTGTGCATATTCAGGTGTTTTACGGTGTAAAATTAGATAGTCGCACTTTGATTACATCACAGCTCGAACTAAGGAATATTAGCTTTGTGCATGCATTTCATCGAGCTTCCACAAGCATTTTTCTGGTGTATTTCTTTTAAAATTGTGCATATTCAGGTGTTTTACAGTGTAAAATTAGATAGTCGCACTTTGATGACATCACGGGTCGATCTAAGACATAGAAGCTTTGTGCGTGCATTTCATCGAGCTTCCACAAGCATTTTTGTGGTGTATTTCCATTGGAATTGTGCATATTCAGGTGTTTTACGGTGTAAAATAAGATTGTCGAACTTTGATGACATCACGGCTCGAAATTAGGAACAGTAGCTTTGTGCGTGCATTTCATCGAGCTACCACAAGCATTTTTGTGGTGTGTTTCTTTAAAAATTGTGCATATTCAGGTGTTTTACGGTGTAAAATTAGATAGTCGCACTTTGATGACATCACGGCTTGAACTAAGGAATAGTTGCTTCGTGCGTGCATTTCATCGAGCTTCCACAAGCATTTTTGTGGTGTGTTTCCATTAGAAATGTGCATATTCAGGTGTTTTACGGTGTAAAATATGATTGTCGAACTTTGATGACATCACGGCTTGAACTAGGAATAGTAGCTTCATGCGTGCATTTCATCGAGCTTCCACAAGCATTTTTGTGGTGTATTTCCATTGGAATTGTGCATATTCAGGTGTTTCATGGTGTAAAATAAGATTGTTGAACTTTGATGACATCACGGCTCGCACTTAGGAACAGTAGCTTTGTGCGTGCATTTCATCGAGCTTCCACAAGCATTTTTGTGGTGTGTTTCCATTGGAATTGTGCATATTCAGGTGTTTTACGGTGTAAAATTAGACTGTCGCACTATGATGACATCACGGCTCGAACTAAGGAATAGTAGCTTCGTGCGTGCATTTCATCGAGCTTCCACAAGCATTTTTGTGGTGTGTTTCCATTGGAATTGTGCATATTCTGTTGTTTTACGGTGTAAAATTAGATTGTCGCACTTTGATGACATCACGGCTCGAACTAAGGAATAGTAGCTTCGTGCGTGCATTTCATCGAGCTACCACAAGCATTTTTGTGGTGTATTTCCATTGGAATTGTGCATATTCAGGTGTTTTAAGGTGTATAATAAGATCATAGAACTTTGATGACATCATGGCTCGAACTTATGAACAGTAGCATTGTGCGTGCATTTCATCGAGCTTCCACAAGCATTTTTGTGGTGTATTTCTTTTAAAATTGTGCATATTCAGGTGTTTTACGGTGTAAAATTAGATAGTCGCACTTTGATGACATCACGGCTCGAACTTAGGAATAGTAGCTTCGTGTGTGCATTTCATCAAGCTTCCACAAGCATTTTTGTGGTGTATTTCCATTGGAATTGTGCATATTCAGGTGTTTTATGGTGTAAAATATGATTGTCGAACTTTGATGACATCACGGCTCGAACTAAGGAATAGTAGCTTCATGCGTGCATTTCATCGAGCTTCCACAAGCATTTTTGTGGTGTATTTCCATTGGAATTGTGCATATTCAGGTGTTTTACGGTGTCAAATAAGATTGTCGAACTTTGATGACATCACGGCTCAAACTTAGGGACAGTAGCTTTGTGCTTGCATTTCATCGAGCTTCCACAAGTATTTTTGTGATGTATTTCTTTTAAAATTGTGCATATTCAGGTGTTTTACGGTGTAAAATAAGATTGTCGAACTTTGATGACATCACGGCTCGAAATTAGGAACAGTAGCTTTGTGCGTGCATTTCATCGAGCTACCACAAGCATTCTTGTGGTGTGTTTCTTTAAAAATTGTGCATATTCTGGTGTTTTACAGTGTAAAATTAGATAGTCGCACTTTGATGACATCATGGCTCGAACTTAGGAATTGTGGCTTTGTGCGTGCATTTCATCGAGCTTCCACAAGCATTTTTGTGTTGTGTTTCCATTGGAAATGTGCATATTCAGGTGTTTTACGGTGTAAAATATGATTGTCGATCTTTGATGACATCACGGCTTGAACTAGGAATAGTAGCTTCGTGCGTGCATTTCATCGAGCTACCACAAGCATTTTTGTGGTGTATTTCCATTGGAATTGTGCATATTCAGGTGTTTTAAGGTGTATAATAAGATCATCGAACTTTGATGACATCATGGCTCGAACTTATGAACAGTAGCTTTGTGCGTGCATTTCATCGAGCTTCCTCAAGCATTTTTGTGGTGTATTTCTTTTAAAATTGTGCATATTCAGGTGTTTTACGGTGTAAAATTAGATAGTCGCACTTTGATGACATCACGGCTCGAACTTTGGAATAGTAGCTTCGTGTGTGCATTTCATCAAGCTTCCACAAGCATTTTTGTGGTGTATTTCCATTGGAATTGTGCATATTCAGGTGTTTTATGGTGTAAAATATGTTTGTCGAACTTTGATGACATCACGGCTCGAACTAAGGAATAGTAGCTTCATGCGTGCATTTCATCGAGCTTCCACAAGCATTTTTGTGGTGTATTTCCATTGGAATTGTGCATATTCAGGTGTTTTACGGTGTAAAATAAGATTGTCGAACTTTGATGACATCACGGCTCAAACTTAGGGACAGTAGCTTTGTGCTTGCATTTCATCGAGCTTCCACAAGTATTTTTGTGATGTATTTCTTTAAAAATTGTGCATATTCTGGTGTTTTACAGTGTAAAATTAGATAGTCGCACTTTGATGACATCACGGCTCGAACTAAGGAATTGTGGCTTCGTGCGTGCATTTCATCGAGCTTCCACAAGCATTTTTGTAGTGTGTTTCCATTGGAAATGTGCATATTCAGGTTTTTTACGGTGTAAAATATGATTGTCGATCTTTGATGACATCACGGCTTGAACTAGGAATAGTAGCTTCATGCGTGCATTTCATCGACCTTCCACAAGCATTTTTGTGGTGTATTTCCATTGGAATTGTGCATATTCAGGTGTTTCACGGTGTAAAGTAAGATTGTCGAACTTTGATGACATCACGGCTCGAACTTAGGAACAGTAGCTTTGTGCGTGCATTTCATCGAGCTTCCTCAAGCATTTTTGTGGTGTATTTCTTTTAAAATTGTGCATATTCAGGTGTTTTACGGTGTAAAATTAGATAGTCGCACTTTGATTACATCACAGCTCGAACTAAGGAATATTAGCTTTGTGCATGCATTTCATCGAGCTTCCACAAGCATTTTTCTGGTGTATTTCTTTTAAAATTGTGCATATTCAGGTGTTTTACAGTGTAAAATTAGATAGTCGCACTTTGATGACATCACGGGTCGATCTAAGACATAGAAGCTTTGTGCGTGCATTTCATCGAGCTTCCACAAGCATTTTTGTGGTGTATTTCCATTGGAATTGTGCATATTCAGGTGTTTTACGGTGTAAAATAAGATTGTCGAACTTTGATGACATCACGGCTCGAAATTAGGAACAGTAGCTTTGTGCGTGCATTTCATCGAGCTACCACAAGCATTTTTGTGGTGTGTTTCTTTAAAAATTGTGCATATTCAGGTGTTTTACGGTGTAAAATTAGATAGTCGCACTTTGATGACATCACGGCTTGAACTAAGGAATAGTTGCTTCGTGCGTGCATTTCATCGAGCTTCCACAAGCATTTTTGTGGTGTGTTTCCATTAGAAATGTGCATATTCAGGTGTTTTACGGTGTAAAATATGATTGTCGAACTTTGATGACATCACGGCTTGAACTAGGAATAATAGCTTCATGCGTGCATTTCATCGAGCTTCCACAAGCATTTTTGTGGTGTATTTCCATTGGAATTGTGCATATTCAGGTGTTTCATGGTGTAAAATAAGATTGTTGAACTTTGATGACATCACGGCTCGCACTTAGGAACAGTAGCTTTGTGCGTGCATTTCATCGAGCTTCCACAAGCATTTTTGTGGTGTGTTTCCATTGGAATTGTGCATATTCAGGTGTTTTACGGTGTAAAATTAGACTGTCGCACTATGATGACATCACGGCTCGAACTAAGGAATAGTAGCTTCGTGCGTGCATTTCATCGAGCTTCCACAAGCATTTTTGTGGTGTGTTTCCATTGGAATTGTGCATATTCTGTTGTTTTACGGTGTAAAATTAGATTGTCGCACTTTGATGACATCACGGCTCGAACTAAGGAATAGTAGCTTCGTGCGTGCATTTCATCGAGCTACCACAAGCATTTTTGTGGTGTATTTCCATTGGAATTGTGCATATTCAGGTGTTTTAAGGTGTATAATAAGATCATCGAACTTTGATGACATCATGGCTCGAACTTATGAACAGTAGCATTGTGCGTGCATTTCATCGAGCTTCCACAAGCATTTTTGTGGTGTATTTCTTTTAAAATTGTGCATATTCAGGTGTTTTACGGTGTAAAATTAGATAGTCGCACTTTGATGACATCACGGCTCGAACTTAGGAATAGTAGCTTCGTGTGTGCATTTCATCAAGCTTCCACAAGCATTTTTGTGGTGTATTTCCATTGGAATTGTGCATATTCAGGTGTTTTATGGTGTAAAATATGATTGTCGAACTTTGATGACATCACGGCTCGAACTAAGGAATAGTAGCTTCATGCGTGCATTTCATCGAGCTTCCACAAGCATTTTTGTGGTGTATTTCCATTGGAATTGTGCATATTCAGGTGTTTTACGGTGTCAAATAAGATTGTCGAACTTTGATGACATCACGGCTCAAACTTAGGGACAGTAGCTTTGTGCTTGCATTTCATCGAGCTTCCACAAGTATTTTTGTGATGTATTTCTTTTAAAATTGTGCATATTCAGGTGTTTTACGGTGTAAAATAAGATTGTCGAACTTTGATGACATCACGGCTCGAAATTAGGAACAGTAGCTTTGTGCGTGCATTTCATCGAGCTACCACAAGCATTCTTGTGGTGTGTTTCTTTAAAAATTGTGCATATTCTGGTGTTTTACAGTGTAAAATTAGATAGTCGCACTTTGATGACATCATGGCTCGAACTTAGGAATTGTGGCTTTGTGCGTGCATTTCATCGAGCTTCCACAAGCATTTTTGTGTTGTATTTCCATTGGAAATGTGCATATTCAGGTGTTTTACGGTGTAAAATATGATTGTCGATCTTTGATGACATCACGGCTTGAACTAGGAATAGTAGCTTCGTGCGTGCATTTCATCGAGCTACCACAAGCATTTTTGTGGTGTATTTCCATTGGAATTGTGCATATTCAGGTGTTTTAAGGTGTATAATAAGATCATCGAACTTTGATGACATCATGGCTCGAACTTATGAACAGTAGCTTTGTGCGTGCATTTCATCGAGCTTCCTCAAGCATTTTTGTGGTGTATTTCTTTTAAAATTGTGCATATTCAGGTGTTTTACGGTGTAAAATTAGATAGTCGCACTTTGATTACATCACAGCTCGAACTAAGGAATATTAGCTTTGTGCATGCATTTCATCGAGCTTCCACAAGCATTTTTCTGGTGTATTTCTTTTAAAATTGTGCATATTCAGGTGTTTTACAGTGTAAAATTAGATAGTCGCACTTTGATGACATCACGGGTCGATCTAAGACATAGAAGCTTTGTGCGTGCATTTCATCGAGCTTCCACAAGCATTTTTGTGGTGTATTTCCATTGGAATTGTGCATATTCAGGTGTTTTACGGTGTAAAATAAGATTGTCGAACTTTGATGACATCACGGCTCGAAATTAGGAACAGTAGCTTTGTGCGTGCATTTCATCGAGCTACCACAAGCATTTTTGTGGTGTGTTTCTTTAAAAATTGTGCATATTCAGGTGTTTTACGGTGTAAAATTAGATAGTCGCACTTTGATGACATCACGGCTTGAACTAAGGAATAGTTGCTTCGTGCGTGCATTTCATCGAGCTTCCACAAGCATTTTTGTGGTGTGTTTCCATTAGAAATGTGCATATTCAGGTGTTTTACGGTGTAAAATATGATTGTCGAACTTTGATGACATCACGGCTTGAACTAGGAATAGTAGCTTCATGCGTGCATTTCATCGAGCTTCCACAAGCATTTTTGTGGTGTATTTCCATTGGAATTGTGCATATTCAGGTGTTTCATGGTGTAAAATAAGATTGTTGAACTTTGATGACATCACGGCTCGCACTTAGGAACAGTAGCTTTGTGCGTGCATTTCATCGAGCTTCCACAAGCATTTTTGTGGTGTGTTTCCATTGGAATTGTGCATATTCAGGTGTTTTACGGTGTAAAATTAGACTGTCGCACTATGATGACATCACGGCTCGAACTAAGGAATAGTAGCTTCGTGCGTGCATTTCATCGAGCTTCCACAAGCATTTTTGTGGTGTGTTTCCATTGGAATTGTGCATATTCTGTTGTTTTACGGTGTAAAATTAGATTGTCGCACTTTGATGACATCACGGCTCGAACTAAGGAATAGTAGCTTCGTGCGTGCATTTCATCGAGCTACCACAAGCATTTTTGTGGTGTATTTCCATTGGAATTGTGCATATTCAGGTGTTTTAAGGTGTATAATAAGATCATCGAACTTTGATGACATCATGGCTCGAACTTATGAACAGTAGCTTTGTGCGTGCATTTCATCGAGCTTCCACAAGCATTTTTGTGGTGTATTTCTTTTAAAATTGTGCATATTCAGGTGTTTTACGGTGTAAAATTAGATAGTCGCACTTTGATGACATCACGGCTCGAACTTAGGAATAGTAGCTTCGTGTGTGCATTTCATCAAGCTTCCACAAGCATTTTTGTGGTGTATTTCCATTGGAATTGTGCATATTCAGGTGTTTTATGGTGTAAAATATGATTGTCAAACTTTGATGACATCACGGCTCGAACTAAGGAATAGTAGCTTCATGCGTGCATTTCATCGAGCTTCCACAAGCATTTTTGTGGTGTATTTCCATTGGAATTGTGCATATTCAGGTGTTTTACGGTGTAAAATAAGATTGTCGAACTTTGATGACATCACGGCTCAAACTTAGGGACAGTAGCTTTGTGCTTGCATTTCATCGAGCTTCCACAAGTATTTTTGTGATGTATTTCTTTTAAAATTGTGCATATTCAGGTGTTTTACGGTGTAAAATAAGATTGTCGAACTTTGATGACATCACGGTTCGAAATTAGGAACAGTAGCTTTGTGCGTGCATTTCATCGAGCTACCACAAGCATTCTTGTGGTGTGTTTCTTTAAAAATTGTGCATATTCTGGTGTTTTACAGTGTAAAATTAGATAGTCGCACTTTGATGACATCACGGCTCGAACTTAGGAATTGTGGCTTTGTGCGTGCATTTCATCGAGCTTCCACAAGCATTTTTGTGGTGTGTTTCCATTGGAAATGTGCATATTCAGGTGTTTTACGGTGTAAAATATGATTGTCGATCTTTGATGACATCACGGCTTGAACTAGGAATAGTAGCTTCGTGCGTGCATTTCATCGAGCTACCACAAGCATTTTTGTGGTGTATTTCCATTGGAATTGTGCATATTCAGGTGTTTTAAGGTGTATAATAAGATCATCGAACTTTGATGACATCATGGCTCGAACTTATGAACAGTAGCTTTGTGCGTGCATTTCATCGAGCTTCCACAAGCATTTTTGTGGTGTATTTCTTTTAAAATTGTGCATATTCAGGTGTTTTACGGTGTAAAATTAGATAGTCGCACTTTGATGACATCACGGCTCGAACTTAGGAATAGTAGCTTCGTGTGTGCATTTCATCAAGCTTCCACAAGCATTTTTGTGGTGTATTTCCATTGGAATTGTGCATATTCAGGTGTTTTATGGTGTAAAATATGTTTGTCGAACTTTGATGACATCACGGCTCGAACTAAGGAATAGTAGCTTCATGCGTGCATTTCATCGAGCTTCCACAAGCATTTTTGTGGTGTATTTCCATTGGAATTGTGCATATTCAGGTGTTTTACGGTGTAAAATAAGATTGTCGAACTTTGATGACATCACGGCTCAAACTTAGGGACAGTAGCTTTGTGCTTGCATTTCATCGAGCTTCCACAAGTATTTTTGTGATGTATTTCTTTAAAAATTGTGCATATTCTGGTGTTTTACAGTGTAAAATTAGATAGTCGCACTTTGATGACATCACGGCTCGAACTAAGGAATTGTGGCTTCGTGCGTGCATTTCATCGAGCTTCCACAAGCATTTTTGTGGTGTGTTTCCATTGGAAATGTGCATATTCAGGTTTTTTACGGTGGAAAATATGATTGTCGATCTTTGATGACATCACGGCTTGAACTAGGAATAGTAGCTTCATGCGTGCATTTCATCGACCTTCCACAAGCATTTTTGTGGTGTATTTCCATTGGAATTGTGCATATTCAGGTGTTTCACGGTGTAAAATAAGATTGTCGAACTTTGATGACATCACGGCTCGAACTTAGGAACAGTAGCTTTGTGCGTGCATTTCATCGAGCTTCCTCAAGCATTTTTGTGGTGTATTTCTTTTAAAATTGTGCATATTCAGGTGTTTTACGGTGTAAAATTAGATAGTCGCACTTTGATGACATCACGGGTCGATCTAAGACATAGAAGCTTCGTGCGTGCATTTCATCGAGCTTCCACAAGCATTTTTGTGGTGTATTTCCATTGGAATTGTGCATATTCAGGTGTTTTACGGTGTAAAATAAGATTGTCGAACTTTGATGACATCACGGCTCGAAATTAGGAACAGTAGCTTTGTGCGTGCATTTCATCGAGCTACCACAAGCATTTTTGTGGTGTGTTTCTTTAAAAATTGTGCATATTCAGGTGTTTTACGGTGTAAAATTAGATAGTCGCACTTTGATGACATCACGGCTTGAACTAAGGAATAGTTGCTTCGTGCGTGCATTTCATCGAGCTTCCACAAGCATTTTTGTGGTGTGTTTCCATTAGAAATGTGCATATTCAGCTGTTTTACGGTGTAAAATATGATTGTCGAACTTTGATGACATCACGGCTTGAACTAGGAATAGTAGCTTCATGCGTGCATTTCATCGAGCTTCCACAAGCATTTTTGTGGTGTATTTCCATCGGAATTGTGCATATTCAGGTGTTTCATGGTGTAAAATAAGATTGTTGAACTTTGATGACATCACGGCTCGCACTTAGGAACAGTAGCTTTGTGCGTGCATTTCATCGAGCTTCCACAAGCATTTTTGTGGTGTGTTTCCATTGGAATTGTGCATATTCAGGTGTTTTACGGTGTAAAATTAGACTGTCGCACTATGATGACATCACGGCTCGAACTAAGGAATAGTAGCTTCGTGCGTGCATTTCATCGAGCTTCCACAAGCATTTTTGTGGTGTGTTTCCATTGGAATTGTGCATATTCTGTTGTTTTACGGTGTAAAATTAGATTGTCGCACTTTGATGACATCACGGCTCGAACTAAGGAATAGTAGCTTCGTGTGTGCATTTCATCGAGCTACCACAAGCATTTTTGTGGTGTATTTCCATTGGAATTGTGCATATTCAGGTGTTTTAAGGTGTATAATAAGATCATCGAACTTTGATGACATCATGGCTCGAACTTATGAACAGTAGCTTTGTGCGTGCATTTCATCGAGCTTCCACAAGCATTTTTGTGGTGTATTTCTTTTAAAATTGTGCATATTCAGGTGTTTTACGGTGTAAAATTAGATAGTCGCACTTTGATGACATCACGGCTCGAACTTAGGAATAGTAGCTTCGTGTGTGCATTTCATCAAGCTTCCACAAGCATTTTTGTGGTGTATTTCCATTGGAATTGTGCATATTCAGGTGTTTTATGGTGTAAAATATGATTGTCGAACTTTGATGACATCACGGCTCCAACTAAGGAATAGTAGCTTCATGCGTGCATTTCATCGAGCTTCCACAAGCATTTTTGTGGTGTATTTCCATTGGAATTGTGCATATTCAGGTGTTTTACGGTGTAAAATAAGATTGTCGAACTTTGATGACATCACGGCTCAAACTTAGGGACAGTAGCTTTGTGCTTGCATTTCATCGAGCTTCCACAAGTATTTTTGTGATGTATTTCTTTTAAAATTGTGCATATTCAGGTTTTTACGGTGTAAAATAAGATTGTCGAACTTTGATGACATCACGGCTCGAAATTAGGAACAGTAGCTTTGTGCGTGCATTTCATCGAGCTACCACAAGCATTCTTGTGGTGTGTTTCTTTAAAAATTGTGCATATTCTGGTGTTTTACAGTGTAAAATTAGATAGTCGCACTTTGATGACATCACGGCTCGAACTAAGGAATTGTGGCTTTGTGCGTGCATTTCATCGAGCTTCCACAAGCATTTTTGTGGTGTGTTTCCATTGGAAATGTGCATATTCAGGTGTTTTACGGTGTAAAATATGATTGTCGATCTTTGATGACATCACGGCTTGAACTAGGAATAGTAGCTTCGTGCGTGCATTTCATCGAGCTACCACAAGCATTTTTGTGGTGTATTTCCATTGGAATTGTGCATATTCAGGTGTTTTAAGGTGTATAATAAGATCATCGAACTTTGATGACATCATGGCTCGAACTTATGAACAGTAGCTTTGTGCGTGCATTTCATCGAGCTTCCACCAGCATTTTTGTGGTGTATTTCTTTTAAAATTGTGCATATTCAGGTGTTTTACGGTGTAAAATTAGATAGTCGCACTTTGATGACATCACGGCTCGAAATTAGGAATAGTAGCTTCGTGTGTGCATTTCATCAAGCTTCCACAAGCATTTTTGTGGTGTATTTCCATTGGAATTGTGCATATTCAGGTGTTTTATGGTGTAAAATATGTTTGTCGAACTTTGATGACATCACGGCTCGAACTAAGGAATAGTAGCTTCATGCGTGCATTTCATCGAGCTTCCACAAGCATTTTTGTGGTGTATTTCCATTGGAATTGTGCATATTCAGGTGTTTTACGGTGTAAAATAAGATTGTCGAACTTTGATGACATCACGGCTCAAACTTAGGGACAGTAGCTTTGTGCTTGCATTTCATCGAGCTTCCACAAGTATTTTTGTGATGTATTTCTTTAAAAATTGTGCATATTCTGGTGTTTTACAGTGTAAAATTAGATAGTCGCACTTTGATGACATCACGGCTCGAACTAAGGAATTGTGGCTTCGTGCGTGCATTTCATCGAGCTTCCACAAGCATTTTTGTGGTGTGTTTCCATTGGAAATGTGCATATTCAGGTTTTTTACGGTGTAAAATATGATTGTCGATCTTTGATGACATCACGGCTTGAACTAGGAATAGTAGCTTCATGCGTGCATTTCATCGACCTTCCACAAGCATTTTTGTGGTGTATTTCCATTGGAATTGTGCATATTCAGGTGTTTTAAGGTGTATAATAAGATCATCGAACTTTGATGACATCATGGCTCGAACTTATGAACAGTAGCTTTGTGCGTGCATTTCATCGAGCTTCCACAAGCATTTTTGTGGTGTATTTCTTTTAAAATTGTGCATATTCAGGTGTTTTACAGTGTAAAATTAGATAGTCGCACTTTGATGACATCACGGCTCGAACTTAGGAATAGTAGCTTCGTGTGTGCATTTCATCAAGCTTCCACAAGCATTTTTGTGGTGTATTTCCATTGGAATTGTGCATATTCAGGTGTTTTATGGTGTAAAATATGTTTGTCGAACTTTGATGACATCACGGCTCGAACTAAGGAATAGTAGCTTCATGCGTGCATTTCATCGAGCTTCCACAAGCATTTTTGTGGTGTATTTCCATTGGAATTGTGCATATTCAGGTGTTTTACGGTGTAAAATAAGATTGTCGAACTTTGATGACATCACGGCTCAAACTTAGGGACAGTAGCTTTGTGCTTGCATTTCATCGAGCTTCCACAAGTATTTTTGTGATGTATTTCTTTAAAAATTGTGCATATTCTGGTGTTTTACAGTGTAAAATTAGATAGTCGCACTTTGATGACATCACGGCTCGAACTAAGGAATTGTGGCTTCGTGCGTGCATTTCATCGAGCTTCCACAAGCATTTTTGTGGTGTGTTTCCATTGGAAATGTGCATATTCAGGTTTTTTACGGTGTAAAATATGATTGTCGATCTTTGATGACATCACGGCTTGAACTAGGAATAGTAGCTTCATGCGTGCATTTCATCGACCTTCCACAAGCATTTTTGTGGTGTATTTCCATTGGAATTGTGCATATTCAGGTGTTTCACGGTGTAAAATAAGATTGTCGAACTTTGATGACATCACGGCTCGAACTTAGGAACAGTAGCTTTGTGCGTGCATTTCATCGAGCTTCCTCAAGCATTTTTGTGGTGTATTTCTTTTAAAATTGTGCATATTCAGGTGTTTTACGGTGTAAAATTAGATAGTCGCACTTTGATGACATCACAGCTCGAACTAAGGAATATTAGCTTTGTGCATGCATTTCATCGAGCTTCCACAAGCATTTTTCTGGTGTATTTCTTTTAAAATTGTGCATATTCAGGTGTTTTACAGTGTAAAATTAGATAGTCGCACTTTGATGACATCACGGGTCGATCTAAGACATAGAAGCTTTGTGCGTGCATTTCATCGAGCTTCCACAAGCATTTTTGTGGTGTATTTCCATTGGAATTGTGCATATTCAGGTGTTTTACGGTGTAAAATAAGATTGTCGAACTTTGATGACATCACGGCTCGAAATTAGGAACAGTAGCTTTGTGCGTGCATTTCATCGAGCTACCACAAGCATTTTTGTGTTGTGTTTCCTTAAAAATTGTGCATATTCAGGTGTTTTACGGTGTAAAATTAGATAGTCGCACTTTGATGACATCACGGCTTGAACTAAGGAATAGTTGCTTCGTGCGTGCATTTCATCGAGCTTCCACAAGCATTTTTGTGGTGTGTTTCCATTAGAAATGTGCATATTCAGGTGTTTTACGGTGTAAAATATGATTGTCGAACTTTGATGACATCACGGCTTGAACTAGGAATAGTAGCTTCATGCGTGCATTTCATCGAGCTTCCACAAGCATTTTTGTGGTGTATTTCCATTGGAATTGTGCATATTCAGGTGTTTCATGGTGTAAAATAAGATTGTTGAACTTTGATGACATCACGGCTCGCACTTAGGAACAGTAGCTTTGTGCGTGCATTTCATCGAGCTTCCACAAGCATTTTTGTGGTGTGTTTCCATTGGAATTGTGCATATTCAGGTGTTTTACGGTGTAAAATTAGACTGTCGCACTATGATGACATCACGGCTCGAACTAAGGAATAGTAGCTTCGTGCATGCATTTCATCGAGCTTCCACAAGCATTTTTGTGGTGTGTTTCCATTGGAATTGTGCATATTCAGGTGTTTTAAGGTGTATAATAAGATCATCGAACTTTGATGACATCATGGCTCGAACTTATGAACAGTAGCTTTGTGCGTGCATTTCATCGAGCTTCCACAAGCATTTTTGTGGTGTATTTCTTTTAAAATTGTGCATATTCAGGTGTTTTACGGTGTAAAATTAGATAGTCGCACTTTGATGACATCACGGCTCGAACTTAGGAATAGTAGCTTCGTGTGTGCATTTCATCAAGCTTCCACAAGCATTTTTGTGGTGTATTTCCATTGGAATTGTGCATATTCAGGTGTTTTATGGTGTAAAATATGTTTGTCGAACTTTGATGACATCACGGCTCGAACTAAGGAATAGTAGCTTCATGCGTGCATTTCATCGAGCTTCCACAAGCATTTTTGTGGTGTATTTCCATTGGAATTGTGCATATTCAGGTGTTTTACGGTGTAAAATAAGATTGTCGAACTTTGATGACATCACGACTCAAACTTAGGGACAGTAGCTTTGTGCTTGCATTTCATCGAGCTTCCACAAGTATTTTTGTGATGTATTTCTTTAAAAATTGTGCATATTCTGGTGTTTTACAGTGTAAAATTAGATAGTCGCACTTTGATGACATCACGGCTCGAACTAAGGAATTGTGGCTTCGTGAGTGCATTTCATCGAGCTTCCACAAGCATTTTTGTGGTGTGTTTCCATTGGAAATGTGCATATTCAGGTTTTTTACGGTGTAAAATATGATTGTCGATCTTTGATGACATCACGGCTTGAACTAGGAATAGTAGCTTCATGCGTGCATTTCATCGACCTTCCACAAGCATTTTTGTGGTGTATTTCCATTGGAATTGTGCATATTCAGGTGTTTCACGGTGTAAAATAAGATTGTCGAACTTTGATGACATCACGGCTCGAACTTAGGAACAGTAGCTTTGTGCGTGCATTTCATCGAGCTTCCTCAAGCATTTTTGTGGTGTATTTCTTTTAAAATTGTGCATATTCAGGTGTTTTACGGTGTAAAATTAGATAGTCGCACTTTGATGACATCACGGCTCGAACTAAGGAATATTAGCTTCGTGCATGCATTTCATCGAGCTTCCACAAGCATTTTTCTGGTGTATTTCTTTTAAAATTGTGCATATTCAGGTGTTTTACGGTGTAAAATTAGATAGTCGCACTTTGATGACATCACGGGTCGATCTAAGACATAGAAGCTTCGTGCGTGCATTTCATCGAGCTTCCACAAGCATTTTTGTGGTGTATTTCCATTGGAATTGTGCATATTCAGGTGTTTTACGGTGTAAAATAAGATTGTCGAACTTTGATGACATCACGGCTCGAAATTAGGAACAGTAGCTTTGTGCGTGCATTTCATCGAGCTACCACAAGCATTTTTGTGGTGTGTTTCTTTAAAAATTGTGCATATTCAGGTGTTTTACGGTGTAAAATTAGATAGTCGCACTTTGATGACATCACGGCTTGAACTAAGGAATAGTTGCTTCGTGCGTGCATTTCATCGAGCTTCCACAAGCATTTTTGTGGTGTGTTTCCATTAGAAATGTGCATATTCAGCTGTTTTACGGTGTAAAATATGATTGTCGAACTTTGATGACATCACGGCTTGAACTAGGAATAGTAGCTTCATGCGTGCATTTCATCGAGCTTCCACAAGCATTTTTGTGGTGTATTTCCATCGGAATTGTGCATATTCAGGTGTTTCATGGTGTAAAATAAGATTGTTGAACTTTGATGACATCACGGCTCGCACTTAGGAACAGTAGCTTTGTGCGTGCATTTCATCGAGCTTCCACAAGCATTTTTGTGGTGTGTTTCCATTGGAATTGTGCATATTCAGGTGTTTTACGGTGTAAAATTAGACTGTCGCACTATGATGACATCACGGCTCGAACTAAGGAATAGTAGCTTCGTGCGTGCATTTCATCGAGCTTCCACAAGCATTTTTGTGGTGTGTTTCCATTGGAATTGTGCATATTCTGTTGTTTTACGGTGTAAAATTAGATTGTCGCACTTTGATGACATCACGGCTCGAACTAAGGAATAGTAGCTTCGTGTGTGCATTTCATCGAGCTACCACAAGCATTTTTGTGGTGTATTTCCATTGGAATTGTGCATATTCAGGTGTTTTAAGGTGTATAATAAGATCATCGAACTTTGATGACATCATGGCTCGAACTTATGAACAGTAGCTTTGTGCGTGCATTTCATCGAGCTTCCACAAGCATTTTTGTGGTGTATTTCTTTTAAAATTGTGCATATTCAGGTGTTTTAAGGTGTAAAATTAGATAGTCGCACTTTGATGACATCACGGCTCGAACTTAGGAATAGTAGCTTCGTGTGTGCATTTCATCAAGCTTCCACAAGCATTTTTGTGGTGTATTTCCATTGGAATTGTGCATATTCAGGTGTTTTATGGTGTAAAATATGATTGTCGAACTTTGATGACATCACGGCTCGAACTAAGGAATAGTAGCTTCATGCGTGCATTTCATCGAGCTTCCACAAGCATTTTTGTGGTGTATTTCCATTGGAATTGTGCATATTCAGGTGTTTTACGGTGTAAAATAAGATTGTCGAACTTTGATGACATCACGGCTCAAACTTAGGGACAGTAGCTTTGTGCTTGCATTTCATCGAGCTTCCACAAGTATTTTTGTGATGTATTTCTTTTAAAATTGTGCATATTCAGGTGTTTTATGGTGTAAAATAAGATTGTCGAACTTTGATGACATCACGGCTCGAAATTAGGAACAGTAGCTTTGTGCGTGCATTTCATCGAGCTACCACAAGCATTCTTGTGGTGTGTTTCTTTCAAAATTGTGCATATTCTGGTGTTTTACAGTGTAAAATTAGATAGTCGCACTTTGATGACATCACGGCTCGAACTAAGGAATTGTGGCTTTGTGCGTGCATTTCATCGAGCTTCCACAAGCATTTTTGTGGTGTGTTTCCATTGGAAATGTGCATATTCAGGTGTTTTACGGTGTAAAATATGATTGTCGATCTTTGATGACATCACGGCTTGAACTAGGAATAGTAGCTTCGTGCGTGCATTTCATCGAGCTACCACAAGCATTTTTGTGGTGTATTTCCATTGGAATTGTGCATATTCAGGTGTTTTAAGGTGTATAATAAGATCATCGAACTTTGATGACATCATGGCTCGAACTTATGAACAGTAGCTTTGTGCGTGCATTTCATCGAGCTTCCACAAGCATTTTTGTGGTGTATTTCTTTTAAAATTGTGCATATTCAGGTGTTTTACGGTGTAAAATTAGATAGTCGCACTTTGATGACATCACGGCTCGAAATTAGGAATAGTAGCTTCGTGTGTGCATTTCATCAAGCTTCCACAAGCATTTTTGTGGTGTATTTCCATTGGAATTGTGCATATTCAGGTGTTTTATGGTGTAAAATATGTTTGTCGAACTTTGATGACATCACGGCTCGAACTAAGGAATAGTAGCTTCATGCGTGCATTTCATCGAGCTTCCACAAGCATTTTTGTGGTGTATTTCCATTGGAATTGTGCATATTCAGGTGTTTTACGGTGTAAAATAAGATTGTCGAACTTTGATGACATCACGGCTCAAACTTAGGGACAGTAGCTTTGTGCTTGCATTTCATCGAGCTTCCACAAGTATTTTTGTGATGTATTTCTTTAAAAATTGTGCATATTCTGGTGTTTTACAGTGTAAAATTAGATAGTCGCACTTTGATGACATCACGGCTCGAACTAAGGAATTGTGGCTTCGTGCGTGCATTTCATCGAGCTTCCACAAGCATTTTTGTGGTGTGTTTCCATTGGAAATGTGCATATTCAGGTTTTTTACGGTGTAAAATATGATTGTCGATCTTTGATGACATCACGGCTTGAACTAGGAATAGTAGCTTCATGCGTGCATTTCATCGACCTTCCACAAGCATTTTTGTGGTGTATTTCCATTGGAATTGTGCATATTCAGGTGTTTTAAGGTGTATAATAAGATCATCGAACTTTGATGACATCATGGCTCGAACTTATGAACAGTAGCTTTGTGCGTGCATTTCATCGAGCTTCCACAAGCATTTTTGTGGTGTATTTCTTTTAAAATTGTGCATATTCAGGTGTTTTACGGTGTAAAATTAGATAGTCGCACTTTGATGACATCACGGCTCGAACTTAGGAATAGTAGCTTCGTGTGTGCATTTCATCAAGCTTCCACAAGCATTTTTGTGGTGTATTTCCATTGGAATTGTGCATATTCAGGTGTTTTATGGTGTAAAATATGTTTGTCGAACTTTGATGACATCACGGCTCGAACTAAGGAATAGTAGCTTCATGCGTGCATTTCATCGAGCTTCCACAAGCATTTTTGTGGTGTATTTCCATTGGAATTGTGCATATTCAGGTGTTTTACGGTGTAAAATAAGATTGTCGAACTTTGATGACATCACGGCTCAAACTTAGGGACAGTAGCTTTGTGCTTGCATTTCATCGAGCTTCCACAAGTATTTTTGTGATGTATTTCTTTAAAAATTGTGCATATTCTGGTGTTTTACAGTGTAAAATTAGATAGTCGCACTTTGATGACATCACGGCTCGAACTAAGGAATTGTGGCTTCGTGCGTGCATTTCATCGAGCTTCCACAAGCATTTTTGTGGTGTGTTTCCATTGGAAATGTGCATATTCAGGTTTTTTACGGTGTAAAATATGATTGTCGATCTTTGATGACATCACGGCTTGAACTAGGAATAATAGCTTCATGCGTGCATTTCATCGACCTTCCACAAGCATTTTTGTGGTGTATTTCCATTGGAATTGTGCATATTCAGGTGTTTCACGGTGTAAAATAAGATTGTCGAACTTTGATGACATCACGGCTCGAACTTAGGAACAGTAGCTTTGTGCGTGCATTTCATCGAGCTTCCTCAAGCATTTTTGTGGTGTATTTCTTTTAAAATTGTGCATATTCAGGTGTTTTACGGTGTAAAATTAGATAGTCGCACTTTGATGACATCACAGCTCGAACTAAGGAATATTAGCTTTGTGCATGCATTTCATCGAGCTTCCACAAGCATTTTTCTGGTGTATTTCTTTTAAAATTGTGCATATTCAGGTGTTTTACAGTGTAAAATTAGATAGTCGCACTTTGATGACATCACGGGTCGATCTAAGACATAGAAGCTTTGTGCGTGCATTTCATCGAGCTTCCACAAGCATTTTTGTGGTGTATTTCCATTGGAATTGTGCATATTCAGGTGTTTTACGGTGTAAAATAAGATTGTCGAACTTTGATGACATCACGGCTCGAAATTAGGAACAGTAGCTTTGTGCGTGCATTTCATCGAGCTACCACAAGCATTTTTGTGTTGTGTTTCCTTAAAAATTGTGCATATTCAGGTGTTTTACGGTGTAAAATTAGATAGTCGCACTTTGATGACATCACGGCTTGAACTAAGGAATAGTTGCTTCGTGCGTGCATTTCATCGAGCTTCCACAAGCATTTTTGTGGTGTGTTTCCATTAGAAATGTGCATATTCAGGTGTTTTACGGTGTAAAATATGATTGTCGAACTTTGATGACATCACGGCTTGAACTAGGAATAGTAGCTTCATGCGTGCATTTCATCGAGCTTCCACAAGCATTTTTGTGGTGTATTTCCATTGGAATTGTGCATATTCAGGTGTTTCATGGTGTAAAATAAGATTGTTGAACTTTGATGACATCACGGCTCGCACTTAGGAACAGTAGCTTTGTGCGTGCATTTCATCGAGCTTCCACAAGCATTTTTGTGGTGTGTTTCCATTGGAATTGTGCATATTCAGGTGTTTTACGGTGTAAAATTAGACTGTCGCACTATGATGACATCACGGCTCGAACTAAGGAATAGTAGCTTCGTGCATGCATTTCATCGAGCTTCCACAAGCATTTTTGTGGTGTGTTTCCATTGGAATTGTGCATATTCTGTTGTTTTACGGTGTAAAATTAGATTGTCGCACTTTGATGACATCACGGCTCGAACTAAGGAATAGTAGCTTCGTGTGTGCATTTCATCAAGCTTCCACAAGCATTTTTGTGGTGTATTTCCATTGGAATTGTGCATATTCAGGTGTTTTATGGTGTAAAATATGATTGTCGAACTTTGATGACATCACGGCTCGAACTAAGGAATAGTAGCTTCATGCGTGCATTTCATCGAGCTTCCACAAGCATTTTTGTGGTGTATTTCCATTGGAATTGTGCATATTCAGGTGTTTTACGGTGTAAAATAAGATTGTCGAACTTTGATGACATCACGGCTCAAACTTAGGGACAGTAGCTTTGTGCTTGCATTTCATCGAGCTTCCACAAGTATTTTTGTGATGTATTTCTTTTAAAATTGTGCATATTCAGGTGTTTTACGGTGTAAAATAAGATTGTCGAACTTTGATGACATCACGGCTCGAAATTAGGAACAGTAGCTTTGTGCGTGCATTTCATCGAGCTACCACAAGCATTCTTGTGGTGTGTTTCTTTAAAAATTGTGCATATTCTGGTGTTTTACAGTGTAAAATTAGATAGTCGCACTTTGATGACATCACGGCTCGAACTAAGGAATTGTGGCTTTGTGCGTGCATTTCATCGAGCTTCCACAAGCATTTTTGTGGTGTGTTTCAATTGGAAATGTGCATATTCAGGTGTTTTACGGTGTAAAATATGATTGTCGATCTTTGATGACATCACGGCTTGAACTAGGAATAGTAGCTTCGTGCGTGCATTTCATCGAGCTACCACAAGCATTTTTGTGGTGTATTTCCATTGGAATTGTGCATATTCAGGTGTTTTAAGGTGTGTAATAAGATCATCGAACTTTGATGACATCATGGCTCGAACTTATGAACAGTAGCTTTGTGCGTGCATTTCATCGAGTTTCCACAAGCATTTTTGTGGTTTATTTATTTTAAAATTGTGCATATTCAGGTGTTTTACGGTGTAAAATTAGATAGTCGCACTTTGATGACATCACGGCTCGAACTTAGGAATAGTAGCTTCGTGTGTGCATTTCATCAAGCTTCCACAAGCATTTTTGTGGTGTATTTCCATTGGAATTGTGCATATTCAGGTGTTTTATGGTGTAAAATATGTTTGTCGAACTTTGATGACATCACGGCTCGAACTAAGGAATAGTAGCTTCATGCGTGCATTTCATCGAGCTTCCACAAGCATTTTTGTGGTGTATTTCCATTGGAATTGTGCATATTCAGGTGTTTTACGGTGTAAAATAAGATTGTCGAACTTTGATGACATCACGGCTCAAACTTAGGGACAGTAGCTTTGTGCTTGCATTTCATCGAGCTTCCACAAGTATTTTTGTGATGTATTTCTTTAAAAATTGTGCATATTCTGGTGTTTTACAGTGTAAAATTAGATAGTCGCACTTTGATGACATCACGGCTCGAACTAAGGAATTGTGGCTTCGTGCGTGCATTTCATCGAGCTTCCACAAGCATTTTTGTGGTGTGTTTCCATTGGAAATGTGCATATTCAGGTTTTTTACAGTGTAAAATATGATTGTCGATCTTTGATGACATCACGGCTTGAACTAGGAATAGTAGCTTCATGCGTGCATTTCATCGACCTTCCACAAGCATTTTTGTGGTGTATTTCCATTGGAATTGTGCATATTCAGGTGTTTCACGGTGTAAAATAAGATTGTCGAACTTTGATGACATTACGGCTCGAACTTAGGAACAGTAGCTTTGTGCGTGCATTTCATCGAGCTTCCTCAAGCATTTTTGTGGTGTATTTCTTTTAAAATTGTGCATATTCAGGTGTTTTACGGTGTAAAATTAGATAGTCGCACTTTGATGACATCACGGCTCGAACTAAGGAATATTAGCTTCGTGCATGCATTTCATCGAGCTTCCACAAGCATTTTTCTGGTGTATTTCTTTTAAAATTGTGCATATTCAGGTGTTTTACGGTGTAAAATTAGATAGTCGCACTTTGATGACATCACGGGTCGATCTAAGACATAGAAGCTTCGTGCGTGCATTTCATCGAGCTTCCACAAGCATTTTTGTGGTGTATTTCCATTGGAATTGTGCATATTCAGGTGTATTACGGTGTAAAATAAGATTGTCGAACTTTGATGACATCACGGCTCGAAATTAGGAACAGTAGCTTTGTGCGTGCATTTCATCGAGCTACCACAAGCATTTTTGTGGTGTGTTTCTTTAAAAATTGTGCATATTCAGGTGTTTTACGGTGTAAAATTAGATAGTCGCACTTTGATGACATCACGGCTTGAACTAAGGAATAGTTGCTTCGTGCGTGCATTTCATCGAGCTTCCACAAGCATTTTTGTGGTGTGTTTCCTTTAGAAATGTGCATATTCAGCTGTTTTACGGTGTAAAATATGATTGTCGAACTTTGATGACATCACGGCTTGAACTAGGAATAGTAGCTTCATGCGTGCATTTCATCGAGCTTCCACAAGCATTTTTGTGGTGTATTTCCATTGGAATTGTGCATATTCAGGTGTTTCATGGTGTAAAATAAGATTGTTGAACTTTGATGACATCACGGCTCGCACTTAGGAACAGTAGCTTTGTGCGTGCATTTCATCGAGCTTCTACAAGCATTTTTGTGGTGTGTTTCCATTGGAATTGTGCATATTCAGGTGTTTTACGGTGTAAAATTAGACTGTCGCACTATGATGACATCACGGCTCGAACTAAGGAATAGTAGCTTCGTGCATGCATTTCATCGAGCTTCCACAAGCATTTTTGTGGTGTGTTTCCATTGGAATTGTGCATATTCTGTTGTTTTACGGTGTAAAATTAGATTGTCGCACTTTGATGACATCACGGCTCGAACTAAGGAATAGTAGCTTCGTGCGTGCATTTCATCGAGCTACCACAAGCATTTTTGTGGTGTATTTCCATTGGAATTGTGCATATTCAGGTGTTTTAAGGTGTATAATAAGATCATCGAACTTTGATGACATCATGGCTCGAACTTATGAACAGTAGCTTTGTGCGTGCATTTCATCGAGCTTCCACAAGCATTTTTGTGGTGTATTTCTTTTAAAATTGTGCATATTCAGGTGTTTTACGGTGTAAAATTAGATAGTCGCACTTTGATGACATCACGGCTCGAACTTAGGAATAGTAGCTTCGTGTGTGCATTTCATCAAGCTTCCACAAGCATTTTTGTGGTGTATTTCCATTGGAATTGTGCATATTCAGGTGTTTTATGGTGTAAAATATGATTGTCGAACTTTGATGACATCACGGCTCGAACTAAGGAATAGTAGCTTCATGCGTGCATTTCATCGAGCTTCCACAAGCATTTTTGTGGTGTATTTCCATTGGAATTGTGCATATTCAGGTGTTTTACGGTGTAAAATAAGATTGTCGAACTTTGATGACATCACGGCTCAAACTTAGGGACAGTAGCTTTGTGCTTGCATTTCATCGAGCTTCCACAAGTATTTTTGTGATGTATTTCTTTTAAAATTGTGCATATTCAGGTGTTTTACGGTGTAAAATAAGATTGTCGAACTTTGATGACATCACGGCTCGAAATTAGGAACAGTAGCTTTGTGCGTGCATTTCATCGAGCTACCACAAGCATTCTTGTGGTGTGTATCTTTAAAAATTGTGCATATTCTGGTGTTTTACAGTGTAAAATTAGATAGTCGCACTTTGATGACATCACGGCTCGAACTAAGGAATTGTGGCTTTGTGCGTGCATTTCATCGAGCTTCCACAAGCATTTTTGTGGTGTGTTTCCATTGGAAATGTGCATATTCAGGTGTTTTACGGTGTAAAATATGATTGTCGATCTTTGATGACATCACGGCTTGAACTAGGAATAGTAGCTTCGTGCGTGCATTTCATCGAGCTACCACAAGCATTTTTGTGGTGTATTTCCATTGGAATTGTGCATATTCAGGTGTTTTAAGGTGTATAATAAGATCATCGAACTTTGATGACATCATGGCTCGAACTTATGAACAGTAGCTTTGTGCGTGCATTTCATCGAGCTTCCACAAGCATTTTTGTGGTGTATTTCTTTTAAAATTGTGCATATTCAGGTGTTTTACGGTGTAAAATTAGATAGTCGCACTTTGATGACATCACGGCTCGAAATTAGGAATAGTAGCTTCGTGTGTGCATTTCATCAAGCTTCCACAAGCATTTTTGTGGTGTATTTCCATTGGAATTGTGCATATTCAGGTGTTTTATGGTGTAAAATATGTTTGTCGAACTTTGATGACATCACGGCTCGAACTAAGGAATAGTAGCTTCATGCGTGCATTTCATCGAGCTTCCACAAGCATTTTTGTGGTGTATTTCCATTGGAATTGTGCATATTCAGGTGTTTTACGGTGTAAAATAAGATTGTTGAACTTTGATGACATCACGGCTCAAACTTAGGGACAGTAGCTTTGTGCTTGCATTTCATCGAGCTTCCACAAGTATTTTTGTGATGTATTTCTTTAAAAATTGTGCATATTCTGGTGTTTTACAGTGTAAAATTAGATAGTCGCACTTTGATGACATCACGGCTCGAACTAAGGAATTGTGGCTTCGTGCGTGCATTTCATCGAGCTTCCACAAGCATTTTTGTGGTGTGTTTCCATTGGAAATGTGCATATTCAGGTTTTTTACGGTGTAAAATATGATTGTCGATCTTTGATGACATCACGGCTTGAACTAGGAATAGTAGCTTCATGCGTGCATTTCATCGACCTTCCACAAGCATTTTTGTGGTGTATTTCCATTGGAATTGTGCATATTCAGGTGTTTCACGGTGTAAAATAAGATTGTCGAACTTTGATGACATCACGGCTCGAACTTAGGAACAGTAGCTTTGTGCGTGCATTTCATCGAGCTTCCTCAAGCATTTTTGTGGTGTATTTCTTTTAAAATTGTGCATATTCAGGTGTTTTACGGTGTAAAATTAGATAGTCGCACTTTGATGACATCACGGCTCGAACTAAGGAATATTAGCTTCGTGCATGCATTTCATCGAGCTTCCACAAGCATTTTTCTGGTGTATTTCTTTTAAAATTGTGCATATTCAGGTGTTTTATGGTGTAAAATTAGATAGTCGCACTTTGATGACATCACGGGTCGATCTAAGACATAGAAGCTTCGTGCGTGCATTTCATCGAGCTTCCACAAGCATTTTTGTGGTGTATTTCCATTGGAATTGTGCATATTCAGGTGTTTTACGGTGTAAAATAAGATTGTCGAACTTTGATGACACCATGGCTCGAAATTAGGAACAGTAGCTTTGTGCGTGCATTTCATCGAGCTACCACAAGCATTCTTGTGGTGTGTATCTTTAAAAATTGTGCATATTCTGGTGTTTTACAGTGTAAAATTAGATAGTCGCACTTTGATGACATCACGGCTCGAACTAAGGAATTGTGGCTTTGTGCGTGCATTTCATCGAGCTTCCACAAGCATTTTTGTGGTGTGTTTCCATTGGAAATGTGCATATTCAGGTGTTTTACGGTGTAAAATATGATTGTCGATCTTTGATGACATCACGGCTTGAACTAGGAATAGTAGCTTCGTGCGTGCATTTCATCGAGCTACCACAAGCATTTTTGTGGTGTATTTCCATTGGAATTGTGCATATTCAGGTGTTTTAAGGTGTATAATAAGATCATCGAACTTTGATGACATCATGGCTCGAACTTATGAACAGTAGCTTTGTGCGTGCATTTCATCGAGCTTCCACAAGCATTTTTGTGGTGTATTTCTTTTAAAATTGTGCATATTCAGGTGTTTTACGGTGTAAAATTAGATAGTCGCACTTTGATGACATCACGGCTCGAAATTAGGAATAGTAGCTTCGTGTGTGCATTTCATCAAGCTTCCACAAGCATTTTTGTGGTGTATTTCCATTGGAATTGTGCATATTCAGGTGTTTTATGGTGTAAAATATGTTTGTCGAACTTTGATGACATCACGGCTCGAACTAAGGAATAGTAGCTTCATGCGTGCATTTCATCGAGCTTCCACAAGCATTTTTGTGGTGTATTTCCATTGGAATTGTGCATATTCAGGTGTTTTACGGTGTAAAATAAGATTGTTGAACTTTGATGACATCAAGGCTCAAACTTAGGGACAGTAGCTTTGTGCTTGCATTTCATCGAGCTTCCACAAGTATTTTTGTGATGTATTTCTTTAAAAATTGTGCATATTCTGGTGTTTTACAGTGTAAAATTAGATAGTCGCACTTTGATGACATCACGGCTCGAACTAAGGAATTGTGGCTTCGTGCGTGCATTTCATCGAGCTTCCACAAGCATTTTTGTGGTGTGTTTCCATTGGAAATGTGCATATTCAGGTTTTTTACGGTGTAAAATATGATTGTCGATCTTTGATGACATCACGGCTTGAACTAGGAATAGTAGCTTCATGCGTGCATTTCATCGACCTTCCACAAGCATTTTTGTGGTGTATTTCCATTGGAATTGTGCATATTCAGGTGTTTCACGGTGTAAAATAAGATTGTCGAACTTTGATGACATCACGGCTCGAACTTAGGAACAGTAGCTTTGTGCGTGCATTTCATCGAGCTTCCTCAAGCATTTTTGTGGTGTATTTCTTTTAAAATTGTGCATATTCAGGTGTTTTACGGTGTAAAATTAGATAGTCGCACTTTGATGACATCACGGCTCGAACTAAGGAATATTAGCTTCGTGCATGCATTTCATCGAGCTTCCACAAGCATTTTTCTGGTGTATTTCTTTTAAAATTGTGCATATTCAGGTGTTTTATGGTGTAAAATTAGATAGTCGCACTTTGATGACATCACGGGTCGATCTAAGACATAGAAGCTTCGTGCGTGCATTTCATCGAGCTTCCACAAGCATTTTTGTGGTGTATTTCCATTGGAATTGTGCATATTCAGGTGTTTTACGGTGTAAAATAAGATTGTCGAACTTTGATGACATCACGGCTCGAAATTGGGAACAGTAGCTTTGTGCGTGCATTTCATCGAGCTACCACAAGCATTTTTGTGGTGTGTTTCTTTAAAAATTGTGCATATTCAGGTGTTTTACGGTGTAAAATTAGATAGTCGCACTTTGATGACATCACGGCTTGAACTAAGGAATAGTTGCTTGGTGCGTGCATTTCATCGAGCTTCCACAAGCATTTTTGTGGTGTGTTTCCATTAGAAATGTGCATATTCAGGTGTTTTACGGTGTAAAATATGATTGTCGAACTTTGATGACATCACGGCTTGAACTAGGAATAGTAGCTTCATGCGTGCATTTCATCGAGCTTCCACAAGCATTTTTGTGGTGTATTTCCATTGGAATTGTGCATATTCAGGTGTTTCATGGTGTAAAATAAGATTATCGAACTTTGATGACATCACGGCTCGAACTTAGGACCAGTTGCTTTGTGCGTGCATTTCATCGAGCTTCCACAAGCATTTTTGTGGTGTATTTCTTTTAAAATTGTGCATATTCAGGTGTTTTACGGTGTAAAATTAGATAGTCGCACTTTGATGACATCACGGCTCGAACTTAGGAATAGTAGCTTCGTGCGTGCATTTCATCGAGCTTCCACAAGCATTTTTGTGGTGTATTTCCATTGGAATTGTGCATATTCAGGTGTTTTACGGTGTAAAATAAGATTGTCGAACTTTGATGACATTACGGCTCGAAATTAGGAACAGTAGCTTTGTGCGTGCATTTCATTGAGCTACCACAAGCATTTTTGTGGTGTGTTTCTTTAAAAATTGTGCATATTCAGGTGTTTTACGGTGTAAAATTAGATAGTCGCACTTTGATGACATCACGGCTTGAACTAAGGAATAGTGGCTTCGTGCGTGCATTTCATCGAGCTTCCACAAGCATTTTTGTGGTGTATTTCCATTGGAATTGTGCATATTCAGGTGTTTTATGGTGTAATATATGATTGTCGAACTTTGATGACATCACGGCTCGAACTAAGGAATAGTAGCTTCATGCGTGCATTTCATCGAGCTTCCACAAGCATTTTTGTGGTGTATTTAGATTAGAAATGTGCATATTCAGGTGTTTTACGGTGTAAAATATGATTGTCGAACTTTGATGACATCACGGCTTGAACTAGGAATAGTAGCTTCATGCGTGCATTTCATCGAGCTTCCACAAGTATTTTTGTGGTGTATTTCCATCGGAATTGTGCATATTCAGGTGTTTCACGGTGTAAAATAAGATTATCAAACTTTGATGACATCACGGCTCCAACTTAGGAACAGTAGCTTTGTGCGTGCATTTCATCGAGCTTCCACAAGCATTTTTGTGGTGTATTTCTTTTAAAATTGTGCATATTCAGGTGTTTTACGGTGTAAAATTAGATTGTCGCACTTTGATGACATCACGGCTCGAACTAAGGAATAGTAGCTTCGTGCATGCATTTCATCAAGCTACCACAAGCATTTTTGTGGTGTGTTTCTTTTAAAATTGTGCATATTCAGGTGTTTTAAGGTGTAAAATTAGTTAGTCGCACTTTGATGACAACACGGCTCGAACTTAGGAATAGTAGCTTCATGTGTGCATTTCATCGAGCTTCCACAAGCATTTTTGTGGTGTATTTCTTTTAAAATTGTGCATATTCAGGTGTTTTACGGTGTAAAATTAGATAGTCGCACTTTGATGACATCACGGCTCGAACTAAGGAATAGTAGCTTCGTGCGTGCATTTCATCGAGCTTCCACAAGCATTTTTGTGGTGTATTTCCATTGGAATTGTGCATATTCAGGTGTTTTATGGTGTAAAATATGATTGTCAAACTTTGATGACATCACGGCTCGAACTTAGGAATAGTAGCTTCATGCGTGCATTTCATCGAGCTTCCACAAGCATTTTTGTGGTGTATTTCTTTTAAAATTGTGCATATTCAGGTGTTTTACGGTGTAAAATTAGATAGTCGCACTTTGATGACATCACGGCTCGAACTAAGACATAGTAGCTTCGTGCGTGCATTTCATCGAGCTTCCACAAGCATTTTTGTGGTGTATTTCCATTGGAATTGTGCATATTCAGATGTTTTATGGTGTAAAATAAGATTGTCGAACTTACATGACATCACGTCTCGAAATAAGGAATAGTAGCTTCGTGTGTGCATTTCATCGAGCTTCCACAAGCATTTTTGTGGTGTGTTTCATTGGAAATGTGCATATTCAGGTGTTTTACCGTGATAAATATGATTGTCGAACTTTGATGACATCACGGCTCGAACTAAGGAATAGTAGCTTCGTGCATGCATTTCATCAAGCTACCACAAGCATTTTTGTGGTGTGTTTCTTTTAAAATTGTGCATATTCAGGTGTTTTAAGGTGTAAAATTAGTTAGTCGCACTTTGATGACAACACGGCTCGAACTTAGGAACAGTAGCTTTGTGCGTGCATTTCATCGAGCTTCCACAAGCATTTTTGTGGTGTATTTCTTTTAAAATTGTGCATATTCAGGTGTTTTACGGTGTAAAATTAGATAGTCGCACTTTGATGACATCACGGCTCGAACTAAGACATAGTAGCTTCGTGCGTGCATTTCATCGACCTTCCACAAGCATTTTTGTGGTGTATATCCATTGGAATTGTGCATATTCAGGTGTTTTATGGTGTAATATATGATTGTCGAACTTTGATGACATCATGGCTCGAACTAAGGAATAGTAGCTTCATGCGTGCATTACATCGAGCTTCCACAAGCATTTTTGTGGTGTATTTCCATTGGAATTGTGCATATTCAGGTGTTTTACGGTGTAAAATAAGATTGTCGAACTTTGATGACATCACGGCTCGAAATTAGGAACAGTAGCTTTGTGCGTGCATTTCATCGAGCTTCCACAAGCATTTTTGTGGTGTGTTTCCATCAGAAATGTGCATATTCAGGTGTTTTACAGTGTAACATATGATTGTCGAACTTTGATGACATCACGGCTTGAACTAGGAATAGTAGCTTCATGCGTGCATTTCATCGAGCTTCCACAAGCATTTTTGTGGTGTATTTCCATTGGAATTGTGCATATTCAGGTGTTTTACGGTGTAAAATAAGATTGTCGAACTTTGATGACATCACGGCTCGAAATTAGGAACAGTAGCTTTGTGCGTGCATTTCATCGAGCTTCCACAAGCATTTTTGTGGTGTGTTTCCATCAGAAATGTGCATATTCAGGTGTTTTACAGTGTAACATATGATTGTCGAACTTTGATGACATCACGGCTTGAACTAGGAATAGTAGCTTCATGCGTGCATTTCATCGAGCTTCCACAAGCATTTTTGTGGTGTATTTCCATTGGAATTGTGCATATTCAGGTGTTTCACGGTGTAAAATAAGATTGTCGAACTTTGATGACATCACGGCTCGAAATTAGGAACAGTAGCTTTGTGCGTGCATTTCATTGAGCTACCACAAGCATTTTTGTGGTGTGTTTCTTTAAAAATTGTGCATATTCAGGTGTTTTACGGTGTAAAATTAGATAGTCGCACTTTGATGACATCAAGGCTTGAACTAAGGAATAGTGGCTTCGTGCGTGCATTTCATCGAGCTTCCACAAGCATTTTTGTGGTGTATTTCCATTGGAATTGTGCATATTCAGGTGTTTTATGGTGTAATATATGATTGTCGAACTTTGATGACATCACGGCTCGAACTAAGGAATAGTAGCTTCATGCGTGCATTTCATCGAGCTTCAACAAGCATTTTTGTGGTGTATTTCCATTGGAATTGTGCATATTCAGGTGTTTTACGGTGTAAAATAAGATTGTCGAACTTTGATGACATCACAGCTCGAAATTAGGAACAGTAGCTTTGTGCGTGCATTTCATTGAGCTACCACAAGCATTTTTGTGGTGTGTTTCTTTAAAAATTGTGCATATTCAGGTGTTTTACGGTGTAAAATTAGATAGTCGCACTTTGATGACATCACGGCTTGAACTAAGGAATAGTGGCTTCGTGCGTGCATTTCATCGAGCTTCCACAAGCATTTTTGTGGTGTATTTCCATTGGAATTGTGCATATTCAGGTGTTTTATGGTGTAATATATGATTGTCGAACTTTGATGACATCACGGCTCGAACTAAGGAATAGTAGCTTCATGCGTGCATTTCATCGAGCTTCCACAAGCATTTTTGTTGTGTATTTCCATTAGAAATGTGCATATTCAGGTGTTTTACGGTGTAAAATATGATTGTCGAACTTTGATGACATCACGGCTTGAACTAGGAATAGTAGCTTCATGCGTGCATTTCATCGAGCTTCCACAAGTATTTTTGTGGTGTATTTCCATTGGAATTGTGCATATTCAGGTGTTTCACGGTGTAAAATAAGATTATCAAACTTTGATGACATCACGGCTCCAACTTAGGAACAGTAGCTTTGTGCGTGCATTTCATCGAGCTTCCACAAGCATTTTTGTGGTGTATTTCTTTTAAAATTGTGCATATTCAGGTGTTTTACGGTGTAAAATTAGATTGTCGCACTTTGATGACATCACGGCTCGAACTAAGGAATAGTAGCTTCGTGCATGCATTTCATCAAGCTACCACAAGCATTTTTGTGGTGTGTTTCTTTTAAAATTGTGCATATTCAGGTGTTTTAAGGTGTAAAATTAGTTAGTCGCACTTTGATGACAACACGGCTCGAACTTAGGAATAGTAGCTTCATGTGTGCATTTCATCGAGCTTCCACAAGCATTTTTGAGGTGTATTTCTTTTAAAATTGTGCATATTCAGGTGTTTTACGGTGTAAAATTAGATAGTCGCACTTTGATGACATCACGGCTCGAACTAAGGAAAAGTAGCTTCGTGCGTGCATTTCATCGAGCTTCCACAAGCATTTTTGTGGTGTATTTCCATTGGAATTGTGCATATTCAGGTGTTTTATGGTGTAAAATATGATTGTCAAACTTTGATGACATCACGGCTCGAACTTAGGAATAGTAGCTTCATGCGTGCATTTCATCGAGCTTCCACAAGCATTTTTGTGGTGTATTTCTTTTAAAATTGTGCATATTCAGGTGTTTTACGGTGTAAAATTAGATAGTCGCACTTTGATGACATCACGGCTCGAACTAAGACATAGTAGCTTCGTGCGTGCATTTCATCGAGCTTCCACAAGCATTTTTGTGGTGTATTTCCATTGGAATTGTGCATATTCAGATGTTTTACGGTGTAAAATAAGATTGTCGAACTTACATGACATCACGTCTCGAAATAAGGAATAGTAGCTTCGTGTGTGCATTTCATCGAGCTTCCACAAGCATTTTTGTGGTGTGTTTCATTGGAAATGTGCATATTCAGGTGTTTTACCGTGATAAATATGATGGTCGAACTTTGATGACATCACGGCTCGAACTAAGGAATAGTAGCTTCATGCGTGCATTTCATCGAGCTTCCACAAGCATTGTTGTGGAGTATTTCCTTTGGAATTGTGCATATTCAGGTGTTTTACGGTGTAAAATAAGATTGTCGAACTTTGATGACATCACGGCTCGAAATTAGGAACAGTAGCTTTGTGCGTGCTTTTCATCGAGCTACCACAAGCATTTTTGTGGTGTGTTTCTTTAAAAATTGTGCATATTCTGTTGCTTTACAGTGTAAATTAGATAGTCGCACTTTGATGACATCACTGCTCGATCTAAGGAATAGTAGCTTCGTTCGTGCATTTCATCGAGCTTCCACAAGCATTTTTGTGGTGTATTTCCATTGGAATTGTGCATATTCAGGTGTTTTACGGTGTATAATAAGATTATCGAACTTTGATGACATCATGGCTCGAACTTAGGAACAGTAGCTTTGTGCGTGCATTTCATCGAGCTTCCACAAGCATTTTTGTGGTGTATTTCTTTTAAAATTGTGCATATTCAGGTGTTTTACAGTGTAAAATTAGATAGTCGCACTTTGATGACATCACGGCTCGAACTAAGACATAGTAGCTTCGTGCGTGCATTTCATCGACCTTCCACAAGCATTTTTGTGGTGTATTTCCATTGGAATTGTGCATATTCAGGTGTTTTATGGTGTAATATATGATTGTCGAACTTTGATGACATCATGGCTCGAACTAAGGAATAGTAGCTTCATGCGTGCATTTCATCGAGCTTCCACAAGCATTTTTGTGGTGTATTTCCATTGGAATTGTGCATATTCAGGTGTTTTACAGTGTAAAATTAGATAGTCGCACTTTGATGACATCACGGCTCGAACTTAGGAACAGTAGCTTTGTGCGTGCATTTCATCGAGCTTCCACAAGCATTTTTGTGGTGTGTTTCCATCAGAAATGTGCATATTCAGGTGTTTTACAGTGTAAAATATGATTGTCGAACTTTGATGACATCACGGCTTGAACTAGGAATAGTAGCTTCATGCTTGCATTTCATCGAGCTTCCACAAGCATTTTTGTGGTGTATTTCCATTGGAATTGTGCATATTCAGGTGTTTCACGGTGTAAAATAAGATTATCGAACTTTGATGACATCACGGCTCGAACTAAGGAATATTAGCTTCGTGCATGCATTTCATCGAGCTTCCACAAGCATTTTTCTGGTGTATTTCTTTTAAAATTGTGCATATTCAGGTGTTTTATGGTGTAAAATTAGATAGTCGCACTTTGATGACATCACGGGTCGATCTAAGACATAGAAGCTTCGTGCGTGCATTTCATCGAGCTTCCACAAGCATTTTTGTGGTGTATTTCCATTGGAATTGTGCATATTCAGGTGTTTTACGGTGTAAAATAAGATTGTCGAACTTTGATGACATCACGGCTCGAAATTAGGAACAGTAGCTTTGTGCGTGCATTTCATCGAGCTACCACAAGCATTTTTGTGGTGTGTTTCTTTAAAAATTGTGCATATTCAGGTGTTTTACGGTGTAAAATTAGATAGTCGCACTTTGATGACATCACGGCTTGAACTAAGGAATAGTTGCTTGGTGCGTGCATTTCATCGAGCTTCCACAAGCATTTTTGTGGTGTGTTTCCATTAGAAATGTGCATATTCAGGTGTTTTACGGTGTAAAATATGATTGTCGAACTTTGATGACATCACGGCTTGAACTAGGAATAGTAGCTTCATGCGTGCATTTCATCGAGCTTCCACAAGCATTTTTGTGGTGTATTTCCATTGGAATTGTGCATATTCAGGTGTTTCATGGTGTAAAATAAGATTATCGAACTTTGATGACATCACGGCTCGAACTTAGGACCAGTTGCTTTGTGCGTGCATTTCATCGAGCTTCCACAAGCATTTTTGTGGTGTATTTCTTTTAAAATTGTGCATATTCAGGTGTTTTACGGTGTAAAATTAGATAGTCGCACTTTGATGACATCACGGCTCGAACTTAGGAATAGTAGCTTCGTGCGTGCATTTCATCGAGCTTCCACAAGCATTTTTGTGGTGTATTTCCATTGGAATTGTGCATATTCAGGTGTTTTACGGTGTAAAATAAGATTGTCGAACTTTGATGACATTACGGCTCGAAATTAGGAACAGTAGCTTTGTGCGTGCATTTCATTGAGCTACCACAAGCATTTTTGTGGTGTGTTTCTTTAAAAATTGTGCATATTCAGGTGTTTTACGGTGTAAAATTAGATAGTCGCACTTTGATGACATCACGGCTTGAACTAAGGAATAGTGGCTTCGTGCGTGCATTTCATCGAGCTTCCACAAGCATTTTTGTGGTGTATTTCCATTGGAATTGTGCATATTCAGGTGTTTTATGGTGTAATATATGATTGTCGAACTTTGATGACATCACGGCTCGAACTAAGGAATAGTAGCTTCATGCGTGCATTTCATCGAGCTTCCACAAGCATTTTTGTGGTGTATTTAGATTAGAAATGTGCATATTCAGGTGTTTTACGGTGTAAAATATGATTGTCGAACTTTGATGACATCACGGCTTGAACTAGGAATAGTAGCTTCATGCGTGCATTTCATCGAGCTTCCACAAGTATTTTTGTGGTGTATTTCCATCGGAATTGTGCATATTCAGGTGTTTCACGGTGTAAAATAAGATTATCAAACTTTGATGACATCACGGCTCCAACTTAGGAACAGTAGCTTTGTGCGTGCATTTCATCGAGCTTCCACAAGCATTTTTGTGGTGTATTTCTTTTAAAATTGTGCATATTCAGGTGTTTTACGGTGTAAAATTAGATTGTCGCACTTTGATGACATCACGGCTCGAACTAAGGAATAGTAGCTTCGTGCATGCATTTCATCAAGCTACCACAAGCATTTTTGTGGTGTGTTTCTTTTAAAATTGTGCATATTCAGGTGTTTTAAGGTGTAAAATTAGTTAGTCGCACTTTGATGACAACACGGCTCGAACTTAGGAATAGTAGCTTCATGTGTGCATTTCATCGAGCTTCCACAAGCATTTTTGTGGTGTATTTCTTTTAAAATTGTGCATATTCAGGTGTTTTACGGTGTAAAATTAGATAGTCGCACTTTGATGACATCACGGCTCGAACTAAGGAATAGTAGCTTCGTGCGTGCATTTCATCGAGCTTCCACAAGCATTTTTGTGGTGTATTTCCATTGGAATTGTGCATATTCAGGTGTTTTATGGTGTAAAATATGATTGTCAAACTTTGATGACATCACGGCTCGAACTTAGGAATAGTAGCTTCATGCGTGCATTTCATCGAGCTTCCACAAGCATTTTTGTGGTGTATTTCTTTTAAAATTGTGCATATTCAGGTGTTTTACGGTGTAAAATTAGATAGTCGCACTTTGATGACATCACGGCTCGAACTAAGACATAGTAGCTTCGTGCGTGCATTTCATCGAGCTTCCACAAGCATTTTTGTGGTGTATTTCCATTGGAATTGTGCATATTCAGATGTTTTATGGTGTAAAATAAGATTGTCGAACTTACATGACATCACGTCTCGAAATAAGGAATAGTAGCTTCGTGTGTGCATTTCATCGAGCTTCCACAAGCATTTTTGTGGTGTGTTTCATTGGAAATGTGCATATTCAGGTGTTTTACCGTGATAAATATGATTGTCGAACTTTGATGACATCACGGCTCGAACTAAGGAATAGTAGCTTCGTGCATGCATTTCATCAAGCTACCACAAGCATTTTTGTGGTGTGTTTCTTTAAAAATTGTGCATATTCAGGTGTTTTAAGGTGTAAAATTAGTTAGTCGCACTTTGATGACAACACGGCTCGAACTTAGGAACAGTAGCTTTGTGCGTGCATTTCATCGAGCTTCCACAAGCATTTTTGTGGTGTATTTCTTTTAAAATTGTGCATATTCAGGTGTTTTACGGTGTAAAATTAGATAGTCGCACTTTGATGACATCACGGCTCGAACTAAGACATAGTAGCTTCGTGCGTGCATTTCATCGACCTTCCACAAGCATTTTTGTGGTGTATATCCATTGGAATTGTGCATATTCAGGTGTTTTATGGTGTAATATATGATTGTCGAACTTTGATGACATCATGGCTCGAACTAAGGAATAGTAGCTTCATGCGTGCATTACATCGAGCTTCCACAAGCATTTTTGTGGTGTATTTCCATTGGAATTGTGCATATTCAGGTGTTTTACGGTGTAAAATAAGATTGTCGAACTTTGATGACATCACGGCTCGAAATTAGGAACAGTAGCTTTGTGCGTGCATTTCATCGAGCTTCCACAAGCATTTTTGTGGTGTGTTTCCATCAGAAATGTGCATATTCAGGTGTTTTACAGTGTAACATATGATTGTCGAACTTTGATGACATCACGGCTTGAACTAGGAATAGTAGCTTCATGCGTGCATTTCATCGAGCTTCCACAAGCATTTTTGTGGTGTATTTCCATTGGAATTGTGCATATTCAGGTGTTTCACGGTGTAAAATAAGATTGTCGAACTTTGATGACATCACGGCTCGAAATTAGGAACAGTAGCTTTGTGCGTGCATTTCATTGAGCTACCACAAGCATTTTTGTGGTGTGTTTCTTTAAAAATTGTGCATATTCAGGTGTTTTACGGTGTAAAATTAGATAGTCGCACTTTGATGACATCAAGGCTTGAACTAAGGAATAGTGGCTTCGTGCGTGCATTTCATCGAGCTTCCACAAGCATTTTTGTGGTGTATTTCCATTGGAATTGTGCATATTCAGGTGTTTTATGGTGTAATATATGATTGTCGAACTTTGATGACATCACGGCTCGAACTAAGGAATAGTAGCTTCATGCGTGCATTTCATCGAGCTTCAACAAGCATTTTTGTGGTGTATTTCCATTGGAATTGTGCATATTCAGGTGTTTTACGGTGTAAAATAAGATTGTCGAACTTTGATGACATCACGGCTCGAAATTAGGAACAGTAGCTTTGTGCGTGCATTTCATTGAGCTACCACAAGCATTTTTGTGGTGTGTTTCTTTAAAAATTGTGCATATTCAGGTGTTTTACGGTGTAAAATTAGATAGTCGCACTTTGATGACATCACGGCTTGAACTAAGGAATAGTGGCTTCGTGCGTGCATTTCATCGAGCTTCCACAAGCATTTTTGTGGTGTATTTCCATTGGAATTGTGCATATTCAGGTGTTTTATGGTGTAATATATGATTGTCGAACTTTGATGACATCACGGCTCGAACTAAGGAATAGTAGCTTCATGCGTGCATTTCATCGAGCTTCCACAAGCATTTTTGTGGTGTATTTCCATTAGAAATGTGCATATTCAGGTGTTTTACGGTGTAAAATATGATTGTCGAACTTTGATGACATCACGGCTTGAACTAGGAATAGTAGCTTCATGCGTGCATTTCATCGAGCTTCCACAAGTATTTTTGTGGTGTATTTCCATTGGAATTGTGCATATTCAGGTGTTTCACGGTGTAAAATAAGATTATCAAACTTTGATGACATCACGGCTCCAACTTAGGAACAGTAGCTTTGTGCGTGCATTTCATCGAGCTTCCACAAGCATTTTTGTGGTGTATTTCTTTTAAAATTGTGCATATTCAGGTGTTTTACGGTGTAAAATTAGATTGTCGCACTTTGATGACATCACGGCTCGAACTAAGGAATAGTAGCTTTGTGCATGCATTTCATCAAGCTACCACAAGCATTTTTGTGGTGTGTTTCTTTTAAAATTGTGCATATTCAGGTGTTTTAAGGTGTAAAATTAGTTAGTCGCACTTTGATGACAACACGGCTCGAACTTAGGAATAGTAGCTTCATGTGTGCATTTCATCGAGCTTCCACAAGCATTTTTGAGGTGTATTTCTTTTAAAATTGTGCATATTCAGGTGTTTTACGGTGTAAAATTAGATAGTCGCACTTTGATGACATCACGGCTCGAACTAAGGAATAGTAGCTTCGTGCGTGCATTTCATCGAGCTTCCACAAGCATTTTTGTGGTGTATTTCCATTGGAATTGTGCATATTCAGGTGTTTTATGGTGTAAAATATGATTGTCAAACTTTGATGACATCACGGCTCGAACTTAGGAATAGTAGCTTCATGCGTGCATTTCATCGAGCTTCCACAAGCATTTTTGTGGTGTATTTCTTTTAAAATTGTGCATATTCAGGTGTTTTACGGTGTAAAATTAGATAGTCGCACTTTGTTGACATCACGGCTCGAACTAAGACATAGTAGCTTCGTGCGTGCATTTCATCGAGCTTCCACAAGCATTTTTGTGGTGTATTTCCATTGGAATTGTGCATATTCAGATGTTTTACGGTGTAAAATAAGATTGTCGAACTTACATGACATCACGTCTCGAAATAAGGAATAGTAGCTTCGTGTGTGCATTTCATCGAGCTTCCACAAGCATTTTTGTGGTGTGTTTCATTGGAAATGTGCATATTCAGGTGTTTTACCGTGATAAATATGATGGTCGAACTTTGATGACATCATGGCTCGAACTTAGGAACAGTAGCTTTGTGCGTGCATTTCATCGAGCTTCCACAAGCATTTTTGTGGTGTATTTCTTTTAAAATTGTGCATATTCAGGTGTTTTACAGTGTAAAATTAGATAGTCGCACTTTGATGACATCACGGCTCGAACTAAGACATAGTAGCTTCGTGCGTGCATTTCATCGACCTTCCACAAGCATTTTTGTGGTGTATTTCCATTGGAATTGTGCATATTCAGGTGTTTTATGGTGTAATATATGATTGTCGAACTTTGATGACATCATGGCTCGAACTAAGGAATAGTAGCTTCATGCGTGCATTTCATCGAGCTTCCACAAGCATTTTTGTGGTGTATTTCCATTGGAATTGTGCATATTCAGGTGTTTTACAGTGTAAAATTAGATAGTCGCACTTTGATGACATCACGGCTCGAACTTAGGAACAGTAGCTTTGTGCGTGCATTTCATCGAGCTTCCACAAGCATTTTTGTGGTGTGTTTCCATCAGAAATGTGCATATTCAGGTGTTTTACAGTGTAAAATATGATTGTCGAACTTTGATGACATCACGGCTTGAACTAGGAATAGTAGCTTCATGCTTGCATTTCATCGAGCTTCCACAAGCATTTTTGTGGTGTATTTCCATTGGAATTGTGCATATTCAGGTGTTTCACGGTGTAAAATAAGATTATCGAACTTTGATGACATCACGGCTCGAACTAAGGAACAGTAGCTTTGTGCGTGCATTTCATCGAGCTTCCACAAGCATTTTTGTGGTGTATTTCTTTTAAAATTGTGCATATTCAGGTGTTTTACGGTGTAAAATTAGATAGTCGCACTTTGATGACATCACGGCTCGAACAAAGGAATATTAGCTTCGTGCATGCATTTCATCGAGCTTCCACAAGCATTTTTGTGGTGTATTTCTTTTAAAATTGTGCATATTCAGGTGTTTTACGGTGTATAATAAGATTTTCGAACTTTGATGACATCATGGCTCGAACTTAGGAACAGTAGCTTTGTGCGTGCATTTCATCGAGCTTCCACAAGCATTTTTGTGGTGTATTTCTTTTAAAATTGTGCATATTCAGGTGTTTTACGGTGTAAAATTAGATAGTCACACTTTGATGACATCACAGGTCGATCTAAGACATAGTAGCTTCGTGCGTGCATTTCATCGAGCTTCCACAAGCATTTTTGTGGTGTATTTCCATTGGAATTGTGCATATTCAGGTGTTTTACGGTGTAAAATAAGATTGTCGAACTTTGATGACATCACAGCTCGAACTTAGGAACAGTAGCTTTGTGCGTGCATTTCAACGAGCTTCCACAAGCATTTTTGTGGTGTGTTTCCATTGGAATTGTGCATATTCAGGTGTTTTACGGTGTAAAATTAGACTGTCGCACTTTGATGACATCACGGCTCGAACTAAGGAATAGTAGCTTCGTGCGTGCATTTCATCGAGCTTCCACAAGCATTTTTGTGGTGTGTTTCCATTGGAATTGTGCAAATTCTGTTGTTTTACAGTGTAAAATTAGATTGTCGCACTTTGATGACATCACGGCTCGAACTAAGGAATAGTAGCTTCGTGCGTGCATTTCATCGAGCTTCCACAAGCATTTTTGTGGTGTATTTCCATTGGAATTGTGCATATTCAGGTGTTTTAAGGTGTATAATAAGATCATCGAACTTTGATGACATCATGGCTCGAACTTATGAACAGTAGCTTTGTGCGTGCATTTCATCGAGCTTCCACAAGCATTTTTGTGGTGTATTTCTTTTAAAATTGTGCATATTCAGGTGTTTTACGGTGTAAAATTAGATAGTCGCACTTTGATGACATCACGGCTCGAACTTAGGAATAGTAGCTTCGTGTGTGCATTTCATCAAGCTTCCACAATCATTTTTGTGGTGTATTTCCATTGGAATTGTGCATATTCAGGTGTTTTATGGCGTAAAATATGATTGTCGAACTTTGATGACATCACGGCTCGAACTAAGGAATAGTAGCTTCGTGCGTGCATTTCATCGCGCTTCCACAAGCATTTTTGTGGTGTATTTCCATTGGAATTGTGCATATTCAGGTGTTTTACGGTGTAAAATAAGATTGTCGAACTTACATGACATCACGTCTCGAAATAAGGAATAGTAGCTTCGTGTGTGCTTTTCATCGAGCTTCCACAAGCATTTTTGTGGTGTGTTTCATTGGAAATGTGCATATTCAGGTGTCTTACCGTGATAAATATGATTATCAAACTTTGATGACATCACGGCTCGAACTAAGGAATAGTAGCTTCATGCGTGCATTTCATCGAGCTTCCACAAGCATTGTTATGGAGTATTTCCATTGGAATTGTGCATATTCAGGTGTTTTACGGTGTAAAATAAGATTGTCGAACTTTGATGACATCACGGCTCGAAATTAGGAACAGTAGCTTTGTGCGTGCTTTTCATCGAGCTACCACAAGCATTTTTGTGGTGTGTTTCTTTAAAAATTGTGCATATTCTGTTGCTTTACAGTGTAAAATTAGATAGTCGCACTTTGATGACATCACTGCTCGAACTAAGGAATAGTAGCTTCGTGCGTGCATTTCATCGAGCTTCCACAAGCATTTTTGTGGTGTATTTCCATTGGAATTGTGCATATTCAGGTGTTTTACGGTGTATAATAAGATTATCGAACTTTGATGACATCATGGCTCGAACTTAGGAACAGTAGCTTTGTGCGTGCATTTCATCGAGCTTCCACAAGCATTTTTGTGGTGTATTTCTTTTAAAATTGTGCATATTCAGGTGTTTTACGGTGTAAAATTAGATAGTCGCACTTTGATGACATCACGGCTCGAACTAAGACATAGTAGCTTCGTGCGTGCATTTCATCGAGCTTCCACAAGCATTTTTGTGGTGTATTTCCATTGGAATTGTGCATATTCAGGTGTTTTATGGTGTAATATATGATTGTCGAACTTTGATGACATCACGGCTCGAACTAAGGAATAGTAGCTTCATGCGTGCATTTCATCGAGCTTCCACAAGCATTTTTGTGGTGTATTTCCATTGGAATTGTGCATATTCAGGTGTTTTACGGTGTAAAATAAGATTGTCGAACTTTGATGACATCACGGATCGAAATTAGGAACAGTAGCTTTGTGCGCGCATTTCATTGAGCTACCACAAGCATTTTTGTGGTGTGTTTCTTTAAAAATTGTGCATATTCAGGTGTTTTACGGTGTAAAATTAGATAGTCGCACTTTGATGACATCACGGCTTGAACTAAGGAATAGTGGCTTCGTGCGTGCATTTTATCGAGCTTCCACAAGCATTTTTGTGGTGTATTTCCATTGGAATTGTGCATATTCAGGTGTTTTATGGTGTAATATATGATTGTCGAACTTTGATGACATCACGGCTCGAACTAAGGAATAGTAGCTTCATGCGTGCATTTCATCGAGCTTCCACAAGCATTTTTGTGGTGTATTTCCATTAGAAATGTGCATATTCAGGTGTTTTACGGTGTAAAATATGATTGTCGAACTTTGATGACATCACGGCTCGAACTAAGGAATAGTAGCTTCGTGCATGCATTTCATCAAGCTACCACAAGCATTTTTGTGGTGTGTTTCTTTAAAAATTGTGCATATTCAGGTGTTTTAAGGTGTAAAATTAGTTAGTCGCACTTTGATGACATCACGGCTCGAACTTAGGAACAGTAGCTTTGTGCGTGCATTTCATCGAGCTTCCACAAGCATTTTTGTGGTGTGTTTCCAACAGAAATGTGCATATTCAGGTGTTTTACAGTGTAAAATATGATTGTCGAACTTTGATGACATCACGGCTTGAACTAGGAATAGTAGCTTCATGCTTGCATTTCATCGAGCTTCCACAAGCATTTTTGTGGTGTATTTCCATTGGAATTGTGCATATTCAGGTGTTTCACGGTGTAAAATAAGATTATCGAACTTTGATGACATCACGGCTCGAACTTAGGAACAGTAGCTTTGTGCGTGCATTTCATCGAGCTTCCACAAGCATTTTTGTGGTGTATTTCTTTTAAAATTGTGCATATTCAGGTGTTTTACGGTGTAAAATTAGATAGTCGCACTTTGATGACATCACGGCTCGAACAAAGGAATATTAGCTTCGTGCATGCATTTCATCGAGCTTCCACAAGCATTTTTGTGGTGTATTTCTTTTAAAATTGTGCATATTCAGGTGTTTTACGGTGTATAATAAGATTTTCGAACTTTGATGACATCATGGCTCGAACTTAGGAACAGTAGCTTTGTGCGTGCATTTCATCGAGCTTCCACAAGCATTTTTGTGGTGTATTTCTTTTAAAATTGTGCATATTCAGGTGTTTTACGGTGTAAAATTAGATAGTCACACTTTGATGACATCACAGGTCGATCTAAGACATAGTAGCTTCGTGCGTGCATTTCATCGAGCTTCCACAAGCATTTTTGTGGTGTATTTCCATTGGAATTGTGCATATTCAGGTGTTTTACGGTGTAAAATAAGATTGTCGAACTTTGATGACATCACAGCTCGAACTTAGGAACAGTAGCTTTGTGCGTGCATTTCAACGAGCTTCCACAAGCATTTTTGTGGTGTGTTTCCATTGGAATTGTGCATATTCAGGTGTTTTACGGTGTAAAATTAGACTGTCGCACTTTGATGACATCACGGCTCGAACTAAGGAATAGTAGCTTCGTGCGTGCATTTCATCGAGCTTCCACAAGCATTTTTGTGGTGTGTTTCCATTGGAATTGTGCATATTCTGTTGTTTTACGGTGTAAAATTAGATTGTCGCACTTTGATGACATCACGGCTCGAACTAAGGAATAGTAGCTTCGTGCGTGCATTTCATCGAGCTTCCACAAGCATTTTTGTGGTGTATTTCCATTGGAATTGTGCATATTCAGGTGTTTTAAGGTGTATAATAAGATCATCGAACTTTGATGACATCATGGCTCGAACTTATGAACAGTAGCTTTGTGCGTGCATTTCATCGAGCTTCCACAAGCATTTTTGTGGTGTATTTCTTTTAAAATTGTGCATATTCAGGTGTTTTACGGTGTAAAATTAGATAGTCGCACTTTGATGACATCACGGCTCGAACTTAGGAATAGTAGCTTCGTGTGTGCATTTCATCAAGCTTCCACAAGCATTTTTGTGGTGTATTTCCATTGGAATTGTGCATATTCAGGTGTTTTATGGCGTAAAATATGATTGTCGAACTTTGATGACATCACGGCTCGAACTAAGGAATAGTAGCTTCGTGCGTGCATTTCATCGCGCTTCCACAAGCATTTTTGTGGTGTATTTCCATTGGAATTGTGCATTTTCAGGTGTTTTACGGTGTAAAATAAGATTGTCGAACTTACATGACATCACTTCTCGAAATAAGGAATAGTAGCTTCGTGTGTGCTTTTCATCGAGCTTCCACAAGCATTTTTGTGGTGTGTTTCATTGGAAATGTGCATATTCAGGTGTCTTACCGTGATAAATATGATTATCAAACTTTGATGACATCACGGCTCGAACTAAGGAATAGTAGCTTCATGCGTGCATTTCATCGAGCTTCCACAAGCATTGTTATGGAGTATTTCCATTGGAATTGTGCATATTCAGGTGTTTTACGGTGTAAAATAAGATTGTCGAACTTTGATGACATCACGGCTCGAAATTAGGAACAGTAGCTTTGTGCGTGCTTTTCATCGAGCTACCACAAGCATTTTTGTGGTGTGTTTCTTTAAAAATTGTGCATATTCTGTTGCTTTACAGTGTAAAATTAGATAGTCGCACTTTGATGACATCACTGCTCGAACTAAGGAATAGTAGCTTCGTGCGTGCATTTCATCGAGCTTCCACAAGCATTTTTGTGGTGTATTTCCATTGGAATTGTGCATATTCAGGTGTTTTACGGTGTATAATAAGATTATCGAACTTTGATGACATCATGGCTCGAACTTAGGAACAGTAGCTTTGTGCGTGCATTTCATCGAGCTTCCACAAGCATTTTTGTGGTGTATTTCTTTTAAAATTGTGCATATTCAGGTGTTTTACGGTGTAAAATTAGATAGTCGCACTTTGATGACATCACGGCTCGAACTAAGACATAGTAGCTTCGTGCGTGCATTTCATCGAGCTTCCACAAGCATTTTTGTGGTGTATTTCCATTGGAATTGTGCATATTCAGGTGTTTTATGGTGTAATATATGATTGTCGAACTTTGATGACATCACGGCTCGAACTAAGGAATAGTAGCTTCATGCGTGCATTTCATCGAGCTTCCACAAGCATTTTTGTGGTGTATTTCCATTGGAATTGTGCATATTCAGGTGTTTTACGGTGTAAAATAAGATTGTCGAACTTTGATGACATCACGGATCGAAATTAGGAACAGTAGCTTTGTGCGCGCATTTCATTGAGCTACCACAAGCATTTTTGTGGTGTGTTTCTTTAAAAATTGTGCATATTCAGGTGTTTTACGGTGTAAAATTAGATAGTCGCACTTTGATGACATCACGGCTTGAACTAAGGAATAGTGGCTTCGTGCGTGCATTTCATCGAGCTTCCACAAGCATTTTTGTGGTGTATTTCCATTGGAATTGTGCATATTCAGGTGTTTTATGGTGTAATATATGATAGTCGCACTTTGATGACATCACGGCTTGAACTAAGGAATAGTGGCTTCGTGCGTGCATTTCATCGAGCTTCCACAAGCATTTTTGTGGTGTATTTCAATTGGAATTGTGCATATTCAGGTGTTTCACGGTGTAAAATAAGATTATCGAACTTTGATGACATCACGGCTTGAACTTAGGAACAGTAGCTTTGTGCGTGCATTTCATCGAGCTTCCACAAGCATTTTTGTGGTGTATTTCTTTTAAAATTGTGCATATTCAGGTGTTTTTTTACGGTGTAAAATTAGATAGTCGCACTTTGATGACATCACGGCTCGAACTTAGGAATAGTAGCTTCGTGCGTGCATTTCATCGAGTTTCCACAAGCATTTTTGTGGTGTATTTCCATTGGAATTGTGCATATTCAGGTGTTTTATGGTGTAAAATATGATTGTCGAACTTTGATGACATCACGGCTTGAACTAAGGAATAGTAGCTTCATGCGTGCATTTCATCGAGCTTCCACAAGCATTTTTGTGGTGTGTTTCATTGGAAATGTGCATATTCAGGTGTTTTACCGTGATAAATATGATTGTCGAACTTTGATGACATCACGGCTCGAACTAAGGAATAGTAGCTTCATGCGTGCATTTCATCGAGCTTCCACAAGCATTGTTGTGGAGTATTTCCTTTGGAATTGTGCATATTCAGGTGTTTTACGGTGTAAAATAAGATTGTCGAACTTTGATGACATCACGGCTCGAAATTAGGAACAGTAGCTTTGTGCGTGCTTTTCATCGAGCTACCACAAGCATTTTTGTGGTGTGTTTCTTTAAAAATTGTGCATATTCTGTTGCTTTACAGTGTAAATTAGATAGTCGCACTTTGATGACATCACTGCTCGATCTAAGGAATAGTAGCTTCGTGCGTGCATTTCATCGAGCTTCCACAAGCATTTTTGTGGTGTATTTCCATTGGAATTGTGCATATTCAGGTGTTTTACGGTGTATAATAAGATTATCGAACTTTGATGACACCATGGCTCGAACTTAGGAACAGTAGCTTTGTGCGTGCATTTCATCGAGCTTCCACAAGCATTTTTGTGGTGTATTTCTTTTAAAATTGTGCATATTCAGGTGTTTTACGGTGTAAAATTAGATAGTCGAACTTTGATGACATCACGGCTCGAACTAAGACATAGTAGCTTCGTGCGTGCATTTCATCGACCTTCCACAAGCATTTTTGTGGTGTATTTCCATTGGAATTGTGCATATTCAGGTGTTTTACGGTGTATAATAAGATTATCGAACTTTGATGACATCATGGCTCGAACTTAGGAACAGTAGCTTTGTGCGTGCATTTCATCGAGCTTCCACAAGCATTTTTGTGGTGTATTTCTTTTAAAATTGTGCATATTCAGGTGTTTTACGGTGTAAAATTAGATAGTCGCACTTTGATGACATCACGGCTCGAACTAAGACATAGTAGCTTCGTGCGTGCATTTCATCGACCTTCCACAAGCATTTTTGTGGTGTATTTCCATTGGAATTGTGCATTTTCAGGTGTTTTACGGTGTATAATAAGATTATCGAACTTTGATGACATCACGGCTCGAAATTAGGAACAGTAGCTTTGTGCGTGCATTTCATCGAGCTACCACAAGCATTCTTGTGGTGTGTTTCTTTAAAAATTGTGCATATTCTGGTGTTTTACAGTGTAAAATTAGATAGTCGCACTTTGATGACATCACGGCTCGAACTTAGGAACAGTAGCTTTGTGCGTGCATTTCATCGAGCTTCCACAAGCATTTTTGTGGTGTGTTTCCATCAGAAATGTGCATATTCAGGTGTTTTACAGTGTAAAATATGATTGTCGAACTTTGATGACATCACGGCTTGAACTAGGAATAGTAGCTTCATGCGTGCATTTCATCGAGCTTCCACAAGCATTTTTGTGGTGTATTTCCATTGGAATTGTGCATATTCAGGTGTTTCACAGTGTAAAATAAGATTATCGAACTTTGATGACATCACGGCTCGAACTTAGGAACAGTAGCTTTGTGCGTGCATTTCATCGAGCTTCCACAAGCATTTTTGTGGTGTATTTCTTTTAAAATTGTGCATATTCAGGTGTTTTACAGTGTAAAATTAGATAGTCGCACTTTGATGACATCACGGCTCGAACAAAGGAATATTAGCTTCGTGCATGCATTTCATCAAGCTTCCACAAGCATTTTTGTGGTGTATTTCTTTTAAAATTGTGCATATTCAGGTGTTTTACGGTGTATAATAAGATTTTCGAACTTTGATGACATCATGGCTCAAACTTAGGAACAGTAGCTTTGTGCGTGCATTTCATCGAGCTTCCACAAGCATTTTTGTGGTGTATTTCTTTTAAAATTGTGCATATTCTGTTGTTATACGGTGTAAAATAAGATTGTCGAACTTGATGACATCACGTCTCGAAATTAGGAACAGTAGCTTTGTGCGTGCTTTTCATCGAGCTACCACAAGCATTTTTGTGGTGTATTTCTTTTAAAATTATGCATATTCAGGTGTTTTACGGTGTATAATAAGATTTTCGAACTTTGATGACATCATGGCTCGAACTTAGGAACAGTAGCTTTGTGCGTGCATTTCATCGAGCTTCCACAAGCATTTTTGTGGTGTATTTCTTTTAAAATTGTGCATATTCAGGTGTTTTACGGTGTAAAATTAGATAGTCACACTTTGATGACATCACGGCTCGAACTAAGGAATAGTAGCTTCGTGCGTGCATTTCATCGAGCTTCCACAAGCATTTTTGTGGTGTATTTCCATTGGAATTGTGCATATTCAGGTGTTTTACGGTGTAAAATAAGATTGTCGAACTTTGATGACATCACGGCTCGAACTTAGGAACAGTAGCTTTGTGCGTGCATTTCATCGAGCTTCCACAAGCATTTTTGTGGTGTGTTTCCATTGGAATTGTGCATATTCAGGTGTTTTACGGTGTAAAATTAGACTGTCGCACATTGATGACATCACGGCTCGAACTAAGGAATAGTAGCTTCGTGCGTGCATTTCATCGAGCTTCCACAAGCATTTTTGTGGTGTGTTTCCATTGGAATTGTGCATATTCTGTTGTTTTACGGTGTAAAATTAGATTGTCGCACTTTGATGACATCACGGCTCGAACTAAGGAATAGTAGCTTCGTGCGTGCATTTCATCGAGCTTCCACAAGCATTTTTGTGGTGTATTTCCATTGGAATTGTGCATATTCAGGTGTTTTAAGGTGTATAATAAGATCATCGAACTTTGATGACATCATGGCTCGAACTTATGAACAGTAGCTTTGTGCGTGCATTTCATCGAGCTTCCACAAGCATTTTTGTGGTGTATTTCTTTTAAAATTGTGCATATTCAGGTGTTTTACGGTGTAAAATTAGATAGTCGCACTTTGATGACATCACGGCTCGAACTTAGGAATAGTAGCTTCGTGTGTGCATTTCATCAAGCTTCCACAAGCATTTTTGTGGTGTATTTCCATTGGAATTGTGCATATTCAGGTGTTTTATGGCGTAAAATATGATGGTCGAACTTTGATGACATCACGGCTCAAACTAAGGAATAGTAGCTTTGTGCGTGCATTTCATCGAGCTTCCACAAGCATTTTTGTGGTGTATATCCATTGGAATTGTGCATATTCAGGTGTTTTATGGTGTAAAATAAGATTGTCGAACTTTGATGACATCACGTCTCAAAATTAGGAACAGTAGCTTTGTGCGTGCATTTCATCGAGCTACCACAAGCATTCTTGTGGTGTGTTTCTTTAAAAATTGTGCATATTCTGGTGTTTTACAGTGTAAAATTAGATAGTCGCACTTTGATGACATCACGGCTCGAATTAAGGAATTGTGGCTTCGTGCGTGCATTTCATCGAGCTTCCATAAGCATTTTTGTGGTGTGTTTCCATTGGAAATGTGCATATTCAGGTGTTTTACAGTGTAAAATATGATTGTCGAACTTTGATGACATCACGGCTTGAACTAGAAATAGTAGCTTCATGCGTGCATTTCATCGAGCTTCCACAAGCATTTTTGTGGTGTGTTTTTATTGGAATTGTGCATGTTCAGTTGTTTTACGGTGTAAAATTAGATTGTCGCACTTTGATGACATCACGGCTCGAACTAAGGAATAGTAGCTTCGTGCATGCATTTCATCGAGCTACCACAAGCATTTTTGTGGTGTGTTTGTTTTAAAATTGTGCATATTCAGGTGTTTTAAGGTGTTAAATTAGATAGTCGCAGTTTGATGACATCACGGCTCGAACAACGGAATATTAGCTTCGTGCATGCATTTCATCGAGCTTCCACAAGCATTTTTGTGGTGTATTTCTTTTAAAATTGTGCATATTCAGGTGTTTTACGGTGTATAATAAGATTTTCGAACTTTGATGACATCACGCTCGAACTAAGGATTAGTAGCTTCATGCGTGCATTTCATCGAGCTTCCACAAGCATTGTTGTGGAGTATTTCCATTGGAATTGTGCATATTCAGGTGTTTTACAGTGTAAAATAAGATTGACGAACTTTGATGACATCACGGCTCGAACTAAGGAATAGTAGCTTCGTGCGTGCATTTCATCGAGCTACCACAAGCATTTTTGTGGTGTGTTTCTTTTAAAATTGTGCATATTCAGATGTTTTACGGTGTAAAATTAGATAGTCGCACTTTGATGACATCATGGCTCGAACTTAGGAATAGTAGCTTCGTGCGTGCATTTCATCGAGATTCCACAAGCATTTTTGTGGTGTATTTCCATTGGAATTGTGCATATTCAGGTGTTTTAAGGTGTATAATAAGATCATCGAACTTTGATGACATCATGGCTCGAACTTAGGAACAGTAGCTTTGTGCGTGCATTTCATCGAGCTTCCACAAGCATTTTTGTGGTGTATTTCTTTTAAAATTGTGCATATTCAGGTGTTTTACGGTGTAAAATTAGATAGTCGCACTTTGATGACATAACGGCTCGAACTAAGACATAGTAGCTTCGTGCGTGCATTTCATCGACCTTCCACAAGCATTTTTGTGGTGTATTTCCATTGGAATTGTGCATATTCAGGTGTTTTACGGTGTATAATAAGATTATCGAACTTTGATGACATCATGGCTCGAACTTAGGAACAGTAGCTTTGTGCGTGCATTTCATCGAGCTTCCACAAGCATTTTTGTGGTGTATTTCTTTTAAAATTGTGCATATTCAGGTGTTTTACGGTGTAAAATTAGATAGTCGCACTTTGATGACATCACGGCTCGAACTAAGACATAGTAGCTTCGTGCGTGCATTTCATCGACCTTCCACAAGCATTTTTGTGGTGTATTTCCATTGGAATTGTGCATTTTCAGGTGTTTTACGGTGTACAATAAGATTATCGAACTTTGATGACATCACGGCTCGAAATTAGGAACAGTAGCTTTGTGCGTGCATTTCATCGAGCTACCACAAGCATTCTTGTGGTGTGTTTCTTTAAAAATTGTGCATATTCTGGTGTTTTACAGTGTAAAATTAGATAGTCGCACTTTGATGACATCACGGCTCGAACTTAGGAACAGTAGCTTTGTGCGTGCATTTCATCGAGCTTCCACAAGCATTTTTGTGGTGTGTTTCCATCAGAAATGTGCATATTCAGGTGTTTTACAGTGTAAAATATGATTGTCGAACTTTGATGACATCACGGCTTGAACTAGGAATAGTAGCTTCATGCGTGCATTTCATCGAGCTTCCACAAGCATTTTTGTGGTGTATTTCCATTGGAATTGTGCATATTCAGGTGTTTCACAGTGTAAAATAAGATTATCGAACTTTGATGACATCACGGCTCGAACTTAGGAACAGTAGCTTTGTGCGTGCATTTCATCGAGCTTCCACAAGCATTTTTGTGGTGTATTTCTTTTAAAATTGTGCATATTCAGGTGTTTTACAGTGTAAAATTAGATAGTCGCACTTTGATGACATCACGGCTCGAACAAAGGAATATTAGCTTCGTGCATGCATTTCATCAAGCTTCCACAAGCATTTTTGTGGTGTATTTCTTTTAAAATTGTGCATATTCAGGTGTTTTACGGGTGTATAATAAGATTTTCGAACTTTGATGACATCATGGCTCAAACTTAGGAACAGTAGCTTTGTGCGTGCATTTCATCGAGCTTCCACAAGCATTTTTGTGGTGTATTTCTTTTAAAATTGTGCATATTCTGTTGTTATACGGTGTAAAATAAGATTGTCGAACTTGATGACATCACGTCTCGAAATTAGGAACAGTAGCTTTGTGCGTGCTTTTCATCGAGCTACCACAAGCATTTTTGTGGTGTATTTCTTTTAAAATTATGCATATTCAGGTGTTTTACGGTGTATAATAAGATTTTCGAACTTTGATGACATCATGGCTCGAACTTAGGAACAGTAGCTTTGTGCGTGCATTTCATCGAGCTTCCACAAGCATTTTTGTGGTGTATTTCTTTAAAATTGTGCATATTCAGGTGTTTTACGGTGTAAAATTAGATAGTCACACTTTGATGACATCACGGCTCGAACTAAGGAATAGTAGCTTCGTGCGTGCATTTCATCGAGCTTCCACAAGCATTTTTGTGGTGTATTTCCATTGGAATTGTGCATATTCAGGTGTTTTACGGTGTAAAATAAGATTGTCGAACTTTGATGACATCACGGCTCGAACTTAGGAACAGTAGCTTTGTGCGTGCATTTCATCGAGCTTCCACAAGCATTTTTGTGGTGTGTTTCCATTGGAATTGTGCATATTCAGGTGTTTTACGGTGTAAAATTAGACTGTCGCACATTGATGACATCACGGCTCGAACTAAGGAATAGTAGCTTCGTGCGTGCATTTCATCGAGCTTCCACAAGCATTTTTGTGGTGTGTTTCCATTGGAATTGTGCATATTCTGTTGTTTTACGGTGTAAAATTAGATTGTCGCACTTTGATGACATCACGGCTCGAACTAAGGAATAGTAGCTTCGTGCGTGCATTTCATCGAGCTTCCACAAGCATTTTTGTGGTGTATTTCCATTGGAATTGTGCATATTCAGGTGTTTTAAGGTGTATAATAAGATCATCGAACTTTGATGACATCATGGCTCGAACTTATGAACAGTAGCTTTGTGCGTGCATTTCATCGAGCTTCCACAAGCATTTTTGTGGTGTATTTCTTTTAAAATTGTGCATATTCAGGTGTTTTACGGTGTAAAATTAGATAGTCGCACTTTGATGACATCACGGCTCGAACTTAGGAATAGTAGCTTCGTGTGTGCATTTCATCAAGCTTCCACAAGCATTTTTGTGGTGTATTTCCATTGGAATTGTGCATATTCAGGTGTTTTATGGCGTAAAATATGATGGTCGAACTTTGATGACATCACGGCTCAAACTAAGGAATAGTAGCTTTGTGCGTGCATTTCATCGAGCTTCCACAAGCATTTTTGTGGTGTATATCCATTGGAATTGTGCATATTCAGGTGTTTTATGGTGTAAAATAAGATTGTCGAACTTTGATGACATCACGTCTCAAAATTAGGAACAGTAGCTTTGTGCGTGCATTTCATCGAGCTACCACAAGCATTCTTGTGGTGTGTTTCTTTAAAAATTGTGCATATTCTGGTGTTTTACAGTGTAAAATTAGATAGTCGCACTTTGATGACATCACGGCTCGAATTAAGGAATTGTGGCTTCGTGCGTGCATTTCATCGAGCTTCCATAAGCATTTTTGTGGTGTGTTTCCATTGGAAATGTGCATATTCAGGTGTTTTACAGTGTAAAATATGATTGTCGAACTTTGATGACATCACGGCTTGAACTAGAAATAGTAGCTTCATGCGTGCATTTCATCGAGCTTCCACAAGCATTTTTGTGGTGTGTTTTTATTGGAATTGTGCATGTTCAGTTGTTTTACGGTGTAAAATTAGATTGTCGCACTTTGATGACATCACGGCTCGAACTAAGGAATAGTAGCTTCGTGCATGCATTTCATCGAGCTACCACAAGCATTTTTGTGGTGTGTTTGTTTTAAAATTGTGCATATTCAGGTGTTTTAAGGTGTTAAATTAGATAGTCGCAGTTTGATGACATCACGGCTCGAACAACGGAATATTAGCTTCGTGCATGCATTTCATCGAGCTTCCACAAGCATTTTTGTGGTGTATTTCTTTTAAAATTGTGCATATTCAGGTGTTTTACGGTGTATAATAAGATTTTCGAACTTTGATGACATCACGCTCGAACTAAGGATTAGTAGCTTCATGCGTGCATTTCATCGAGCTTCCACAAGCATTGTTGTGGAGTATTTCCATTGGAATTGTGCATATTCAGGTGTTTTACGGTGTAAAATAAGATTGACGAACTTTGATGACATCACGGCTCGAACTAAGGAATAGTAGCTTCGTGCGTGCATTTCATCGAGCTACCACAAGCATTTTTGTGGTGTGTTTCTTTTAAAATTGTGCATATTCAGATGTTTTACGGTGTAAAATTAGATAGTCGCACTTTGATGACATCATGGCTCGAACTTAGGAATAGTAGCTTCGTGCGTGCATTTCATCGAGATTCCACAAGCATTTTTGTGGTGTATTTCCATTGGAATTGTGCATATTCAGGTGTTTTAAGGTGTATAATAAGATCATCGAACTTTGATGACATCATGGCTCGAACTTATGAACAGTAGCTTTGTGCGTGCATTTCATCGAGCTTCCACAAGCATTTTTGTGGTGTATTTCTTTTAAAATTGTGCATATTCAGGTGTTTTACGGTGTAAAATTAGATAGTCGCACTTTGATGACATCACGGCTCGAACTTAGGAATAGTAGCTTCGTGTGTGCATTTCATCAAGCTTCCACAAGCATTTTTGTGGTGTATTTCCATTGGAATTGTGCATATTCAGGTGTTTTATGGCGTAAAATATGATTGTCGAACTTTGATGACATCACGGCTCGAACTAAGGAATAGTAGCTTCATGCGTGCATTTCATCGAGCTTCCACAAGCATTTTTGTGGTGTATATCCATTGGAATTGTGCATATTCAGGTGTTTTACGGTGTAAAATAAGATTGTCGAACTTTGATGACATCACGTCTCAAAATTAGAAACAGTAACTTTGTGCGTGCATTTCATCGAGCTACCACAAGCATTCTTGTGGTGTGTTTCTTTAAAAATTGTGCATATTCTAGTGATTTACAGTGTAAAATTAGATAGTCGCACTTTGATGACATCACGGCTCGAACTAAGGAATTGTGGCTTCGTGCGTGCATTTCATCGAGCTTCCACAAGCATTTTTGTGGTGTGTTTCCATTGGAAATGTGCATATTCAGGTGTTTTACAGTGTAAAATATGATTGTCGAACTTTGATGACATCACGGCTTGAACTAGAAATAGTAGCTTCATGCGTGCATTTCATCGAGCTTCCACAAGCATTTTTGTGGTGTGTTTTTATTGGAATTGTGCATGTTCAGTTGTTTTACGGTGTAAAATTAGATTGTCGCACTTTGATGACATCACGGCTCGAACTAAGGAATAGTAGCTTCGTGCATGCATTTCATCGAGCTACCACAAGCATTTTTGTGGTGTGTTTGTTTTAAAATTGTGCATATTCAGGTGTTTTAAGGTGTAAAATTAGATAGTCGCACTTTGATGACATCACGGCTCGAACAACGGAATATTAGCTTCGTGCATGCATTTCATCGAGCTTCCACAAGCATTTTTGTGGTGTATTTCTTTTAAAATTGTGCATATTCAGGTGTTTTACGGTGTATAATAAGATTTTCGAACTTTGATGACATCACGCTCGAACTAAGGATTAGTAGCTTCATGCCTGCATTTCATCGAGCTTCCACAAGCATTGTTGTGGAGTATTTCCATTCGAATTGTGCATATTCAGGTGTTTTACGGTGTAAAATAAGATTGTCGAACTTTGATGACATCACTGCTCGAACTAAGGAATAGTTGCTTCGTGCGTGCATTTCATCGAGCTTCCACAAGCATTTTTGTGGTGTGTTTCCATTGGAATTGTGCATATTCTGTTGTTTTACGGTGTAAAATTAGATTGTCGCACTTTGATGACATCACGGCTCGAACTAAGGAATAGTAGCTTCGTGCGTGCATTTCATCGAGCTACCACAAGCATTTTTGTGGTGTGTTTCTTTTAAAATTGTGCATATTCAGGTATTTTACGGTGTAAAATTAGATAGTCGCACTTTGATGACATCACGGCTTGAACTAAGACATAGTAGCTTCGTTCGTGCATTTCATTGAGCTTGCACAAGCATTTTTGTGGTGTATTTTCATTGGAATTGTGCATATTCAGGTGTTTTACGGTGTATAATAAGATTATCGAACTTTGATGACATCATGGCTCAAACTTAGGAACAGTAGCTTTGTGCGTGCATTTCATCGAGCTTCCACTAGCCTTTTTGTGGTGTATTTCTTTTAAAATTGTGCATATTCAGGTGTTTTACGGTGTAAAATTAGATAGTCGCACTTTGATGACATCACGGCTCGAACTAAGACATAGTAGCTTCGTGCGTGCATTTCATCGAGCTTCCACAAGCATTTTTGTGGTGTATTTCCATTGGAATTGTGCATATTCAGGTGTTTTATGGTGTAATATATGATTGTCGAACTTTGATGACATCACGGCTCGAAATAAGGAATAGTAGCTTCATGCGTGCATTTCATCGAGCTTCCACAAGCATTTTTGTTGTGTATTTCCATTGGAATTGTGCATATTCAGGTGTTTTACGGTGTAAAATAAGATTGTCGAACTTTGATGACATCACGGCTCGAAATTAGGAACAGTAGCTTTGTGCGTGCATTTCATCGAGCTGCCACAAGCATTTTTGTGGTGTGTTTCTTTAAAAATTGTGCATATTCAGGTGTTTTACGGTGTAAAATTAGATAGTCGCACTTTGATGACATCACGGCTCGAACTAAGGAGTAGTGGCTTCTTGCGTGCATTTCATCGAGCTTCCACAAGCATTTTTGTGGTGTGTTTCCATTAGAAATGTGCATATTCAGGTGTTTTACAGTGTAAAATATGATTGTCGAACTTTGATGACATCACGGCTTGAACTAGGAATAGTAGCTTCATGCGTGCATTTCATCGAGCTTCCACAATCATTTTTGTGGTGTATTTCCATTGGAATTGTGCATATTCAGGTGTTTCACGGTGTAAAATAAGATTATCGAACTTTGATGACATCACGGCTCGAACTTAGGAACAGTAGCTTTGTGCGTGCATTTCATCGAGCTTCCACAAGCATTTTTGTGGTGTATTTCTTTTAAAATTGTGCATATTCAGGTGTTTTATGGTGTAAAATTAGACTGTCGCACTTTGATGACATCACGGCTCGAACAAAGGAATATTAGCTTCGTGCATGCATTTCATCGAGCTTCCACAAGCATTTTTGTGGTGTATTTCTTTTAAAATTGTGCATATTCAGGTGTTTTACGGTGTATAATAAGATTTTCGAACTTTGATGACATCATGGCTCGAACTTAGGAACAGTAGCTTCATGCGTGCATTTCATCGAGCTTCCACAAGCATTTTTGTGGTGTATTTCTTTTAAAATTGTGCATATTCTGTTGTTATACGGTGTAAAATAAGATTGTCGAACTTGATGACATCACGTCTCGAAATTAGGAACAGTAGCTTTGTGCGTGCTTTTCATCGAGCTACCACAAGCATTTTTGTGGTGTATTTCTTTTAAAATTGTGCATATTCAGGTGTTTAACGGTGTATAATAAGATTTTCGAACTTTGATGACATCATGGCTCGAACTTAGGAACAGTAGCTTTGTGCGTGCATTTCATCGAGCTTCCACAAGCATTTTTGTGGTGTATTTCTTTTAAAATTGTGCATATTCAGGTGTTTTACGGTGTAAAATTAGCTAGTCGCACTTTGATGACATCACAGGTCGATCTAAGACATAGTAGCTTCGTGCGTGCATTTCATCGAGCTTCCACAAGCATTTTTGTGGTGTATTTCCATTGGAATTGTGCATATTCAGGTGTTTTATGGTGTAAAATAAGATTGTCGAACTTTGATGACATCACGGCTCGAATTTAGGAACAGTAGCTTTGTGCGTGCATTTCATCGAGCTTCCACAAGAATTTTTGTGGTGTGTTTCCATTGGAATTGTGCATATTCAGGTGTTTTACGGTGTAAAATTAGACTGTCGCACTTTGATAACATCACGGCTCGAACTAAGGAATAGTAGCTTCGTGCGTGCATTTCATCGAGCTTCCACAAGCATTTTTGTGGTGTGTTTCCATTGGAATTGTGCATATTCTGTTGTTTTACGGTGTAAAATTAGATTGTCGCACTTTGATGACATCACGGCTCGAACTAAGGAATAGTAGCTTCGTGCGTGCATTTCATCGAGCTTCCACAAGCATTTTTGTGGTGTGTTTCCATTAGAAATGTGCATATTCAGGTGTTTTACAGTGTAAAATATGATTGTCGAACTTTGATGACATCACGGCTTGAACTAGGAATAGTAGCTTCATGCGTGCATTTCATCGAGCTTCCACAATCATTTTTGTGGTGTATTTCCATTGGAATTGTGCATATTCAGGTGTTTCACGGTGTAAAATAAGATTATGGAACTTTGATGACATCACGGCTCGAACTTAGGAACAGTAGCTTTGTGCGTGCATTTCATCGAGCTTCCACAAGCATTTTTGTGGTGTATTTCTTTTAAAATTGTGCATATTCAGGTGTTTTATGGTGTAAAATTAGATAGTCGCACTTTGATGACATCACGGCTCGAACAAAGGAATATTAGCTTCATGCATGCATTTCATCGAGCTTCCACAAGCATTTTTGTGGTGTATTTCTTTTAAAATTGTGCATATTCAGGTGTTTTACGGTGTATAATAAGATTTTCGAACTTTGATGACATCATGGCTCGAACTTAGGAACAGTAGCTTTGTGCGTGCATTTCATCGAGCTTCCACAAGCATTTTTGTGGTGCATTTCTTTTAAAATTGTGCATATTCTGTTGTTATACGGTGTAAAATAAGATTGTCGAACTTGATGACATCACGGCTCGAAATTAGGAACAGTAGCTTTGTGCGTGCTTTTCATCGAGCTACCACAAGCATTTTTGTGGTGTATTTCTTTTAAAATTGTGCATATTCAGGTGTTTAACGATGTATAATAAGATTTTCGAACTTTGATGACATCATGGCTCGAACTTAGGAACAGTAGCTTTGTGCGTGCATTTCATCGAGCTTCCACAAGCATTTTTGTGGTGTATTTCTTTTAAAATTGTGCATATTCAGGTGTTTTACGGTGTAAAATGAGATAGTCGCACTTTGATGACATCACAGGTCGATCTAAGACATAGTAGCTTCGTGCGTGCATTTCATCGAGCTTCCACAAGCATTTTTGTGGTGTATTTCCAATGGAATTGTGCATATTCAGGTGTTTTACGGTGTAAAATAAGATTGTCGAACTTTGATGACATCACGGCTCGAACTTAGGAACAGTAGCTTTGTGCGTGCATTTCATCGAGCTTCCACAAGCATTTTTGTGGTGTGTTTCCATTGGAATTGTGCATATTCAGGTGTTTTACGGTGTAAAATTAGACTGTTGCACTTTGATGACATCACGGCTCGAACTAAGGAATAGTAGCTTCGTGCGTGCATTTCATCGAGCTTCCACAAGCATTTTTGTGGTGTGTTTCCATTGGAATTGTGCATATTCTGTTGTTTTACGGTGTAAAATTAGATTGTCGCACTTTGATGACATCACGGCTCGAACTAAGGAATAGTAGCTTCGTGCGTGCATTTCATCGAGCTACCACAAGCATTTTTGTGGTGTGTTTCTTTTACAATTGTGCATACTCAGGTGTTTTACGGTGTAAAATTAGATAGTCGCACTTTGATGACATCACGGCTCGAACTTAGGAATAGTAGCTTCGTGCGTGCATTTCATCGAGCTTCCACATGCATTTTTATGGTGTATTTCCATTGGAATTGTGCATATTCAGGTGTTTTAAGGTGTATAATAAGATCATCGAACTTTGATGACATCATGGCTCGAACTTATGAACAGTAGCTTTGTGCGTGCATTTCATCGAGCTTCCACAAGCATTTTTGTGGTGTATTTCTTTTAAAATTGTGCATATTCAGGTGTTTTACGGTGTAAAATTAGATAGTCGCACTTTGATGACATCACGGCTCGAACTTAGGAATAGTAGCTTCGTGTGTGCATTTCATCAAGCTTCCATAAGCATTTTTGTGGTGTATTTCCATTGGAATTGTGCATATTCAGGTGTTTTATGGTGTAAAATATGATTGTCGAACTTTGATGACATCACAGCTCGAACTAAGGATTAGTAGCTTCATGAGTGCATTTCATCGAGCTTCCAGAAGCATTTTTGTGGTGTATTTCCATTGGAATTGTGCATATTCAGGTGTTTTACGGTGTAAAATAAGATTGTCGCACTTTGATGACATCACGGCTCGAACTTAGGAATAGTAGCTTCGTGCGTGCATTTCATCGAGCTTCCACAAACATTTTCGTGGTGTATTTCCATTGGAATTGTGCATATTCAGGTGTTTTAAGGTGTATAATAAGATCATCGAACTTTGATGACATCATGGCTCGAACTTAGGAACAGTAGCTTTGTGCGTGCATTTCATCGAGCTTCCACAAGCATTTTTGTGGTGTATTTCTTTTAAAATTGTGCATATTCAGGTGTTTTACGGTGTAAAATTAGATAGTCGCACTTTGATGACATCACGGCTCAAACTTAGGAATAGTAGCTTCGTGTGTGCATTTCATCAAGCTTCCACAAGCATTTTTGTGGTGTATTTCCATTGGAATTGTGCATATTCAGGTGTTTTATGGTGTAAAATATGATTGTCGAACTTTGATGACATCACGGCTTGAACTAAGGAATAGTAGCTTCATGCGTGCATTTCATCGAGCTTCCACAAGCATTTTTGTGGTGTATTTCCATTGGAATTGTGCATATTCAGGTGTTTTACGGTGTAAAATAAGAATGTCGAACTTTGATGACATCACGTCTCGAAATTAGGAACAGTAGCTTTGTGCGTGCATTTCATCGAGCTACCACAAGCATTCTTGTGGTGTGTTTCTTTAAAAATTGATTCTGGTGTTTTACAGTGTAAAATGAGATAGTCGCACTTTGATGACATCACGGCTCGAACTAAGGAATTGTGGCTTCGTGCGTGCATTTCATCGAGCTTCCACAAGCATTTTTGTGGTGTGTTTCCATTGGAAATGTGCATATTCAGGTGTTTTACGGTGTAAAATATGATTGTCGAACTTTGATGACATCACGGCTTGAACTAGAAATAGTAGCTTCATGCGTGCATTTCATCGAGCTTCCACAAGCATTTTTGTGGTGTGTTTTTATTGGAATTGTGCATGTTCAGTTGTTTTACGGTGTAAAATTAGATTGTCGCACTTTGATGACATCACGGCTCGAACTAAGGAATAGTAGCTTCGTGCATGCATTTCATCGAGCTACCACAAGAATTTTTGTGGTGTGTTTGTTTTAAAATTGTGCATATTCAGGTGTTTTAAGGTGTAAAATTAGTTAGTCGCACTTTGATGACATCACGGCTCGAACTTAGGAATAGTAGCTTTGTGCTTGCATTTCATCGAGCTTCCACAAGCATTTTTGTGGTGTGTTTCTTTTAAAATTGTACATATTCAGGTGTTTTACGGTGTAAAATTAGATAGTCGTACTTTGATGACATCACGGCTCGATCTAAGACATAGTATCTTCGTGCGTGCATTTCATCGAGCTTCCACAAGCATTTTTGTGGTGTGTTTCCATTGGAATTGTGCATATTCAGGTGTTTTACGGTGTAAAATAAGATTGTCAAACTTTGATGACATCACTGCTCGAACTGAGGAATAGTTGCTTCGTGCGTGCATTTCATCGAGCTTCCACAAGCATTTTTGTGGTGTGTTTCCATTGGAATTGTCCATATTCTGTTGTTTACGGTGTAAAATTAGATTGTCGCACTTTGATGACATCACGGCTCGAACTAAGGAATAGTAGCTTCGTGCGTGCATTTCATCGAGCTACCACAAGCATTTTTGTGGTGTGTTTCTTTTAAAATTGTGCATATTCAGGTGTTTTACGGTGTAAAATTAGATAGTCGCACTTTGATGACATCACGGCTCAAACTTAGGAATAGTAGCTTCGTGTGTGCATTTCATGAAGCTTCCACAAGCATTTTTGTGGTGTATTTCCATTGGAATTGTGCATATTCAGGTGTTTTATGGTGTAAAATATGATTGTCGAACTTTGATGACATCACGGCTCGAACTAAGGAATAGTAGCTTCATGCGTGCATTTCATCGAGCTTCCACAAGCATTTTTGTGGTGTATTTCCATTGGAATTGTGCATATTCAGGTGTTTTACGGTGTAAAATAAGATTGTCGAACTTTGATGACATCACGTCTCGAAATTAGGAACAGTAGCTTTGTGCGTGCATTTCATCGAGCTACCACAAGCATTCTTGTGGTGTGTTTCTTTAAAAATTGTGCATATTCTGGTGTTTTACAGTGTAAAATGAGATAGTCGCACTTTGATGACATCACGGCTCGAACTAAGGAATTGTGGCTTCGTGCGTGCATTTCATCGAGCTTCCACAAGCATTTTTGTGGTGTGTTTCCATTGGAAATGTGCATATTCAGGTGTTTTACGGTGTAAAATATGATTGTCGAACTTTGATGACATCACGGCTTGAACTAGAAATAGTAGCTTCATGCGTGCATTTCATCGAGCTTCCACAAGCATTTTTGTGGTGTGTTTTTATTGGAATTGTGCATGTTCAGATGTTTTACGGTGTAAAATTAGATTGTCGCACTTTGATGACATCACGGCTCGAACTAAGGAATAGTAGCTTCGTGCATGCATTTCATCGAGCTACCACAATAATTTTTGTGGTGTGTTTGTTTTAAAATTGTGCATATTCAGGTGTTTTAAGGTGTAAAATTAGTTAGTCGCACTTTGATGACATCACGGCTCGAACTTAGGAATAGTAGCTTTGTGCTTGCATTTCATCGAGCTTCCACAAGCATTTTTGTGGTGTGTTTCTTTTAAAATTGTACATATTCAGGTGTTTTACGGTGTAAAATTAGATAGTCGTACTTTGATGACATCACGGCTCGATCTAAGACATAGTATCTTCGTGCGTGCATTTCATCGAGCTTCCACAAGCATTTTTGTGGTGTGTTTCCATTGGAATTGTGCATATTCAGGTGTTTTACCGTGTAAAATATGATTGTCGAACTTTGATGACATCACGGCTCGAACTAAGGATTAGTAGCTTCATGTGTGCATTTCATCGAGCTTCCACAAGCATTGTTGTGGAGTATTTCCATTGGAATTGTGCATATTCAGGTGTTTTACGGTGTAAAATAAGATTGTCGAACTTTGATGACATCACTGCTCGAACTAAGGAATAGTTGCTTCGTGCGTGCATTTCATCGAGCTTCCACAAGCATTTTTGTGGTGTGTTTCCATTGGAATTGTGCATATTCTGTTGTTTACGGTGTAAAATTAGATTGTCGCACTTTGATGACATCACGGCTCGAACTAAGGAATAGTAGCTTCGTGCGTGCATTTCATCGAGCTACCACAAGCATTTTTGTGGTGTGTTTCTTTTAAAATTGTGCATATTCAGGTGTTTTACGGTGTAAAATTAGATAGTCGCACTTTGATGACATCACGGCTTGAACTAGGAATAGTAGCTTCATGCGTGCATTTCATCGAGCTTCCACAAGCATTTTTGTGGTGTATTTCCATTGGAATTGTGCATATTCAGGTGTTTCACGGTGTAAAATAAGATTATCGAACTTTGATGACATCACGGCTCGAACTTAGGAACAGTAGCTTTGTGCGTGCATTTCATCGAGCTTCCACAAGCATTTTTGTGGTGTATTTCTTTTAAAATTGTGCATATTCAGGTGTTTTTTTACGGTGTAAAATTAGATAGTCGCACTTTGATGACATCACGGCTTGAACTAAGGAATAGTGGCTTCGTGCGTGCATTTCATCGAGCTTCCACAAGCATTTTTGTGGTGTGTTTCCATTAGAAATGTGCATATTCAGGTGTTTTACGGTGTAAAATATGATTGTCGAACTTTGATGACATCACGGCTTGAACTAGGAATAGTAGCTTCATGCGTGCATTTCATCGAGCTTCCACAAGCATTTTTGTGGTGTATTTCCATTGGAATTGTGCATATTCAGGTGTTTCACGGTGTAAAATAAGATTATCGAACTTTGATGACATCACGGCTCGAACTTAGGAATAGTAGCTTCGTGCGTGCATTTCATCGAGCTTCCACAAGCATTTTTGTGGTGTATTTCCATTGGAATTGTGCATATTCAGGTGTTTTATGGTGTAAAATATGATTGTCGAACTTTGATGACATCACGGCTTGAACTAAGGAATAGTAGCTTCATGCGTGCATTTCATCGAGCTTCCACAAGCATTTTTGTGGTGTATTTCCATTGGAATTGTGCATATTCAGGTGTTTTATGGTGTAAAATATGATTGTCGAACTTTGATGACATCACGGCTCGAACTTAGGAATAGTAGCTTCATGCGTGCATTTCATCGAGCTTCCACAAGCATTTTTGTGGTGTATTTCTTTTAAAATTGTGCATATTCAGGTGTTTTACGGTGTAAAATTAGATAGTCGCACTTTGATGACATCACGGCTCGAACTAAGACATAGTAGCTTCGTGCGTGCATTTCATCGAGCTTCCACAAGCATTTTTGTGGTGTATTTCCATTGGAATTGTGCATATTCAGATGTTTTACGGTGTAAAATAAGATTGTCGAACTTACATGACATCACGTCTCGAAATAAGGAATAGTAGCTTCGTGTGTGAATTTCATCGAGCTTCCACAAGCATTTTTGTGGTGTGTTTCATTGGAAATGTGCATATTCAGGTGTTTTAACGTGATAAATATGATTGTCGAACTTTGATGACATCACGGCTCGAACTAAGGAATAGTAGCTTCATGCGTGCATTTCATCGAGCTTCCACAAGCATTGTTGTGGAGTATTTCCTTTGGAATTGTGCATATTCAGGTGTTTTACAGTGTAAAATAAGATTGTCGAACTTTGATGACATCACGGCTCGAAATTAGGAACAGTAGCTTTGTGCGTGCTTTTCATCGAGCTACCACAAGCATTTTTGTGGTGTGTTTCTTTAAAAATTGTGCATATTCTGTTGCTTTACAGTGTAAATTAGATAGTCGCACTTTGATGACATCACTGCTCGATCTAAGGAATAGTAGCTTCGTGCGTGCATTTCATCGAGCTTCCACAAGCATTTTTGTGGTGTATTTCCATTGGAATTGTGCATATTCAGGTGTTTTAAGGTGTATAATAAGATCATCGAACTTTGATGACATCATGGCTCGAACTTATGAACAGTAGCTTTGTGCGTGCATTTCATCGAGCTTCCACAAGCATTTTTGTGGTGTATTTCTTTTAAAATTGTGCATATTCAGGTGTTTTACGGTGTAAAATTAGATAGTCGCACTTTGATGACATCACGGCTCGAACTTAGGAATAGTAGCTTCGTGTGTGCATTTCATCAAGCTTCCACAAGCATTTTTGTGGTGTATTTCCATTGGAATTGTGCATATTCAGGTGTTTTATGGTGTAAAATATGATTGTCGAACTTTGATGACATCACGGCTCGAACTAAGGATTAGTAGCTTCATGCGTGCATTTCATCGAGCTTCCAGAAGCATTTTTGTGGTGTATTTCCATTGGAATTGTGCATATTCAGGTGTTTTACGGTGTAAAATAAGATTGTCGCACTTTGATGACATCACGGCTCGAACTTAGGAATAGTAGCTTCGTGCGTGCATTTCATCGAGCTTCCACAAGCATTTTTGTGGTGTATTTCCATTGGAATTGTGCATATTCAGGTGTTTTAAGGTGTATAATAAGATCATCGAACTTTGATGACATCATGGCTCGAACTTAGGAACAGTAGCTTTGTGCGTGCATTTCATCGAGCTTCCACAAGCATTTTTGTGGTGTATTTCTTTTAAAATTGTGCATATTCAGGTGTTTTACGGTGTAAAATTAGATAGTCGCACTTTGATGACATCACGGCTCAAACTTAGGAATAGTAGCTTCGTGTGTGCATTTCATCAAGCTTCCACAAGCATTTTTGTGGTGTATTTCCATTGGAATTGTGCATATTCAGGTGTTTTATGGTGTAAAATATGATTGTCGAACTTTGATGACATCACGGCTTGAACTAAGGAATAGTAGCTTCATGCGTGCATTTCATCGAGCTTCCACAAGCATTTTTGTGGTGTATTTCCATTGGAATTGTGCATATTCAGGTGTTTTACGGTGTAAAATAAGATTGTCGAACTTTGATGACATCACGTCTCGAAATTAGGAACAGTAGCTTTGTGCGTGCATTTCATCGAGCTACCACAAGCATTCTTGTGGTGTGTTTCTTTAAAAATTGTGCATATTCTGGTGTTTTACAGTGTAAAATGAGATAGTCGCACTTTGATGACATCAAGGCTCGAACTAAGGAATTGTGGCTTCGTGCGTGCATTTCATCGAGCTTCCACAAGCATTTTTGTGGTGTGTTTCCATTGGAAATGTGCATATTCAGGTGTTTTACGGTGTAAAATATGATTGTCGAACTTTGATGACATCACGGCTTGAACTAGAAATAGTAGCTTCATGCGTGCATTTCATCGAGCTTCCACAAGCATTTTTGTGGTGTGTTTTTATTGGAATTGTGCATGTTCAGTTGTTTTACGGTGTAAAATTAGATTGTCGCACTTTGATGACATCACGGCTCGAACTAAGGAATAGTAGCTTCGTGCATGCATTTCATCGAGCTACCACAAGAATTTTTGTGGTGTGTTTGTTTTAAAATTGTGCATATTCAGGTGTTTTAAGGTGTAAAATTAGTTAGTCGCACTTTGATGACATCACGGCTCGAACTTAGGAATAGTAGCTTTGTGCTTGCATTTCATCGAGCTTCCACAAGCATTTTTGTGGTGTGTTTCTTTTAAAATTGTACATATTCAGGTGTTTTACGGTGTAAAATTAGATAGTCGTACTTTGATGACATCACGGCTCGATCTAAGACATAGTATCTTCGTGCGTGCATTTCATCGAGCTTCCACAAGCATTTTTGTGGTGTGTTTCCATTGGAATTGTGCATATTCAGGTGTTTTACGGTGTAAAATAAGATTGTCGAACTTTGATGACATCACTGCTCGAACTGAGGAATAGTTGCTTCGTGCGTGCATTTCATCGAGCTTCCACAAGCATTTTTGTGGTGTGTTTCCATTGGAATTGTGCATATTCTGTTGTTTACGGTGTAAAATTAGATTGTCGCACTTTGATGACATCACGGCTCGAACTAAGGAATAGTAGCTTCGTGCGTGCATTTCATCGAGCTACCATAAGCATTTTTGTGGTGTGTTTCTTTTAAAATTGTGCATATTCAGGTGTTTTACGGTGTAAAATTAGATAGTCGCACTTTGATGACATCACGGCTCAAACTTAGGAATAGTAGCTTCGTGTGTGCATTTCATCAAGCTTCCACAAGCATTTTTGTGGTGTATTTCCATTGGAATTGTGCATATTCAGGTGTTTTATGGTGTAAAATATGATTGTCGAACTTTGATGACATCACGGCTCGAACTAAGGAATAGTAGCTTCATGCGTGCATTTCATCGAGCTTCCACAAGCATTTTTGTGGTGTATTTCCATTGGAATTGTGCATATTCAGGTGTTTTACGGTGTAAAATAAGATTGTCGAACTTTGATGACATCACGTCTCGAAATTAGGAACAGTAGCTTTGTGCGTGCATTTCATCAAGCTACCACAAGCATTCTTGTGGTGTGTTTCTTTAAAAATTGTGCATATTCTGGTGTTTTACAGTGTAAAATGAGATAGTCGCACTTTGATGACATCACGGCTCGAACTAAGGAATTGTGGCTTCGTGCGTGCATTTCATCGAGCTTCCACAAGCATTTTTGTGGTGTGTTTCCATTGGAAATGTGCATATTCAGGTGTTTTACGGTGTAAAATATGATTGTCGAACTTTGATGACATCACGGCTTGAACTAGAAATAGTAGCTTCATGCGTGCATTTCATCGAGCTTCCACAAGCATTTTTGTGGTGTGTTTTTATTGGAATTGTGCATGTTCAGATGTTTTACGGTGTAAAATTAGATTGTCGCACTTTGATGACATCACGGCTCGAACTAAGGAATAGTAGCTTCGTGCATGCATTTCATCGAGCTACCACAAGAATTTTTGTGGTGTGTTTGTTTTAAAATTGTGTATATTCAGGTGTTTTAAGGTGTAAAATTAGTTAGTCGCACTTTGATGACATCACGGCTCGAACTTAGGAATAGTAGCTTTGTGCTTGCATTTCATCGAGCTTCCACAAGCATTTTTGTGGTGTGTTTCTTTTAAAATTGTACATATTCAGGTGTTTTACGGTGTAAAATTAGATAGTCGTACTTTGATGACATCACGGCTCGATCTAAGACATAGTATCTTCGTGCGTGCATTTCATCGAGCTTCCACAAGCATTTTTGTGGTGTGTTTCCATTGGAATTGTGCATATTCAGGTGTTTTACCGTGTAAAATATGATTGTCGAACTTTGATGACATCACGGCTCGAACTAAGGATTAGTAGCTTCATGTGTGCATTTCATCGAGCTTCCACAAGCATTGTTGTGGAGTATTTCCATTGGAATTGTGCATATTCAGGTGTTTTACGGTGTAAAATAAGATTGTCGAACTTTGATGACATCACTGCTCGAACTAAGGAATAGTTGCTTCGTGCGTGCATTTCATCGAGCTTCCACAAGCATTTTTGTGGTGTGTTTCCATTGGAATTGTGCATATTCTGTTGTTTACGGTGTAAAATTAGATTGTCGCACTTTGATGACATCACGACTCGAACTAAGGAATAGTAGCTTTGTGCGTGCATTTCATCGAGCTACCACAAGCATTTTTGTGGTGTGTTTCTTTTAAAATTGTGCATATTCAGGTGTTTTACGGTGTAAAATTAGATAGTCGCACTTTGATGACATCACGGCTTGAACTAAGGAATAGTGGCTTCGTGCGTGCATTTCATCGAGCTTCCACAAGCATTTTTGTGGTGTGTTTCCATTAGAAATGTGCATATTCAGGTGTTTTATGGTGTAAAATATGATTGTCGAACTTTGATGACATCACGGCTTGAACTAGGAATAGTAGCTTCATGCGTGCATTTCATCGAGCTTCCACAAGCATTTTTGTGGTGTGTTTCCATTGGAATTGTGCATATTCAGGTGTTTCACGGTGTAAAATAAGATTATCGAACTTTGATGACATCACGGCTCGAACTTAGGAACAGTAGCTTTGTGCGTGCATTTCATCGAGCTTCCACAAGCATTTTTGTGGTGTATTTCTTTTAAAATTGTGCATATTCAGGTGTTTTTTTACGGTGTAAAATTAGATAGTCACACTTTGATGACATCACGGCTTGAACTAAGGAATAGTGGCTTCGTGCGTGCATTTCATCGAGCTTCCACAAGCATTTTTGTGGTGTGCTTCCATTAGAAATGTGCATATTCAGGTGTTTTACGGTGTAAAATATGATTGTCGAACTTTGATGACATCACGGCTTGAACTAGGAATAGTAGCTTCATGCGTGCATTTCATCGAGCTTCCACAAGCATTTTTGTGGTGTATTTCCATTGGAATTGTGCATATTCAGGTGTTTCACGGTGTAAAATAAGATTATCGAACTTTGATGACATCACGGCTCGAACTTAGGAATAGTAGCTTCGTGCGTGCATTTCATCGAGCTTCCACAAGCATTTTTGTGGTGTATTTCCATTGGAATTGTGCATATTCAGGTGTTTTATGGTGTAAAATATGATTATCGAACTTTGATGACATCACGGCTTGAACTAAGGAATAGTAGCTTCATGCGTGCATTTCATCGAGCTTCCACAAGCATTTTTGTGGTGTATTTCCATTGGAATTGTGCATATTCAGGTGTTTTATGGTGTAAAATATGATTGTCGAACTTTGATGACATCACGGCTCGAACTTAGGAATAGTAGCTTCATGCGTGCATTTCATCGAGCTTCCACAAGCATTTTTGTGGTGTTTTTCTTTTAAAATTGTGCATATTCAGGTGTTTTACGGTGTAAAATTAGATAGTCGCACTTTGATGACATCACGGCTCGAACTAAGACATAGTAGCTTCGTGCGTGCATTTCATCGAGCTTCCACAAGCATTTTTGTGGTGTATTTCCATTGGAATTGTGCATATTCAGATGTTTTACGGTGTAAAATAAGATTGTCGAACTTACATGACATCACGTCTCGAAATAAGGAATAGTAGCTTCGTGTGTGAATTTCATCGAGCTTCCACAAGCATTTTTGTGGTGTGTTTCATTGGAAATGTGCATATTCAGGTGTTTTAACGTGATAAATATGATTGTCGAACTTTGATGACATCACGGCTCGAACTAAGGAATAGTAGCTTCATGCGTGCATTTCATCGAGCTTCCACAAGCATTGTTGTGGAGTATTTCCTTTGGAATTGTGCATATTCAGGTGTTTTACAGTGTAAAATAAGATTGTCGAACTTTGATGACATCACGGCTCGAATTTAGGAACAGTAGCTTTGTGCGTGCTTTTCATCGAGCTACCACAAGCATTTTTGTGGTGTGTTTCTTTAAAAATTGTGCATATTCTGTTGCTTTACAGTGTAAATTAGATAGTCGCACTTTGATGACATCACGGCTCGAACTTAGGAATAGTAGCTTCGTGTGTGCATTTCATCAAGCTTCCACAAGCATTTTTGTGGTGTATTTCCATTGGAATTGTGCATATTCAGGTGTTTTATGGTGTAAAATATGATTGTCGAACTTTGATGACATCACGGCTCGAACTAAGGATTAGTAGCTTCATGCGTGCATTTCATCGAGCTTCCAGAAGCATTTTTGTGGTGTATTTCCATTGGAATTGTGCATATTCAGGTGTTTTACGGTGTAAAATAAGATTGTCGCACTTTGATGACATCACGGCTCGAACTTAGGAATAGTAGCTTCGTGCGTGCATTTCATCGAGCTTCCACAAGCATTTTTGTGGTGTATTTCCATTGGAATTGTGCATATTCAGGTGTTTTAAGGTGTATAATAAGATCATCGAACTTTGATGACATCATGGCTCGAACTTAGGAACAGTAGCTTTGTGCGTGCATTTCATCGAGCTTCCACAAGCATTTTTGTGGTGTATTTCTTTTAAAATTGTGCATATTCAGGTGTTTTACGGTGTAAAATTAGATAGTCGCACTTTGATGACATCACGGCTCAAACTTAGGAATAGTAGCTTCGTGTGTGCATTTCATCAAGCTTCCACAAGCATTTTTGTGGTGTATTTCCATTGGAATTGTGCATATTCAGGTGTTTTATGGTGTAAAATATGATTGTCGAACTTTGATGACATCACGGCTTGAACTAAGGAATAGTAGCTTCATGCGTGCATTTCATCGAGCTTCCACAAGCATTTTTGTGGTGTATTTCCATTGGAATTGTGCATATTCAGGTGTTTTACGGTGTAAAATAAGATTGTCGAACTTTGATGACATCACGTCTCGAAATTAGGAACAGTAGCTTTGTGCGTGCATTTCATCGAGCTACCACAAGCATTCTTGTGGTGTGTTTCTTTAAAAATTGTGCATATTCTGGTGTTTTACAGTGTAAAATGAGATAGTCGCACTTTGATGACATCACGGCTCGAACTAAGGAATTGTGGCTTCGTGCGTGCATTTCATCGAGCTTCCACAAGCATTTTTGTGGTGTGTTTCCATTGGAAATGTGCATATTCAGGTGTTTTACGGTGTAAAATATGATTGTCGAACTTTGATGACATCACGGCTTGAACTAGAAATAGTAGCTTCATGCGTGCATTTCATCGAGCTTCCACAAGCATTTTTGTGGTGTGTTTTTATTGGAATTGTGCATGTTCAGTTGTTTTACGGTGTAAAATTAGATTGTCGCACTTTGATGACATCACGGCTCGAACTAAGGAATAGTAGCTTCGTGCATGCATTTCATCGAGCTACCACAAGAATTTTTGTGGTGTGTTTGTTTTAAAATTCTGCCTATTCAGGTGTTTTAAGGTGTAAAATTAGTTAGTCGCACTTTGATGACATCACGGCTCGAACTTAGGAATAGTAGCTTTGTGCTTGCATTTCATCGAGCTTCCACAAGCATTTTTGTGGTGTGTTTCTTTTAAAATTGTACATATTCAGGTGTTTTACGGTGTAAAATTAGATAGTCGTACTTTGATGACATCACGGCTCGATCTAAGACATAGTATCTTCGTGCGTGCATTTCATCGAGCTTCCACAAGCATTTTTGTGGTGTGTTTCCATTGGAATTGTGCATATTCAGGTGTTTTACGGTGTAAAATAAGATTGTCGAACTTTGATGACATCACTGCTCGAACTGAGGAATAGTTGCTTCGTGCGTGCATTTCATCGAGCTTCCACAAGCATTTTTGTGGTGTGTTTCCATTGGAATTGTGCATATTCTGTTGTTTACGGTGTAAAATTAGATTGTCGCACTTTGATGACATCACGGCTCGAACTAAGGAATAGTAGCTTCGTGCGTGCATTTCATCGAGCTACCATAAGCATTTTTGTGGTGTGTTTCTTTTAAAATTGTGCATATTCAGGTGTTTTACGGTGTAAAATTAGATAGTCGCACTTTGATGACATCACGGCTCAAACTTAGGAATAGTAGCTTCGTGTGTGCATTTCATCAAGCTTCCACAAGCATTTTTGTGGTGTATTTCCATTGGAATTGTGCATATTCAGGTGTTTTATGGTGTAAAATATGATTGTCGAACTTTGATGACATCACGGCTCGAACTAAGGAATAGTAGCTTCATGCGTGCATTTCATCGAGCTTCCACAAGCATTTTTGTGGTGTATTTCCATTGGAATTGTGCATATTCAGGTGTTTTACGGTGTAAAATAAGATTGTCGAACTTTGATGACATCACGTCTCGAAATTAGGAACAGTAGCTTTGTGCGTGCATTTCATCGAGCTACCACAAGCATTCTTGTGGTGTGTTTCTTTAAAAATTGTGCATATTCTGGTGTTTTACAGTGTAAAATGAGATAGTCGCACTTTGATGACATCACGGCTCGAACTAAGGAATTGTGGCTTCGTGCGTGCATTTCATCGAGCTTCCACAAGCATTTTTGTGGTGTGTTTCCATTGGAAATGTGCATATTCAGGTGTTTTACGGTGTAAAATATGATTGTCGAACTTTGATGACATCACGGCTTGAACTAGAAATAGTAGCTTCATGCGTGCATTTCATCGAGCTTCCACAAGCATTTTTGTGGTGTGTTTTTATTGGAATTGTGCATGTTCAGATGTTTTACGGTGTAAAATTAGATTGTCGCACTTTGATGACATCACGGCTCGAACTAAGGAATAGTAGCTTCGTGCATGCATTTCATCGAGCTACCACAAGAATTTTTGTGGTGTGTTTGTTTTAAAATTGTGCATATTCAGGTGTTTTAAGGTGTAAAATTAGTTAGTCGCACTTTGATGACATCACGGCTCGAACTTAGGAATAGTAGCTTTGTGCTTGCATTTCATCGAGCTTCCACAAGCATTTTTGTGGTGTGTTTCTTTTAAAATTGAACATATTCAGGTGTTTTACGGTGTAAAATTAGATAGTCGTACTTTGATGACATCACGGCTCGATCTAAGACATAGTATCTTCGTGCGTGCATTTCATCGAGCTTCCACAAGCATTTTTGTGGTGTGTTTCCATTGGAATTGTGCATATTCAGGTGTTTTACCGTGTAAAATATGATTGTCGAACTTTGATGACATCACGGCTCGAACTAAGGATTAGTAGCTTCATGTGTGCATTTCATCGAGCTTCCACAAGCATTGTTGTGGAGTATTTCCATTGGAATTGTGCATATTCAGGTGTTTTACGGTGTAAAATAAGATTGTCGAACTTTGATGACATCACTGCTCGAACTAAGGAATAGTTGCTTCGTGCGTGCATTTCATCGAGCTTCCACAAGCATTTTTGTGGTGTGTTTCCATTGGAATTGTGCATATTCTGTTGTTTACGGTGTAAAATTAGATTGTCGCACTTTGATGACATCACGACTCGAACTAAGGAATAGTAGCTTCGTGCGTGCATTTCATCGAGCTACCACAAGCATTTTTGTGGTGTGTTTCTTTTAAAATTGTGCATATTCAGGTGTTTTACGGTGTAAAATTAGATAGTCGCACTTTGATGACATCACGGCTTGAACTAAGGAATAGTGGCTTCGTGCGTGCATTTCATCGAGCTTCCACAAGCATTTTTGTGGTGTGTTTCCATTAGAAATGTGCATATTCAGGTGTTTTACGGTGTAAAATATGATTGTCGAACTTTGATGACATCACGGCTTGAACTAGCAATAGTAGCTTCATGCGTGCATTTCATCGAGCTTCCACAAGCATTTTTGTGGTGTGTTTCCATTGGAATTGTGCATATTCAGGTGTTTCACGGTGTAAAATAAGATTATCGAACTTTGATGACATCACGGCTCGAACTTAGGAACAGTAGCTTTGTGCGTGCATTTCATCGAGCTTCCACAAGCATTTTTGTGGTGTATTTCTTTTAAAATTGTGCATATTCAGGTGTTTTTTTACGGTGTAAAATTAGATAGTCACACTTTGATGACATCACGGCTTGAACTAAGGAATAGTGGCTTCGTGCGTGCATTTCATCGAGCTTCCACAAGCATTTTTGTGGTGTGCTTCCATTAGAAATGTGCATATTCAGGTGTTTTACGGTGTAAAATATGATTGTCGAACTTTGATGACATCACGGCTTGAACTAGGAATAGTAGCTTCATGCGTGCATTTCATCGAGCTTCCACAAGCATTTTTGTGGTGTATTTCCATTGGAATTGTGCATATTCAGGTGTTTCACGGTGTAAAATAAGATTATCGAACTTTGATGACATCACGGCTCGAACTTAGGAATAGTAGCTTCGTGCGTGCATTTCATCGAGCTTCCACAAGCATTTTTGTGGTGTATTTCCATTGGAATTGTGCATATTCAGGTGTTTTATGGTGTAAAATATGATTATCGAACTTTGATGACATCACGGCTTGAATTAAGGAATAGTAGCTTCATGCGTGCATTTCATCGAGCTTCCACAAGCATTTTTGTGGTGTATTTCCATTGGAATTGTGCATATTCAGGTGTTTTATGGTGTAAAATATGATTGTCGAACTTTGATGACATCACGGCTCGAACTTAAGAATAGTAGCTTCATGCGTGCATTTCATCGAGCTTCCACAAGCATTTTTGTGGTGTTTTTCTTTTAAAATTGTGCATATTCAGGTGTTTTACGGTGTAAAATTAGATAGTCGCACTTTGATGACATCACGGCTCGAACTAAGACATAGTAGCTTCGTGCGTGCATTTCATCGAGCTTCCACAAGCATTTTTGTGGTGTATTTCCATTGGAATTGTGCATATTCAGATGTTTTACGGTGTAAAATAAGATTGTCGAACTTACATGACATCACGTCTCGAAATAAGGAATAGTAGCTTCGTGTGTGCATTTCATCGAGCTTCCACAAGCATTTTTGTGGTGTGTTTCATTGGAAATGTGCATATTCAGGTGTTTTACCGTGATAAATATGATTGTCGAACTTTGATGACATCACGGCTCGAACTAAGGAATAGTAGCTTCATGCGTGCATTTCATCGAGCTTCCACAAGCATTGTTGTGGAGTATTTCCTTTGGAATTGTGCATATTCAGGTGTTTTACAGTGTAAAATAAGATTGTCGAACTTTGATGACATCACGGCTCGAAATTAGTAACAGTAGCTTTGTGCGTGCTTTTCATCGAGCTACCACAAGCATTTTTGTGGTGTGTTTCTTTAAAAATTGTGCATATTCTGTTGCTTTACAGTGTAAATTAGATAGTCGCACTTTGATGACATCACTGCTCGATCTAAGGAATAGTAGCTTCGTGCGTGCATTTCATCGAGCTTCCACAAGCATTTTTGTGGTGTATTTCCATTGGAATTGTGCATATTCAGGTGTTTTACGGTGTATAATAAGATTATCGAACTTTGATGACATCATGGCTCGAACTTAGGAACAGTAGCTTTGTGCGTGCATTTCATCGAGCTTCCACAAGCATTTTTGTGGTGTATTTCTTTTAAAATTGTGCATATTCAGGTGTTTTACGGTGTAAAATTAGATAGTCGCACTTTGATGACATCACGGCTCGAACTAAGACATAGTAGCTTCGTGCGTGCATTTCATCGACCTTCCACAAGCATTTTTGTGGTGTAATTCCATTGGAATTGTGCATATTCAGGTGTTTTATGGTGTAATATATGATTGTCGAACTTTGATGACATCATGGCTCGAACTAAGGAATAGTAGCTTCATGCGTGCATTTCATCGAGCTTCCACAAGCATTTTTGTGGTGTATTTCCATTGGAATTGTGCATATTCAGGTGTTTTACGGTGTATAATAAGATTATCGAACTTTGATGACATCATGGCTCGAACTTAGGAACAGTAGCTTTGTGCGTGCATTTCATCGAGCTTCCACAAGCATTTTTGTGGTGTATTTCTTTTAAAATTGTGCATATTCAGGTGTTTTACGGTGTAAAATTAGATAGTCGCACTTTGATGACATCACGGCTCGAACTAAGACATAGTAGCTTCGTGCGTGCATTTCATCGACCTTCCACAAGCATTTTTGTGGTGTAATTCCATTGGAATTGTGCATATTCAGGTGTTTTATGGTGTAATATATGATTGTCGAACTTTGATGACATCATGGCTCGAACTAAGAAATAGTAGCTTCATGCGTGCATTTCATCGAGCTTCCACAAGCATTTTTGTGGTGTATTTCCATTGGAATTGTGCATATTCAGGTGTTTTACGGTGTAAAATAAGATTGTCGAACTTTGATGACATCACGGCTCGAAATTAGGAACAGTAGCTTTGTGCGTGCATTTCATCGAGCTTCCACAAGCATTTTTGTGGTGTATTTCTTTTAAAATTGTGCATATTCACGTGTTTTACGGTGTAAAATTAGATAGTCGCACTTTGATGACATCACGGCTCGAACAAAGGATTATTAGCTTCGTGCATGCATTTCATCGAGCTTCCACAAGCATTTTTGTGGTGTATTTCTTTTAAAATTGTGCATATTCAGGTGTTTTACGGTGTATAATAAGATTTTCGAACTTTGATGACATCATGGCTCAAACTTAGGAACAGTAGCTTTGTGCGTGCATTTCATCGAGCTTCCACAAGCATTTTTGTGGTGTATTTCTTTTAAAATTGTGCATATTCTGTTGTTATACGGTGTAAAATAAGATTGTCGAACTTGATGACATCACGTCTAGAAATTAGGAAAAGTAGCTTTGTGCGTGCTTTTCATCGAGCTACCACAAGCATTTTTGTGGTGTATTTCTTTTAAAATTGTGCATATTCAGGTGTTTTACGGTGTATAATAAGATTTTCGAACTTTGATGACATCATGGCTCGAAATTTATGAACACTAGCTTTGTGCGTGCATTTCATCGAGCTTCCACAAGCATTTTTGTGGTGTATTTCTTTTAAAATTGTGCATATTCAGGTGTTTTACGGTGTAAAATTAGATAGTCACACTTTGATGACATCACAGGTCGATCTAAGACATAGTAGCTTCGTGCGTGCATTTCATCGAGCTTCCACAAGCATTTTTGTGGTGGATTTCCATTGGAATTGTGCATATTCAGGTGTTTTATGGTGTAAAATAAAATTGTCGAACTTTGATGACATCACGGCTCGAACTTAGGAACAGTAGCTTTGTGCGTGCATTTCATCGAGCTTCCACAAGCATTTTTGTGGTGTGTTTCCATTGGAATTGTGCATATTCAGGTGTTTTACGGTGTAAAATTAGACTGTCGCACTTTGATGACATCACGGCTCGAACTAAGGAATAGTAGCTTCGTGCGTGCATTTCATCGAGCTTCCACAAGCATTTTTGTGGTGTGTTTCCATTGGAATTGTGCATATTCTGTTGTTTTACGGTGTAAAATTAGATTGTCGCACTTTGATGACATCACGGCTCGAACTAAGGAATAGTAGCTTCGTGCGTGCATTTCATCGAGCTACCACAAGCATTTTTGTGGTGTGTTTCTTTTAAAATTGTGCATATTCAGATGTTTTACGGTGTAAAATTAGATAGTCGAACTTTGATGACATCATGGCTCGAACTTAGGAATAGTTGCTTCGTGCGTGCATTGCATCGAGCTTCCACAAGCATTTTTGTGGTGTATTTCCATTGGAATTGTGCATATTCAGGTGTTTTAAGGTGTATAATAAGATCATCGAACTTTGATGACATCATGGCTCGAACTTATGAACAGTAGCTTTGTGCGTGCATTTCATCGAGCTTCCACAAGCATTTTTGTGGTGTATTTCTTTTAAAATTGTGCATATTCAGGTGTTTTACGGTGTAAAATTAGATAGTCGCACTTTGATGACATCACGGCTCGAACTTAGGAATAGTAGCTTCGTGTGTGCATTTAATCAAGCTTCCACAAGCATTTTTGTGGTGTATTTCCATTGGAATTGTGCATATTCAGGTGTTTTATGGCGTAAAATATGATTGTCGAACTTTGATGACATCACGGCTCGAACTAAGGAATAGTAGCTTCATGCGTGCATTTCATCGAGCTTCCACAAGCATTTTTGTGGTGTATATCCATTGGAATTGTGCATATTCAGGTGTTTTACGGTGTAAAATAAGATTGTCGAACTTTGATGACATCACGTCTCAAAATTAGGAACAGTAGGTTTGTGCGTGCATTTCATCGAGCTACCACAAGCATTCTTGTGGTGTGTTTCTTTAAAAATTGTGCATATTCTGGTGTTTTACAGTGTAAAATTAGATAGTCGCACTTTGATGACATCACGGCTCGAACTAAGGAATTGTGGCTTCGTGCGTGCATTTCATCGAGCTTCCACAAGCATTTTTGTGGTGTGTTTCCATTGGAAATGTGCATATTCAGGTGTTTTACAGTGTAAAATATGATTGTCGAACTTTGATGACATCACGGCTTGAACTAGAAATAGTAGCTTCATGCGTGCATTTCATCGAGCTTCCACAAGCATTTTTGTGGTGTGTTTTTATTGGAATTGTGCATGTTCAGTTGTTTTACGGTGTAAAATTAGATTGTCGCACTTTGATGACATCACGGCTCGAACTAAGGAATAGTAGCTTCGTGCATGCATTTCATCGGGCTACCACAAGCATTTTTGTGGTGTGTTTGTTTTAAAATTGTGCATATTCAGGTGTTTTAAGGTGTAAAATTAGATTTTCGAACTTTGATGACATCACGCTCGAACTAAGGATTAGTAGCTTCATGCGTGCATTTCATCGAGCTTCCACAAGCATTGTTGTGGAGTATTTCCATTGGAATTGTGCATATTCAAGTGTTTTACGGTGTAAAATAAGATTGTCGAACTTTGATGACATCACGGCTCGAACTAAGGAATAGTAGCTTCGTGCGTGCATTTCATCGAGCTACCACAAGCATTTTTGTGGTGTGTTTCTTTTAAAATTGTGCATATTCAGATGTTTTACGGTGTAAAATTAGATAGTCACACTTTGATGACATCACGGCTCGAACTTAGGAATAGTAGCTTCGTGCGTGCATTTCATCGAGCTTCCACAAGCATTTTTGTGGTGTATTTCCATTGGAATTGTGCATATTCAGGTGTTTTAAGGTGTATAATAAGATCATCGAACTTTGATGACATCATGGCTCGAACTTATGAACAGTAGCTTTGTGCGTGCATTTCATCGAGCTTCCACAAGCATTTTTGTGGTGTATTTCTTTTAAAATTGTGCATATTCAGGTGTTTTACGGTGTAAAATTAGATAGTCGCACTTTGATGACATCACGGCTCGAACTTAGGAATAGTAGCTTCGTGTGTGCATTTCATCAAGCTTCCACAAGCATTTTTGTGGTGTATTTCCATTGGAATTGTGCATATTCAGGTGTTTTATGGTGTAAAATTAGATAGTCGCACTTTGATGACATCACGGCTCGTACAAAGGAATATTTGCTTCGTGCATGCATTTCATCGAGCTTCCACAAGCATTTTTGTGGTGTATTTCTTTTAAAATTGTGCATATTCAGGTGTTTTACGGTGTAAAATAAGATTGTCGAACTTGATGACATCACGTCTCGAAATTAGGAACAGTAGCTTTGTGCGTGCTTTTCATCGAGCTACCACAAGCATTTTTGTGGTGTATTTCTTTTAAAATTGTGCATATTCAGGTGTTTAACGGTGTATAATAAGATTTTCGAACTTTGATGACATCATGGCTCGAACTTAGGAACACTAGCTTTGTGCGTGCATTTCATCGAGCTTCCACAAGCATTTTTGTGGTGTATTTCTTTTAAAATTGTGCATATTCAGGTGTTTTACGGTGTAAAATTAGATAGTCGCACTTTGATGACATCACAGGTCGATCTAAGACATAGTAGCTTCGTGCTTGCATTTCATCGAGCTTCCACAAGCATTTTTGTGGTGTATTTCCATTGGAATTGTGCATATTCAGGTGTTTTACGGTGTAAAATAAGATTGTCGAACTTTGATGACATCACGGCTCGAACTTAGGAACAGTAGCTTTGTGCGTGCATTTCATCGAGCTTCCACAAGCATTTTTGTGGTGTGTTTCCATTGGAATTGTGCATATTCAGGTGTTTTACGGTGTAAAATTAGACTGTCGCACTTTGATGACATCACGGCTCGAAAAAAGGAATAGTAGCTTCGTGCGTGCATTTCATCGAGCTTCCACAAGCATTTTTGTGGTGTGTTTCCATTGGAATTGTGCATATTCTGTTGTTTTACGGTGTAAAATTAGATTGTCGCACTTTGATGACATCACGGCTCGAACTAAGGAATTGTGGCTTCGTGCGTGCATTTCATCGAGCTTCCACAAGCATTTTTGTGGTGTGTTTCCATTGGAAATGTGCATATTCAGGTGTTTTACAGTGTAAAATATGATTGTCGAACTTTGATGACATCACGGCTTGAACTAGAAATAGTAGCTTCATGCGTGCATTTCATCGAGCTTCCACAAGCATTTTTGTGGTGTGTTTTTATTGGAATTGTGCATGTTCAGTTGTTTTACGGTGTAAAATTAGATTGTCGCACTTTGATGACATCACGGCTCGAACTAAGGAATAGTAGCTTCGTGCATGCATTTCATCGGGCTACCACAAGCATTTTTGTGGTGTGTTTGTTTTAAAATTGTGCATATTCAGGTGTTTTAAGGTGTAAAATTAGATAGTCGCACTTTGATGACATCACGGCTCGAACAACGGAATATTAGCTTCGTGCATGCATTTCATCGAGCTTCCACAAGCATTTTTGTGGTGTATTTCTTTTAAAATTGTGCATATTCAGGTGTTTTACGGTGTATAATAAGATTTTCGAACTTTGATGACATCACGCTCGAACTAAGGATTAGTAGCTTCATGCGTGCATTTCATCGAGCTTCCACAAGCATTGTTGTGGAGTATTTCCATTGGAATTGTGCATATTCAGGTGTTTTACGGTGTAAAATAAGATTGTCGAACTTTGATGACATCACGGCTCGAACTAAGGAATAGTAGCTTCGTGCGTGCATTTCATCGAGCTACCACAAGCATTTTTGTGGTGTGTTTCTTTTAAAATTGTGCATATTCAGATGTTTTACGGTGTAAAATTAGATAGTCACACTTTGATGACATCACGGCTCGAACTTAGGAATAGTAGCTTCGTGCGTGCATTTCATCGAGCTTCCACAAGCATTTTTGTGGTGTATTTCCATTGGAATTGTGCATATTCAGGTGTTTTAAGGTGTATAATAAGATCATCGAACTTTGATGACATCATGGCTCGAACTTATGAACAGTAGCTTTGTGCGTGCATTTCATCGAGCTTCCAGAAGCATTTTTGTGGTGTATTTCTTTTAAAATTGTGCATATTCAGGTGTTTTACGGTGTAAAATTAGATAGTCGCACTTTGATGACATCACGGCTCGAACTTAGGAATAGTAGCTTCGTGTGTGCATTTCATCAAGCTTCCACAAGCATTTTTGTGGTGTATTTCCATTGGAATTGTGCATATTCAGGTGTTTTATGGTGTAAAATTAGATATTCGCACTTTGATGACATCACGGCTCGTACAAAGGAATATTAGCTTCGTGCATGCATTTCATCGAGCTTCCACAAGCATTTTTGTGGTGTATTTCTTTTATAATTGTGCATATTCAGGTGTTTTATGGTGTAAAATAAGATTGTCGAACTTGATGACATCACGTCTCGAAATTAGGAACAGTAGCTTTGTGCGTGCTTTTCATCGAGCTACCACAAGCATTTTTGTGGTGTATTTCTTTTAAAATTGTGCATATTCAGGTGTTTAACGGTGTATAATAAGATTTTCGAACTTTGATGACATCATGGCTCGAACTTAGGAACACTAGCTTTGTGCGTGCATTTCATCGAGCTTCCACAAGCATTTTTGTGGTGTATTTCTTTTAAAATTGTGCATATTCAGGTGTTTTACGGTGTAAAATTAGATAGTCGCACTTTGATGACATCACAGGTCGATCTAAGACATAGTAGCTTCGTGCTTGCATTTCATCGAGCTTCCACAAGCATTTTTGTGGTGTATTTCCATTGGAATTGTGCATATTCAGGTGTTTTACGGGTTAAAATAAGATTGTCGAACTTTGATGACATCACGGCTCGAACTTAGGAACAGTAGCTTTGTGCGTGCATTTCATCGAGCTTCCACAAGCATTTTTGTGGTGTGTTTCCATTGGAATTGTGCATATTCAGGTGTTTTACGGTGTAAAATTAGATTGTCGCACTTTGATGACATCACGGCTCGAACTAAGGAATAGTAGCTTCGTGCGTGCATTTCATCGAGCTACCACAAGCATTTTTGTGGTGTGTTTCTTTTAAAATTGTGCATATTCAGGTGTTTTACGGTGTAAAATTAGATAGTCGCACTTTGATGACATCACGGCTCGAACTTAGGAATAGTAGCTTCGTGCGTGCATTTCATCGAGCTTCCACATGCATTTTTGTGGTGTATTTCCATTGGAATTGTGCATATTCAGGTGTTTTAAGGTGTATAATAAGATCATCGAACTTTGATGACATCATGGCTCGAACTTATGAACAGTAGCTTTGTGCGTGCATTTCATCGAGCTTCCACAAGCATTTTTGTGGTGTATTTCTTTTAAAATTGTGCATATTCAGGTGTTTTACGGTGTAAAATTAGATAGTCGCACTTTGATGACATCACGGCTCGAACTTAGGAATAGTAGCTTCGTGTGTGCATTTCATCAAGCTTCCACAAGCATTTTTGTGGTGTATTTCCATTGGAATTGTGCATATTCAGGTGTTTTATGGTGTAAAATATGATTGTCGAACTTTGATGACATCAAGGCTCGAACTAAGGAATAGTAGCTTCATGCGTGCATTTCATCGAGCTTCCACAAGCATTTTTGTGGTGTATTTTCATTGGAATTGTGCATATTCAGGTGTTTTACGGTGTAAACTAAGATTGTCGCACTTTGATAACATCACGGCTCGAACTTAGGAATAGTAGCTTCGTGCGTGCATTTCATCGAGCTTCCACAAGCATTTTTGTGGTGTATTTCCATTGGAATTGTGCATATTCAGGTGTTTTAAGGTGTATAATAAGATCATCGAACTTTGATGACATCATGGCTCGAACTTATGAACAGTAGCTTTGTGCGTGCATTTCATCGAGCTTCCACAAGCATTTTTGTGGTGTATATCTTTTAAAATTGTGCATATTCAGGTGTTTTACGGTGTAAAATTAGATAGTCGCACTTTGATGACATCACGGCTCGAACTAAGGAATTGTGGCTTCGTGCGTGCATTTCATCGAGCTTCCACAAGCATTTTTGTGGTGTGTTTCCATTGGAAATGTGCATATTCAGGTGTTTTACGGTGTAAAATATGATTGTCGAACTTTGATGACATCACGGCTTGAACTAGAAATAGTAGCTTCATGCGTGCATTTCATCGAGCTTCCACAAGCATTTTTGTGGTGTGTTTTTATTGGAATTGTGCATGTTCAGTTGTTTTACGGTGTAAAATTAGATTGTCGCACTTTGATGACATCACGGCTCGAACTAAGGAATAGTAGCTTCGTGCATGCATTTCATCGAGCTACCACAAGAATTTTTGTGGTGTGTTTGTTTTAAAATTGTGCATATTCAGGTGTTTTAAGGTGTAAAATTAGTTAGTCGCACTTTGATGACATCACGGCTCGAACTTAGGAATAGTAGCTTTGTGCTTGCATTTCATCGAGCTTCCACAAGCATTTTTGTGGTGTGTTTCTTTTAAAATTGTACATATTCAGGTGTTTTACGGTGTAAAATTAGATAGTCGTACTTTGATGACATCACGGCTCGATCTAAGACATAGTATCTTCGTGCGTGCATTTCATCGAGCTTCCACAAGCATTTTTGTGGTGTGTTTCCATTGGAATTGTGCATATTCAGGTGTTTTACCGTGTAAAATATGATTGTCGTACTTTGATGACAGCACGGCTCGAACTTAGGATTAGTAGCTTCATGTGTGCATTTCATCGAGCTTCCACAAGCATTGTTGTGGAGTATTTCCATTGGAATTGTGCATATTCAGGTGTTTTACGGTGTAAAATAAGATTGTCGAACTTTGATGACATCACTGCTCGAACTAAGGAATAGTTGCTTCGTGCGTGCATTTCATCGAGCTTCCACAAGCATTTTTGTGGTGTGTTTCCATTGGAATTGTGCATATTCTGTTGTTTACGGTGTAAAATTAGATTGTCGCACTTTGATGACATCACGGCTCGAACTAAGGAATAGTAGCTTCGTGCGTGCATTTCATCGAGCTACCACAAGCATTTTTGTGGTGTGTTTCTTTTAAAATTGTGCATATTCAGGTGTTTTACGGTGTAAAATTAGATAGTCGCACTTTGATGACATCACGGCTCAAACTTAGGAATAGTAGCTTCGTGTGTGCATTTCATCAAGCTTCCACAAGCATTTTTGTGGTGTATTTCCATTGGAATTGTGCATATTCAGGTGTTTTATGGTGTAAAATATGATTGTCGAACTTTGATGACATCACGGCTCGAACTAAGGAATAGTTGCTTCATGCGTGCATTTCATCGAGCTTCCACAAGCATTTTTGTGGTGTATTTCAATTGGAATTGTGCATATTCAGGTGTTTTACGGTGTAAAATAAGATTGTCGAACTTTGATGACATCACGTCTCGAAATTAGGAACAGTAGCTTTGTGTGTGCATTTCATCGAGCTACCACAAGCATTCTTGTGGTGTGTTTCTTTAAAAATTGTGCATATTCTGGTGTTTTACAGTGTAAAATGAGATAGTCGCACTTTGATGACATCACGGCTCGAACTAAGGAATTGTGGCTTCGTGCGTGCATTTCATCGAGCTTCCACAAGAATTTTTGTGGTGTGTTTCCATTGGAAATGTGCATATTCAGGTGTTTTACGGTGTAAAATATGATTGTCGAACTTTGATGACATCACGGCTTGAACTAGAAATAGTAGCTTCATGCGTGCATTTCATCGAGCTTCCACAAGCATTTTTGTGGTGTGTTTTTATTGGAATTGTGCATGTTCAGTTGTTTTACGGTGTAAAATTAGATTGTCGCACTTTGATGACATCACGGCTCGAACTAAGGAATAGTAGCTTCGTGCATGCATTTCATCGAGCTACCACAAGAATTTTTGTGGTGTGTTTGTTTTAAAATTGTGCATATTCAGGTGTTTTAAGGTGTAAAATTAGTTAGTCGCACTTTGATAACATCACGGCTCGAACTTAGGAATAGTAGCTTTGTGCTTGCATTTCATCGAGCTTCCACAAGCATTTTTGTGGTGTGTTTCTTTTAAAATTGTACATATTCAGGTGTTTTACGGTGTAAAATTAGATAGTCGTACTTTGATGACATCACGGCTCGATCTAAGACATAGTATCTTCGTGCGTGCATTTCATCGAGCTTCCACAAGCATTTTTGTGGTGTGTTTCCATTGGAATTGTGCATATTCAGGTGTTTTACCGTGTAAAATATGATTGTCGAACTTTGATGACATCACGGCTCGAACTAAGGATTAGTAGCTTCATGTGTGCATTTCATCGAGCTTCCACAAGCATTGTTGAGGAGTATTTCCATTGGAATTGTGCATATTCAGGTGTTTTACGGTGTAAAATAAGATTTTCGAACTTTGATGACATCACTGCTCGAACTAAGGAATAGTTGCTTCGTGCGTGCATTTCATCGAGCTTCCACAAGCATTTTTGTGGTGTGTTTCCATTGGAATTGTGCATATTCTGTTGTTTACGGTGTAAAATTAGATTGTCGCACTTTGATGACATCACGGCTCGAACTAAGGAATAGTAGCTTCGTGCGTGCATTTCATCGAGCTACCACAAGCATTTTTGTGGTGTGTTTCTTTTAAAATTGTGCATATTCAGGTATTTTACGGTGTAAAATTAGATAGTCGCACTTTGATGACATCACGGCTCGAACTTAGGAATAGTAGCTTCGTGCGTGCATTTCATCGAGCTTGCACAAGCATTTTTGTGGTGTATTTCCATTGGAATTGTGCATATTCAGGTGTTTTATGGTGTAATATATGATTGTCGAACTTTGATGACATCACGGCTCGAACTAAGGAATAGTAGCTTCATGCGTGCATTTCATCGAGCTTCCACAAGCATTTTTGTGGTGTATTTCCATTGGAATTGTGCATATTCAGGTGTTTTACGGTGTAAAATAAGATTGTCGAACTTTGATGACATCACGGCTCGAAATTAGGAACAGTAGCTTTGTGCGTGCATTTCATCGAGCTACCACAAGCATTTTTGTGGTGTGTTTCTTTAAAAATTGTGCATATTCAGTGTTTTACGGTGTAAAATTAGATAGTCGCACTTTGATGACATCACGGCTTGAACTAAGGAATAGTGGCTTCGTGCGTGCATTTCATCGAGCTTCCACAAGCATTTTTGTGGTGTGTTTCCATTAGAAATGTGCATATTCAGGTGTTTTACGGTGTAAAATATGATTGTCGAACTTTGATGACATCACGGCTTGAACTAGGAATAGTAGCTTCATGCGTGCATTTCATCGAGCTTCCACAAGCATTTTTGTGGTGTATTTCCATTGGAATTGTGCATATTCAGGTGTTTCACGGTGTAAAATAAGATTATCGAACTTTGATGACATCACGGCTCGAACTTAGGAACAGTAGCTTTGTGCGTGCATTTCATCGAGCTTCCACAAGCATTTTTGTGGTGTATTTCTTTTAAAATTGTGCATATTCAGGTGTTTTTTTACGGTGTAAAATTAGATAGTCGCACTTTGATGACATCACGGCTCAAACTTAGGAATAGTAGCTTCGTGTGTGCATTTCATCAAGCTTCCACAAGCATTTTTGTGGTGTATTTCCATTGGAATTGTGCATATTCAGGTGTTTTATGGTGTAAAATATGATTGTCGAACTTTGATGACATCACGGCTCGAACTAAGGAATAGTTGCTTCATGCGTGCATTTCATCGAGCTTCCACAAGCATTTTTGTGGTGTATTTCCATTGGAATTGTGCATATTCAGGTGTTTTACGGTGTAAAATAAGATTGTCGAACTTTGATGACATCACGTCTCGAAATTACGAACAGTAGCTTTGTGTGTGCATTTCATCGAGCTACCACAAGCATTCTTGTGGTGTGTTTCTTTAAAAATAGTGCATATTCTGGTGTTTTACAGTGTAAAATGAGATAGTCGCACTTTGATGACATCACGGCTCGAACTAAGGAATTGTGGCTTCGTGCGTGCATTTCATCGAGCTTCCACAAGCATTTTTGTGGTGTGTTTCCATTGGAAATGTGCATATTCAGGTGTTTTACGGTGTAAAATATGATTGTCGAACTTTGATGACATCACGGCTTGAACTAGAAATAGTAGCTTCATGCGTGCATTTCATCGAGCTTCCACAAGCATTTTTGTGGTGTGTTTTTATTGGAATTGTGCATGTTCAGTTGTTTTACGGTGTAAAATTAGATTGTCGCACTTTGATGACATCACGGCTCGAACTAAGGAATAGTAGCTTCGTGCATGCATTTCATCGAGCTACCACAAGAATTTTTGTGGTGTGTTTGTTTTAAAATTGTGCATATTCAGGTGTTTTAAGGTGTAAAATTAGTTAGTCGCACTTTGATAACATCACGGCTCGAACTTAGGAATAGTAGCTTTGTGCTTGCATTTCATCGAGCTTCCACAAGCATTTTTGTGGTGTGTTTCTTTTAAAATTGTACATATTCAGGTGTTTTACGGTGTAAAATTAGATAGTCGTACTTTGATGACATCACGGCTCGATCTAAGACATAGTATCTTCGTGCGTGCATTTCATCGAGCTTCCACAGGCATTTTTGTGGTGTGTTTCCATTGGAATTGTGCATATTCAGGTGTTTTACCGTGTAAAATATGATTGTCGAACTTTGATGACATCACGGCTCGAACTAAGGATTAGTAGCTTCATGTGTGCATTTCATCGAGCTTCCACAAGCATTGTTGTGGAGTATTTCCATTGGAATTGTGCATATTCAGGTGTTTTACGGTGTAAAATAAGATTGTCGAACTTTGATGACATCACGGCTCGAACTTAGGAATAGTAGCTTCGTGCGTGCATTTCATCGAGCTTGCACAAGCATTTTTGTGGTGTATTGCCATTGGAATTGTGCATATTCAGGTGTTTTATGGTGTAATATATGATTGTCGAACTTTGATGACATCACGGCTCGAACTAAGGAATAGTAGCTTCATGCGTGCATTTCATCGAGCTTCCACAAGCATTTTTGTGGTGTATTTCCATTGGAATTGTGCATATTCAGGTGTTTTACGGTGTAAAATAAGATTGTCGAACTTTGATGACATCACGGCTCGAAATTAGGAACAGTAGCTTTGTGCGTGCATTTCATCGAGCTACCACAAGCATTTTTGTGGTGTGTTTCTTTAAAAATTGTGCATATTCAGGTGTTTTACGGTGTAAAATTAGATAGTCGCACTTTGATGACATCACGGCTTGAACTAAGGAATAGTGGCTTCGTGCGTGCATTTCATCGAGCTTCCACAAGCATTTTTGTGGTGTGTTTCCATTAGAAATGTGCATATTCAGGTGTTTTACGGTGTAAAATATGATTGTCGAACTTTGATGACATCACGGCTTGAACTAGGAATAGTAGCTTCATGCGTGCATTTCATCGAGCTTCCACAAGCATTTTTGTGGTGTATTTCCATTGGAATTGTGCATATTCAGGTGTTTCACGGTGTAAAATAAGATTATCGAACTTTGATGACATCACGGCTCGAACTTAGGAACAGTAGCTTTGTGCGTGCATTTCATCGAGCTTCCACAAGCATTTTTGTGGTGTATTTCTTTTAAAATTGTGCATATTCAGGTGTTTTTTTACGGTGTAAAATTAGATAGTCGCACTTTGATGACATCACGGCTCAAACTTAGGAATAGTAGCTTCGTGTGTGCATTTCATCAAGCTTCCACAAGCATTTTTGTGGTGTATTTCCATTGGAATTGTGCATATTCAGGTGTTTTATGGTGTAAAATATGATTGTCGAACTTTGATGACATCACGGCTCGAACTAAGGAATAGTTGCTTCATGCATGCATTTCATCGAGCTTCCACAAGCATTTTTGTGGTGTATTTCCATTGGAATTGTGCATATTCAGGTGTTTTACGGTGTAAAATAAGATTGTCGAACTTTGATGACATCACGTCTCGAAATTAGGAACAGTAGCTTTGTGTGTGCATTTCATCGAGCTACCACAAGCATTCTTGTGGTGTGTTTCTTTAAAAATAGTGCATATTCTGGTGTTTTACAGTGTAAAATGAGATAGTCGCACTTTGATGACATCACGGCTCGAACTAAGGAATTGTGGCTTCGTGCGTGCATTTCATCGAGCTTCCACAAGCATTTTTGTGGTGTGTTTCCATTGGAAATGTGCATATTCAGGTGTTTTACGGTGTAAAATATGATTGTCGAACTTTGATGACATCACGGCTTGAACTAGAAATAGTAGCTTCATGCGTGCATTTCATCGAGCTTCCACAAGCATTTTTGTGGTGTGTTTTTATTGGAATTGTGCATGTTCAGTTGTTTTACGGTGTAAAATTAGATTGTCGCACTTTGATGACATCACGGCTCGAACTAAGGAATAGTAGCTTCGTGCATGCATTTCATCGAGCTACCACAAGAATTTTTGTGGTGTGTTTGTTTTAAAATTGTGCATATTCAGGTGTTTTAAGGTGTAAAATTAGTTAGTCGCACTTTGATAACATCACGGCTCGAACTTAGGAATAGTAGCTTTGTGCTTGCATTTCATCGAGCTTCCACAAGCATTTTTGTGGTGTGTTTCTTTTAAAATTGTACATATTCAGGTGTTTTACGGTGTAAAATTAGATAGTCGTACTTTGATGACATCACGGCTCGATCTAAGACATAGTATCTTCGTGCGTGCATTTCATCGAGCTTCCACAAGCATTTTTGTGGTGTGTTTCCATTGGAATTGTGCATATTCAGGTGTTTTACCGTGTAAAATATGATTGTCGAACTTTGATGACATCACGGCTCGAACTAAGGATTAGTAGCTTCATGTGTGCATTTCATCGAGCTTCCACAAGCATTGTTGTGGAGTATTTCCATTGGAATTGTGCATATTCAGGTGTTTTACGGTGTAAAATAAGATTGTCGAACTTTGATGACATCACTGCTCGAACTAAGGAATAGTTGCTTCGTGCGTGCATTTCATCGAGCTTCCACAAGCATTTTTGTGGTGTGTTTCCATTGGAATTGTGCATATTCTGTTGTTTACGGTGTAAAATTAGATTGTCGCACTTTGATGACATCACGGCTTGAACTAAGGAATAGTAGCTTCGTGCGTGCATTTCATCGAGCTACCACAAGCATTTTTGTGGTGTGTTTCTTTTAAAATTGTGCATATTCAGGTATTTTACGGTGTAAAATTAGATAGTCGCACTTTGATGACATCACGGCTCGAACTTAGGAATAGTAGCTTCGTGCGTGCATTTCATCGAGCTTGCACAAGCATTTTTGTGGTGTATTTCCATTGGAATTGTGCATATTCAGGTGTTTTATGGTGTAATATATGATTGTCGAACTTTGATGACATCACGGCTCGAACTAAGGAATAGTAGCTTCATGCGTGCATTTCATCGAGCTTCCACAAGCATTTTTGTGGTGTATTTCCATTGGAATTGTGCATATTCAGGTGTTTTACGGTGTAAAATAAGATTGTCGAACTTTGATGACATCACGGCTCGAAATTAGGAACAGTAGCTTTGTGCGTGCATTTCATCGAGCTACCACAAGCATTTTTGTGGTGTGTTTCCATTGGAATTGTGCATATTCAGGTGTTTTATGGTGTAAAATATGATTGTCGAACTTTGATGACATCAAGGCTCGAACTAAGGAATAGTAGCTTCATGCGTGCATTTCATCGAGCTTCCACAAGCATTTTTGTGGTGTATTTTCATTGGAATTGTGCATATTCAGGTGTTTTACGGTGTAAACTAAGATTGTCGCACTTTGATGACATCACGGCTCGAACTTAGGAATAGTAGCTTCGTGCGTGCATTTCATCGAGCTTCCACAAGCATTTTTGTGGTGTATTTCCATTGGAATTGTGCATATTCAGGTGTTTTAAGGTGTATAATAAGATCATCGAACTTTGATGACATCATGGCTCGAACTTATGAACAGTAGCTTTGTGCGTGCATTTCATCGAGCTTCCACAAGCATTTTTGTGGTGTATATCTTTTAAAATTGTGCATATTCAGGTGTTTTACGGTGTAAAATTAGATAGTCGCACTTTGATGACATCACGGCTCGAACTAAGGAATTGTGGCTTCGTGCGTGCATTTCATCGAGCTTCCACAAGCATTTTTGTGGTGTGTTTCCATTGGAAATGTGCATATTCAGGTGTTTTACGGTGTAAAATATGATTGTCGAACTTTGATGACATCACGGCTTGAACTAGAAATAGTAGCTTCATGCGTGCATTTCATCGAGCTTCCACAAGCATTTTTGTGGTGTGTTTTTATTGGAATTGTGCATGTTCAGTTGTTTTACGGTGTAAAATTAGATTGTCGCACTTTGATGACATCACGGCTCGAACTAAGGAATAGTAGCTTCGTGCATGCATTTCATCGAGCTACCACAAGAATTTTTGTGGTGTGTTTGTTTTAAAATTGTGCATATTCAGGTGTTTTAAGGTGTAAAATTAGTTAGTCGCACTTTGATGACATCACGGCTCGAACTTAGGAATAGTAGCTTTGTGCTTGCATTTCATCGAGCTTCCACAAGCATTTTTGTGGTGTGTTTCTTTTAAAATTGTACATATTCAGGTGTTTTACGGTGTAAAATTAGATAGTCGTACTTTGATGACATCACGGCTCGATCTAAGACATAGTATCTTCGTGCGTGCATTTCATCGAGCTTCCACAAGCATTTTTGTGGTGTGTTTCCATTGGAATTGTGCATATTCAGGTGTTTTACCGTGTAAAATATGATTGTTGTACTTTGATGACAGCACGGCTCGAACTTAGGATTAGTAGCTTCATGTGTGCATTTCATCGAGCTTCCACAAGCATTGTTGTGGAGTATTTCCATTGGAATTGTGCATATTCAGGTGTTTTACGGTGTAAAATAAGATTGTCGAACTTTGATGACATCACTGCTCGAACTAAGGAATAGTTGCTTCGTGCGTGCATTTCATCGAGCTTCCACAAGCATTTTTGTGGTGTGTTTCCATTGGAATTGTGCATATTCTGTTGTTTACGGTGTAAAATTAGATTGTCGCACTTTGATGACATCACGGCTCGAACTAAGGAATAGTAGCTTCGTGCGTGCATTTCATCGAGCTACCACAAGCATTTTTGTGGTGTGTTTCTTTTAAAATTGTGCATATTCAGGTGTTTTACGGTGTAAAATTAGATAGTCGCACTTTGATGACATCACGGCTCAAACTTAGGAATAGTAGCTTCGTGTGTGCATTTCATCAAGCTTCCACAAGCATTTTTGTGGTGTGTTTCCATTGGAATTGTGCATATTCAGGTGTTTTATGGTGTAAAATATGATTGTCGAACTTTGATGACATCACGGCTCGAACTAAGGAATAGTTGCTTCATGCGTGCATTTCATCGAGCTTCCACAAGCATTTTTGTGGTGTATTTCAATTGGAATTGTGCATATTCAGGTGTTTTACGGTGTAAAATAAGATTGTCGAACTTTGATGACATCACGTCTCGAAATTAGGAACAGTAGCTTTGTGTGTGCATTTCATCGAGCTACCACAAGCATTCTTGTGGTGTGTTTCTTTAAAAATTGTGCATATTCTGGTGTTTTACAGTGTAAAATGAGATAGTCGCACTTTGATGACATCACGGCTCGAACTAAGGAATTGTGGCTTCGTGCGTGCATTTCATCGAGCTTCCACAAGAATTTTTGTGGTGTGTTTCCATTGGAAATGTGCATATTCAGGTGTTTTACGGTGTAAAATATGATTGTCGAACTTTGATGACATCACGGCTTGAACTAGAAATAGTAGCTTCATGCGTGCATTTCATCGAGCTTCCACAAGCATTTTTGTGGTGTGTTTTTATTGGAATTGTGCATGTTCAGTTGTTTTACGGTGTAAAATTAGATTGTCGCACTTTGATGACATCACGGCTCGAACTAAGGAATAGTAGCTTCGTGCATGCATTTCATCGAGCTACCACAAGAATTTTTGTGGTGTGTTTGTTTTAAAATTGTGCATATTCAGGTGTTTTAAGGTGTAAAATTAGTTAGTCGCACTTTGATAACATCACGGCTCGAACTTAGGAATAGTAGCTTTGTGCTTGCATTTCATCGAGCTTCCACAAGCATTTTTGTGGTGTGTTTCTTTTAAAATTGTACATATTCAGGTGTTTTACGGTGTAAAATTAGATAGTCGTACTTTGATGACATCACGGCTCGATCTAAGACATAGTATCTTCGTGCGTGCATTTCATCGAGCTTCCACAAGCATTTTTGTGGTGTGTTTCCATTGGAATTGTGCATATTCAGGTGTTTTACCGTGTAAAATATGATTGTCGAACTTTGATGACATCACGGCTCGAACTAAGGATTAGTAGCTTCATGTGTGCATTTCATCGAGCTTCCACAAGCATTGTTGAGGAGTATTTCCATTGGAATTGTGCATATTCAGGTGTTTTACGGTGTAAAATAAGATTGTCGAACTTTGATGACATCACGGCTCGAAATTAGGAACAGTAGCTTTGTGCGTGCATTTCATCGAGCTACCACAAGCATTTTTGTGGTGTGTTTCTTTAAAAATTGTGCATATTCAGGTGTTTTACGGTGTAAAATTAGATAGTCGCACTTTGATGACATCACGGCTTGAACTAAGGAATAGTGGCTTCGTGCGTGCATTTCATCGAGCTTCCACAAGCATTTTTGTGGTGTGTTTCCATTAGAAATGTGCATATTCAGGTGTTTTACGGTGTAAAATATGATTGTCGAACTTTGATGACATCACGGCTTGAACTAGGAATAGTAGCTTCATGCGTGCATTTCATCGAGCTTCCACAAGCATTTTTGTGGTGTATTTCCATTGGAATTGTGCATATTCAGGTGTTTCACGGTGTAAAATAAGATTATCGAACTTTGATGACATCACGGCTCGAACTTAGGAACAGTAGCTTTGTGCGTGCATTTCATCGAGCTTCCACAAGCATTTTTGTGGTGTATTTCTTTTAAAATTGTGCATATTCAGGTGTTTTTTTACGGTGTAAAATTAGATAGTCGCACTTTGATGACATCACGGCTCAAACTTAGGAATAGTAGCTTCGTGTGTGCATTTCATCAAGCTTCCACAAGCATTTTTGTGGTGTATTTCCATTGGAATTGTGCATATTCAGGTGTTTTATGGTGTAAAATATGATTGTCGAACTTTGATGACATCACGGCTCGAACTAAGGAATAGTTGCTTCATGCATGCATTTCATCGAGCTTCCACAAGCATTTTTGTGGTGTATTTCCATTGGAATTGTGCATATTCAGGTGTTTTACGGTGTAAAATAAGATTGTCGAACTTTGATGACATCACGTCTCGAAATTAGGAACAGTAGCTTTGTGTGTGCATTTCATCGAGCTACCACAAGCATTCTTGTGGTGTGTTTCTTTAAAAATAGTGCATATTCTGGTGTTTTACAGTGTAAAATGAGATAGTCGCACTTTGATGACATCACGGCTCGAACTAAGGAATTGTGGCTTCGTGCGTGCATTTCATCGAGCTTCCACAAGCATTTTTGTGGTGTGTTTCCATTGGAAATGTGCATATTCAGGTGTTTTACGGTGTAAAATATGATTGTCGAACTTTGATGACATCACGGCTTGAACTAGAAATAGTAGCTTCATGCGTGCATTTCATCGAGCTTCCACAAGCATTTTTGTGGTGTGTTTTTATTGGAATTGTGCATGTTCAGTTGTTTTACGGTGTAAAATTAGATTGTCGCACTTTGATGACATCACGGCTCGAACTAAGGAATAGTAGCTTCGTGCATGCATTTCATCGAGCTACCACAAGAATTTTTGTGGTGTGTTTGTTTTAAAATTGTGCATATTCAGGTGTTTTAAGGTGTAAAATTAGTTAGTCGCACTTTGATAACATCACGGCTCGAACTTAGGAATAGTAGCTTTGTGCTTGCATTTCATCGAGCTTCCACAAGCATTTTTGTGGTGTGTTTCTTTTAAAATTGTACATATTCAGGTGTTTTTTTACGGTGTAAAATTAGATAGTCGTACTTTGATGACATCACGGCTCGATCTAAGACATAGTATCTTCGTGCGTGCATTTCATCGAGCTTCCACAAGCATTTTTGTGGTGTGTTTCCATTGGAATTGTGCATATTCAGGTGTTTTACCGTGTAAAATATGATTGTCGAACTTTGATGACATCACGGCTCGAACTAAGGATTAGTAGCTTCATGTGTGCATTTCATCAAGCTTCCACAAGCATTGTTGTGGAGTATTTCCATTGGAATTGTGCATATTCTTGTGTTTTACGGTGTAAAATAAGATTGTCGAACTTTGATGACATCACTGCTCGAACTAAGGAATAGTTGCTTCGTGCGTGCATTTCATCGAGCTTCCACAAGCATTTTTGTGGTGTGTTTCCATTGGAATTGTGCATATTCTGTTGTTTACGGTGTAAAATTAGATTGTCGCACTTTGATGACATCACGGCTTGAACTAAGGAATAGTAGCTTCGTGCGTGCATTTCATCGAGCTACCACAAGCATTTTTGTGGTGTGTTTCTTTTAAAATTGTGCATATTCAGGTATTTTACGGTGTAAAATTAGATAGTCGCACTTTGATGACATCATGGCTCGAACTTAGGAATAGTAGCTTCGTGCGTGCATTTCATCGAGCTTGCACAAGCATTTTTGTGGTGTATTTCCATTGGAATTGTGCATATTCAGGTGTTTTATGGTGTAATATATGATTGTCGAACTTTGATGACATCACGGCTCGAACTAAGGAATAGTAGCTTCATGCGTGCATTTCATCGAGCTTCCACAAGCATTTTTGTGGTGTATTTCCATTGGAATTGTGCATATTCAGGTGTTTTACGGTGTAAAATAAGATTGTCGAACTTTGATGACATCACGGCTCGAAATTAGGAACAGTAGCTTTGTGCGTGCATTTCATCGAGCTACCACAAGCATTTTTGTGGTGTGTTTCCATTGGAATTGTGCATATTCAGGTGTTTTATGGTGTAAAATATGATTGTCGAACTTTGATGACATCAAGGCTCGAACTAAGGAATAGTAGCTTCATGCGTGCATTTCATCGAGCTTCCACAAGCATTTTTGTGGTGTATTTTCATTGGAATTGTGCATATTCAGGTGTTTTACGGTGTAAACTAAGATTGTCGCACTTTGATGACATCACGGCTCGAACTTAGGAATAGTAGCTTCGTGCGTGCATTTCATCGAGCTTCCACAAGCATTTTTGTGGTGTATTTCCATTGGAATTGTGCATATTCAGGTGTTTTAAGGTGTATAATAAGATCATCGAACTTTGATGACATCATGGCTCGAACTTATGAACAGTAGCTTTGTGCGTGCATTTCATCGAGCTTCCACAAGCATTTTTGTGGTGTATATCTTTTAAAATTGTGCATATTCAGGTGTTTTACGGTGTAAAATTAGATAGTCGCACTTTGATGACATCACGGCTCGAACTAAGGAATTGTGGCTTCGTGCGTGCATTTCATCGAGCTTCCACAAGCATTTTTGTGGTGTGTTTCCATTGGAAATGTGCATATTCAGGTGTTTTACGGTGTAAAATATGATTGTCGAACTTTGATGACATCACGGCTTGAACTAGAAATAGTAGCTTCATGCGTGCATTTCATCGAGCTTCCACAAGCATTTTTGTGGTGTGTTTTTATTGGAATTGTGCATGTTCAGTTGTTTTACGGTGTAAAATTAGATTGTCGCACTTTGATGACATCACGGCTCGAACTAAGGAATAGTAGCTTCGTGCATGCATTTCATCGAGCTACCACAAGAATTTTTGTGGTGTGTTTGTTTTAAAATTGTGCATATTCAGGTGTTTTAAGGTGTAAAATTAGTTAGTCGCACTTTGATGACATCACGGCTCGAACTTAGGAATAGTAGCTTTGTGCTTGCATTTCATCGAGCTTCCACAAGCATTTTTGTGGTGTGTTTCTTTTAAAATTGTACATATTCAGGTGTTTTACGGTGTAAAATTAGATAGTCGTACTTTGATGACATCACGGCTCGATCTAAGACATAGTATCTTCGTGCGTGCATTTCATCGAGCTTCCACAAGCATTTTTGTGGTGTGTTTCCATTGGAATTGTGCATATTCAGGTGTTTTACCGTGTAAAATATGATTGTCGTACTTTGATGACAGCACGGCTCGAACTTAGGATTAGTAGCTTCATGTGTGCATTTCATCGAGCTTCCACAAGCATTGTTGTGGAGTATTTCCATTGGAATTGTGCATATTCAGGTGTTTTACGGTGTAAAATAAGATTGTCGAACTTTGATGACATCACTGCTCGAACTAAGGAATAGTTGCTTCGTGCGTGCATTTCATTGAGCTTCCACAAGCATTTTTGTGGTGTGTTTCCATTGGAATTGTGCATATTCTGTTGTTTACGGTGTAAAATTAGATTGTCGCACTTTGATGACATCACGGCTCGAACTAAGGAATAGTAGCTTCGTGCGTGCATTTCATCGAGCTACCACAAGCATTTTTGTGGTGTGTTTCTTTTAAAATTGTGCATATTCAGGTGTTTTACGGTGTAAAATTAGATAGTCGCACTTTGATGACATCACGGCTCAAACTTAGGAATAGTAGCTTCGTGTGTGCATTTCATCAAGCTTCCACAAGCATTTTTGTGGTGTATTTCCATTGGAATTGTGCATATTCAGGTGTTTTATGGTGTAAAATATGATTGTCGAAGTTTGATGACATCACGGCTCGAACTAAGGAATAGTTGCTTCATGCGTGCATTTCATCGAGCTTCCACAAGCATTTTTGTGGTGTATTTCAATTGGAATTGTGCATATTCAGGTGTTTTACGGTGTAAAATAAGATTGTCGAACTTTGATGACATCACGTCTCGAAATTAGGAACAGTAGCTTTGTGTGTGCATTTCATCGAGCTACCACAAGCATTCTTGTGGTGTGTTTCTTTAAAAATTGTGCATATTCTGGTGTTTTACAGTATAAAATGAGATAGTCGCACTTTGATGACATCACGGCTCGAACTAAGGAATTGTGGCTTCGTGCGTGCATTTCATCGAGCTTCCACAAGAATTTTTGTGGTGTGTTTCCATTGGAAATGTGCATATTCAGGTGTTTTACGGTGTAAAATAGGATTGTCGAACTTTGATGACATCACGGCTTGAACTAGAAATAGTAGCTTCATGCGTGCATTTCATCGAGCTTCCACAAGCATTTTTGTGGTGTGTTTTTATTGGAATTGTGCATGTTCAGTTGTTTTACGGTGTAAAATTAGATTGTCGCACTTTGATGACATCACGGCTCGAACTAAGGAATAGTAGCTTCGTGCATGCATTTCATCGAGCTACCACAAGAATTTTTGTGGTGTGTTTGTTTTAAAATTGTGCATATTCAGGTGTTTTAAGGTGTAAAATTAGTTAGTCGCACTTTGATAACATCACGGCTCGAACTTAGGAATAGTAGCTTTGTGCTTGCATTTCATCGAGCTTCCACAAGCATTTTTGTGGTGTGTTTCTTTTAAAATTGTACATATTCAGGTGTTTTACGGTGTAAAATTAGATAGTCGTACTTTGATGACATCACGGCTCGATCTAAGACATAGTATCTTCGTGCGTGCATTTCATCGAGCTTCCACAAGCATTTTTGTGGTGTGTTTCCATTGGAATTGTGCATATTCAGGTGTTTTACCGTGTAAAATATGATTGTCGAACTTTGATGACATCACGGCTCGAACTAAGGATTAGTAGCTTCATGTGTGCATTTCATCGAGCTTCCACAAGCATTGTTGAGGAGTATTTCCATTGGAATTGTGCATATTCAGGTGTTTTACGGTGTAAAATAAGATTTTCGAACTTTGATGACATCACTGCTCGAACTAAGGAATAGTTGCTTCGTGCGTGCATTTCATCGAGCTTCCACAAGCATTTTTGTGGTGTGTTTCCATTGGAATTGTGCATATTCTGTTGTTTACGGTGTAAAATTAGATTGTCGCACTTTGATGACATCACGGCTCGAACTAAGGAATAGTAGCTTCGTGCGTGCATTTCATCGAGCTACCACAAGCATTTTTGTGGTGTGTTTCTTTTAAAATTGTGCATATTCAGGTATTTTACGGTGTAAAATTAGATAGTCGCACTTTGATGACATCACGGCTCGAACTTAGGAATAGTAGCTTCGTGCGTGCATTTCATCGAGCTTGCACAAGCATTTTTGTGGTGTATTTCCATTGGAATTGTGCATATTCAGGTGTTTTATGGTGTAATATATGATTGTCGAACTTTGATGACATCACGGCTCGAACTAAGGAATAGTAGCTTCATGCGTGCATTTCATCGAGCTTCCACAAGCATTTTTGTGGTGTATTTCCATTGGAATTGTGCATATTCAGGTGTTTTACGGTGTAAAATAAGATTGTCGAACTTTGATGACATCACGGCTCGAAATTAGGAACAGTAGCTTTGTGCGTGCATTTCATCGAGCTACCACAAGCATTTTTGTGGTGTGTTTCTTTAAAAATTGTGCATATTCAGGTGTTTTACGGTGTAAAATTAGATAGTCGCACTTTGATGACATCACGGCTTGAACTAAGGAATAGTGGCTTCGTGCGTGCATTTCATCGAGCTTCCACAAGCATTTTTGTGGTGTGTTTCCATTAGAAATGTGCATATTCAGGTGTTTTACGGTGTAAAATATGATTGTCGAACTTTGATGACATCACGGCTTGAACTAGGAATAGTAGCTTCATGCGTGCATTTCATCGAGCTTCCACAAGCATTTTTGTGGTGTATTTCCATTGGAATTGTGCATATTCAGGTGTTTCACGGTGTAAAATAAGATTATCGAACTTTGATGACATCACGGCTCGAACTTAGGAACAGTAGCTTTGTGCGTGCATTTCATCGAGCTTCCACAAGCATTTTTGTGGTGTATTTCTTTTAAAATTGTGCATATTCAGGTGTTTTTTTACGGTGTAAAATTAGATAGTCGCACTTTGATGACATCACGGCTCAAACTTAGGAATAGTAGCTTCGTGTGTGCATTTCATCAAGCTTCCACAAGCATTTTTGTGGTGTATTTCCATTGGAATTGTGCATATTCAGGTGTTTTATGGTGTAAAATATGATTGTCGAACTTTGATGACATCACGGCTCGAACTAAGGAATAGTTGCTTCATGCGTGCATTTCATCGAGCTTCCACAAGCATTTTTGTGGTGTATTTCCATTGGAATTGTGCATATTCAGGTGTTTTACGGTGTAAAATAAGATTGTCGAACTTTGATGACATCACGTCTCGAAATTACGAACAGTAGCTTTGTGTGTGCATTTCATCGAGCTACCACAAGCATTCTTGTGGTGTGTTTCTTTAAAAATAGTGCATATTCTGGTGTTTTACAGTGTAAAATGAGATAGTCGCACTTTGATGACATCACGGCTCGAACTAAGGAATTGTGGCTTCGTGCGTGCATTTCATCGAGCTTCCACAAGCATTTTTGTGGTGTGTTTCCATTGGAAATGTGCATATTCAGGTGTTTTACGGTGTAAAATATGATTGTCGAACTTTGATGACATCACGGCTTGAACTAGAAATAGTAGCTTCATGCGTGCATTTCATCGAGCTTCCACAAGCATTTTTGTGGTGTGTTTTTATTGGAATTGTGCATGTTCAGTTGTTTTACGGTGTAAAATTAGATTGTCGCACTTTGATGACATCACGGCTCGAACTAAGGAATAGTAGCTTCGTGCATGCATTTCATCGAGCTACCACAAGAATTTTTGTGGTGTGTTTGTTTTAAAATTGTGCATATTCAGGTGTTTTAAGGTGTAAAATTAGTTAGTCGCACTTTGATAACATCACGGCTCGAACTTAGGAATAGTAGCTTTGTGCTTGCATTTCATCGAGCTTCCACAAGCATTTTTGTGGTGTGTTTCTTTTAAAATTGTACATATTCAGGTGTTTTACGGTGTAAAATTAGATAGTCGTACTTTGATGACATCACGGCTCGATCTAAGACATAGTATCTTCGTGCGTGCATTTCATCGAGCTTCCACAAGCATTTTTGTGGTGTGTTTCCATTGGAATTGTGCATATTCAGGTGTTTTACCGTGTAAAATATGATTGTCGAACTTTGATGACATCACGGCTCGAACTAAGGATTAGTAGCTTCATGTGTGCATTTCATCGAGCTTCCACAAGCATTGTTGTGGAGTATTTCCATTGGAATTGTGCATATTCAGGTGTTTTACGGTGTAAAATAAGATTGTCGAACTTTGATGACATCACTGCTCGAACTAAGGAATAGTTGCTTCGTGCGTGCATTTCATCGAGCTTCCACAAGCATTTTTGTGGTGTGTTTCCATTGGAATTGTGCATATTCTGTTGTTTACGGTGTAAAATTAGATTGTCGCACTTTGATGACATCACGGCTTGAACTAAGGAATAGTAGCTTCGTGCGTGCATTTCATCGAGCTACCACAAGCATTTTTGTGGTGTGTTTCTTTTAAAATTGTGCATATTCAGGTATTTTACGGTGTAAAATTAGATAGTCGCACTTTGATGACATCACGGCTCGAACTTAGGAATAGTAGCTTCGTGCGTGCATTTCATCGAGCTTGCACAAGCATTTTTGTGGTGTATTTCCATTGGAATTGTGCATATTCAGGTGTTTTATGGTGTAATATATGATTGTCGAACTTTGATGACATCACGGCTCGAACTAAGGAATAGTAGCTTCATGCGTGCATTTCATCGAGCTTCCACAAGCATTTTTGTGGTGTATTTCCATTGGAATTGTGCATATTCAGGTGTTTTACGGTGTAAAATAAGATTGTCGAACTTTGATGACATCACGGCTCGAAATTAGGAACAGTAGCTTTGTGCGTGCAATTTCATCGAGCTACCACAAGCATTTTTGTGGTGTGTTTCTTTTAAAAATTGTGCATATTCAGGTGTTTTACGGTGTAAAATTAGATAGTCGCACTTTGATGACATCACGGCTTGAACTAAGGAATAGTGGCTTCGTGCGTGCATTTCATCGAGCTTCCACAAGCATTTTTGTGGTGTGTTTCCATTAGAAATGTGCATATTCAGGTGTTTTACGGTGTAAAATATGATTGTCGAACTTTGATGACATCACGGCTTGAACTAGGAATAGTAGCTTCATGCGTGCATTTCATCGAGCTTCCACAAGCATTTTTGTGGTGTATTTCCATTGGAATTGTGCATATTCAGGTGTTTCACGGTGTAAAATAAGATTATCGAACTTTGATGACATCACGGCTCGAACTTAGGAACAGTAGCTTTGTGCGTGCATTTCATCGAGCTTCCACAAGCATTTTTGTGGTGTATTTCTTTTAAAATTGTGCATATTCAGGTGTTTCTTTACGGTGTAAAATTAGATAGTCGCACTTGATGACATCACGGCTCGAACTTAGGAATAGTAGCTTCGTGCGTGCATTTCATCGAGCTTCCACAAGCATTTTTGTGGTGTATTTCCATTGGAATTGTGCATATTCAGGTGTTTTATGGTGTAAAATATGATTGTCGAACTTTGATGACATCACGGCTTGAACTAAGGAATAGTAGCTTCATGCGTGCATTTCATCGAGCTTCCACAAGCATTTTTGTGGTGTATTTCCATTGGAATTGTGCATATTCAGGTGTTTTATGTTGTAAAATATGATTGTCGAACTTTGATGACATCACGGCTCAAACTTAGGAATAGTAGCTTCATGCGTGCATTTCATCGAGCTTCCACAAGCATTTTTGTGGTGTATTTCTTTTAAAATTGTGCATATTCAGGTGTTTTACGGTGTAAAATTAGATAGTCGCACTTTGATGACATCACGGCTCGAACTAAGACATAGTAGCTTCGTGCGTGCATTTCATCGAGCTTCCACAAGCATTTTTGTGGTGTATTTCCATTGGAATTGTGCATATTCAGATGTTTTACGGTGTAAAATAAGATTGTCGAACTTACATGACATCACGTCTCGAAATAAGGAATAGTAGCTTCGTGTGTGCATTTCATCGAGCTTCCACAAGCATTTTTGTGGTGTGTTTCATTGGAAATGTGCATATTCAGGTGTTTTACCGTGATAAATATGATTGTCGAACTTTGATGACATCACGGCTCGAACTAAGGAATAGTAGCTTCATGCGTGCATTTCATCGAGCTTCCACAAGCATTGTTGTGGAGTATTTCCTTTGAAATTGTGCATATTCAGGTGTTTTACGGTGTAAAATAAGATTGTCGAACTTTGATGACATCACGGCTCGAAATTAGGAACAGTAGCTTTGTGCATGCTTTTCATCGAGCTACCACAAGCATTTTTGTGGTGTGTTTCTTTAAAAATTGTGCATATTCTGTTGCTTTACAGTGTAAATTAGATAGTCGCACTTTGATGACATCACTGCTCGATCTAAGGAATAGTAGCTTCGTGCGTGCATTTCATCGAGCTTCCACAAGCATTTTTGTGGTGTATTTCCATTGGAATTGTGCATATTCAGGTGTTTTACGGTGTATAATAAGATTATCGAACTTTGATGACATCATGGCTCGAACTTAGGAACAGTAGCTTTGTGCGTGCATTTCATCGAGCTTCCACAAGCATTTTTATGGTGTATTTCTTTTAAAATTGTGCATATTCAGGTGTTTTACGGTGTAAAATTAGATAGTCGCACTTTGATGACATCACGGCTCGAACTAAGACATAGTAGCTTCGTGCGTGCATTTCATCGACCTTCCACAAGCATTTTTGTGGTGTATTTCCATTGGAATTGTGCATATTCAGGTGTTTTATGGTGTAATATATGATTGTCGAACTTTGATGACATCATGGCTCGAACTAAGGAATAGTAGCTTCATGCGTGCATTTCATCGAGCTTCCACAAGCATTTTTGTGGTGTATTTCCATTGGAATTGTGCATATTCAGGTGTTTTACAGTGTAAAATAAGATTGTCGAACTTTGATGACATCACGGCTCGAAATTAGGAACAGTAGCTTTGTGCGTGCATTTCATCGAGCTTCCACAAGCATTTTTGTGGTGTATTTCTTTTAAAATTGTGCATATTCAGGTGTTTTACGGTGTAAAATTAGATAGTCGCACTTTGATGACATCACGGCTCGAACAAAGGAATATTAGCTTCGTGCATGCATTTCATCGAGCTTCCACAAGCATTTTTGTGGTGTATTTCTTTTAAAATTGTGCATATTCAGGTGTTTTACGGTGTAAAATAAGATTGTCGAACTTTGATGACATCACGGCTCGAACTTAGGAACAGTAGCTTTGTGCGTGCATTTCATCGAGCTTCCACAAGCATTTTTGTGGTGTGTTTCCATTGGAATTGTGCATATTCAGGTGTTTTACGGTGTAAAATTAGACTGTCGCACTTTGATGACATCACGGCTCGAACTAAGGAATAGTAGCTTCGTGCGTGCATTTCATCGAGCTTCCACAAGCATTTTTGTGGTGTGTTTCCATTGGAATTGTGCATATTCTGTTGTTTTACGGTGTAAAATTAGATTGTCGCACTTTGATGACATCACGGCTCGAACTAAGGAATAGTAGCTTCGTGCGTGCATTTCATCGAGCTACCACAAGCATTTTTGTGGTTTGTTTCTTTTAAAATTGTACATATTCAGGTGTTTTACGGTGTAAAATTAGATAGTCGTACTTTGATGACATCACGGCTCGATCTAAGACATAGTATGTTCGTGCGTGCATTTCATCGAGCTTCCACAAGCATTTTTGTGGTGTGTTTCCATTGGAATTGTGCATATTCAGGTGTTTTACCGTGTAAAATATGATTGTCGAACTTTGATGACATCACGGCTCGAACTAAGGATTAGTAGCTTCATGTGTGCATTTCATCGAGCTTCCACAAGCATTGTTGTGGAGTATTTCCATTGGAATTGTGCATATTCAGGTGTTTTACGGTGTAAAATAAGATTGTCGAACTTTGATGACATCACTGCTCGAACTAAGGAATAGTTGCTTCGTGCGTGCATTTCATCGAGCTTCCACAAGCCATTTTTGTGGTGTGTTTCCATTGGAATTGTGCATATTCTGTTGTTTACGGTGTAAAATTAGATTGTCGCACTTTGATGACATCACGGCTCGAACTAAGGAATAGTAGCTTCGTGCGTGCATTTCATCGAGCTACCACAAGCATTTTTGTGGTGTGTTTCTTTTAAAATTGTGCATATTCAGGTATTTTACGGTGTAAAATTAGATAGTCGCACTTTGATGACATCACGGCTCGAACTTAGGAATAGTAGCTTCGTGCGTGCATTTCATCGAGCTTGCACAAGCATTTTTGTGGTGTATTTCCATTGGAATTGTGCATATTCAGGTGTTTTATGGTGTAATATATGATTGTCGAACTTTGATGACATCACGGCTCGAACTAAGGAATAGTAGCTTCATGCGTGCATTTCATCGAGCTTCCACAAGCATTTTTGTGGTGTATTTCCATTGGAATTGTGCATATTCAGGTGTTTTTACGGTGTAAAATAAGATTGTCGAACTTTGATGACATCACGGCTCCGAAATTAGGAACAGTAGCTTTGTGCGTGCATTTCATCGAGCTACCACAAGCATTTTTGTGGTGTGTTTCTTTAAAAATTGTGCATATTCAGGTGTTTTACGGTGTAAAATTAGATAGTCGCACTTTGATGACATCACGGCTTGAACTAAGGAATAGTGGCTTCGTGCGTGCATTTCATCGAGCTTCCACAAGCATTTTGTGGTGTGTCCTCCATTAGAAATGTGCATATTCAGGTGTTTTACGGTGTAAAATATGATTGTCGAACTTTGATGACATCACGGGCTTGAACTAGGAATAGTAGCTTCATGCGTGCATTCATCGAGCTTCCACAAGCATTTTTGTGGTGTATTTCCATTGGAATTGTGCATATTCAGGTGTTTCACGGTGTAAAATAAGATTATCGAACTTTGATGACATCACGGCTCGAACTTAGGAACAGTAGCTTTGTGCGTGCATTTCATCGAGCTTCCACAAGCATTTTTGTGGTGTATTCTTTTAAAATTGTGCATATTCAGGTGTTTTTTTACGGTGTAAAATTAGATAGTCGCACTTTGATGACATCACGGCTCGAACTTAGGAATAGTAGCTTCGTGCGTGCATTTCATCGAGCTTCCACAAGCATTTTTGTGGTGTATTTCCATTGGAATTGTGCATATTCAGGTGTTTTATGGTGTAAAATATGATTGTCGAACTTTGATGACATCACGGCTTGAACTAAGGAATAGTAGCTTCATGCGTGCATTTCATCGAGCTTCCACAAGCATTTTTGTGGTGTATTTCCATTGGAATTGTGCATATTCAGGTGTTTTATGTTGTAAAATATGATTGTCGAACTTTGATGACATCACGGCTCAAACTTAGGAATAGTAGCTTCATGCGTGCATTTCATCGAGCTTCCACAAGCATTTTTGTGGTGTATTTCTTTTAAAATTGTGCATATTCAGGTGTTTTACGGTGTAAAATTAGATAGTCGCACTTTGATGACATCACGGCTCGAACTAAGACATAGTAGCTTCATGCGTGCATTTCATCGAGCTTCCACAAGCATTTTTGTGGTGTATTTCCATTGGAATTGTGCATATTCAGATGTTTTACGGTGTAAAATAAGATTGTCGAACTTACATGACATCACGTCTCGAAATAAGGAATAGTAGCTTCGTGTGTGCATTTCATTGAGCTTCCACAAGCATTTTTGTGGTGTGTTTTCATTGGAAATGTGCATATTCAGGTGTTTTACCGTGATAAATATGATTGTCGAACTTTGATGACATCACGGCTCGAACTAAGGAATAGTAGCTTCATGCGTGCATTTCATCGAGCTTCCACAAGCATTGTTGTGGAGTATTTCCTTTGAAATTGTGCATATTCAGGTGTTTTACGGTGTAAAATAAGATTGTCGAACTTTGATGACATCACGGCTCGAAATTAGGAACAGTAGCTTTGTGCGTGCTTTTCATCGAGCTACCACAAGCATTTTTGTGGTGTGTTTCTTTAAAATTGTGCATATTCTGTTGATTTACAGTGTAAATTAGATAGTCGCACTTTGATGACATCACTGCTCGATCTAAGGAATAGTAGCTTCGTGCGTGCATTTCATCGAGCTTCCACAAGCATTTTTGTGGTGTATTTCCATTGGAATTGTGCATATCAGATGTTTTACGGTGTATAATAAGATTATCGAACTTTGATGACATCATGGCTCGAACTTAGGAACAGTAGCTTTGTGCGTGCATTTCATCGAGCTTCCACAAGCATTTTTTGTGGTGTATTTCTTTTAAAATTGTGCATATTCAGGTGTTTTACGGTGTAAAAATTAGATAGTCGCACTTTGATGACATCACGGCTCGAACTAAGACATAGTAGCTTCGTGCGTGCATTTCATCGACCTTCCACAAGCATTTTTGTGGTGTATTTCCATTGGAATTGTGCATATTCAGGTGTTTTATGGTGTAATATATGATTGTCGAACTTTGATGACATCATGGCTCGAACTAAGGAATAGTAGCTTCATGCGTGCATTTCATCAAGCTTCCACAAGCATTTTTGTGTGTATTTCCATTGGAATTGTGCATATTCAGGTGTTTTACAGTGTAAAATAAGATTGTCGAACTTTGATGACATCACGGCTCGAAATTAGGAACAGTAGCTTTGTGCGTGCATTTCATCGAGCTACCACAAGCATTCTTGTGGTGTGTTTCTTTAAAAATTGTGCATATTCTGGTGTTTTACAGTGTAAAATTAGATAGTCGCACTTTGATGACATCACGGCTCGAACTTAGGAACAGTAGCTTTGTGCGTGCATTTCATCGAGCTTCCACAAGCATTTTTGTGATGTGTTTCCATTAGAAATGTGCATATTCAGGTGTTTTACAGTGTAAAATATGATTGACGAACTTTGATGACATCACGGCTTGAACTAGGAATAGTAGCTTCATGCGTGCATTTCATCGAGCTTCACAAGCATTTTTGTGGTGTATTTCCATTGGAATTGTGCATATTCAGGTGTTTCACGGTGTAAAATAAGATTATCGAACTTTGATGACATCACGGCTCGAACTTAGGAACAGTAGCTTTGTGCGTGCATTTCATCGAGCTTCACAAGCATTTTTGTGGTGTATTTCTTTTAAAATTGTGCATATTCAGGTGTTTTACGGTGTAAAATTAGATAGTCGCACTTTGATGACATCACGGCTCGAACAAAGGAATTTTAGCTTCGTGCATGCATTTCATCGAGCTTCCACAAGCATTTTTGTGGTGTATTTCTTTTAAAATTGTGCATATTCAGGTGTTTTACGGTGTAAAATAAGATTGTCGAACTTTGATGACATCACGGCTCGAACTTAGGAACAGTAGCTTTATGCGTGCATTTCATCGAGCTTCCACAAGCATTTTTGTGGTGTGTTTCCATTGGAATTGTGCATATTCAGGTGTTTTACGGTGTAAAATTAGACTGTCGCACTTTGATGACATCACGGCTCGAACTAAGGAATAGTAGCTTCGTGCGTGCATTTCATCGAGCTTCCACAAGCATTTTTGTGGTGTGTTTCCATTGGAATTGTGCATATTCTGTTGTTTTACGGTGTAAAATTAGATTGTCGCACTTTGATGACATCACGGCTCGAACTAAGGAATAGTAGCTTCGTGCGTGCATTTCATCGAGCTACCACAAGCATTTTTGTGGTGTGTTTCTTTTAAAATTGTGCATATTCAGGTGTTTTACGGTGTAAAATTAGATAGTCGCACTTTGATGACATCACGGCTCGAACTTAGGAATAGTAGCTTCGTGCGTGCATTTCATCGAGCTTCCACATGCATTTTTGTGGTGTATTTCCATTGGAATTGTGCATATTCAGGTGTTTTAAGGTGTATAATAAGATCATCGAACTTTGATGACATCATGGCTCGAACTTATGAACAGTAGCTTTGTGCGTGCATTTCATCGAGCTTCCACAAGCATTTTTGTGGTGTATTTCTTTTAAAATTGTGCATATTCAGGTGTTTTACGGTGTAAAATTAGATAGTCGCACTTTGATGACATCACGGCTCGAACTTAGGAATAGTAGCTTCGTGTGTGCATTTCATCAAGCTTCCACAAGCATTTTTGTGGTGTATTTCCATTGGAATTGTGCATATTCAGGTGTTTTATGGTGTAAAATATGATTGTCGAACTTTGATGACATCAAGGCTCGAACTAAGGAATAGTAGCTTCATGCGTGCATTTCATCGAGCTTCCACAAGCATTTTTGTGGTGTATTTTCATTGGAATTGTGCATATTCAGGTGTTTTACGGTGTAAACTAAGATTGTCGCACTTTGATGACATCACGGCTCGAACTTAGGAATAGTAGCTTCGTGCGTGCATTTCATCGAGCTTCCACAAGCATTTTTGTGGTGTATTTCCATTGGAATTGTGCATATTCAGGTGTTTTAAGGTGTATAATAAGATCATCAAACTTTGATGACATCATGGCTCGAACTTAGGAACAGTAGCTTTGTGCGTGCATTTCATCGAGCTTCCACAAGCATTTTTGTGGTGTATATCTTTTAAAATTGTGCATATTCAGGTGTTTTACGGTGTAAAATTAGTTAGTCGCACTTCGATGACATCACGGCTCGAACTAAGGAATAGTAGCTTCGTGCATGCATTTCATCGAGCTACCACAAGAATTTTTGTGGTGTGTTTGTTTTAAAATTGTGCATATTCAGGTGTTTTAAGGTGTAAAATTAGTTAGTCGCACTTTGATGACATCACGGCTCGAACTTAGGAATAGTAGCTTTGTGCTTGCATTTCATCGAGCTTCCACAAGCATTTTTGTGGTGTGTTTCTTTTAAAATTGTACATATTCAGGTGTTTTACGGTGTAAAATTAGATAGTCGTACTTTGATGACATCACGGCTCGATCTAAGACATAGTATCTTCGTGCGTGCATTTCATCGAGCTTCCACAAGCATTTTTGTGGTGTGTTTCCATTGGAATTGTGCATATTCAGGTGTTTTACCGTGTAAAATATGATTGTCGTACTTTGATGACAGCACGGCTCGAACTTAGGATTAGTAGCTTCATGTGTGCATTTCATCGAGCTTCCACAAGCATTGTTGTGGAGTATTTCCATTGGAATTGTGCATATTCAGGTGTTTTACGGTGTAAAATAAGATTGTCGAATTTGATGACATCACTGCTCGAACTAAGGAATAGTTGCTTTGTGCGTGCATTTCATCGAGCTTCCACAAGCATTTTTGTGGTGTGTTTCCATTGGAATTGTGCATATTCTGTTGTTTACGGTGTAAAATTAGATTGTCGCACTTTGATGACATCACGGCTCGAACTAAGGAATAGTAGCTTCGTGCGTGCATTTCATCGAGCTAACACAAGCATTTTTGTGGTGTGTTTCTTTTAAAATTGTGCATATTCAGGTGTTTTACGGTGTAAAATTAGATAGTCGCACTTTGATGACATCACGGCTCAAACTTAGGAATAGTAGCTTCGTGTGTGCATTTCATCAAGCTTCCACAAGCATTTTTGTGGTGTATTTCCATTGGAATTGTGCATATTCAGGTGTTTTACAGTGTAAAATAAGATTGTCGAACTTTGATGACATCACGGCTCGAAATTAGGAACAGTAGCTTTGTGCGTGCATTTCATCGAGCTACCACAAGCATTCTTGTGGTGTGTTTCTTTAAAAATTGTGCATATTCTGGTGTTTTACAGTGTAAAATTAGATAGTCGCACTTTGATGACATCACGGCTCGAACTTAGGAACAGTAGCTTTGTGCGTGCATTTCATCGAGCTTCCACAAGCATTTTTGTGGTGTGTTTCCATTAGAAATGTGCATATTCAGGTGTTTTACAGTGTAAAATATGATTGACGAACTTTGATGACATCACGGCTTGAACTAGGAATAGTAGCTTCATGCGTGCATTTCATCGAGCTTCCACAAGCATTTTTGTGGTGTATTTCCATTGGAATTGTGCATATTCAGGTGTTTCACGGTGTAAAATAAGATTATCGAACTTTGATGACATCACGGCTCGAACTTAGGAACAGTAGCTTTGTGCGTGCATTTCATCGAGCTTCCACAAGCATTTTTGTGGTGTATTTCTTTTAAAATTGTGCATATTCAGGTGTTTTACGGTGTAAAATTAGATAGTCGCACTTTGATGACATCACGGCTCGAACAAAGGAATTTTAGCTTCGTGCATGCATTTCATCGAGCTTCCACAAGCATTTTTGTGGTGTATTTCTTTTAAAATTGTGCATATTCAGGTGTTTTACGGTGTAAAATAAGATTGTCGAACTTTGATGACATCACGGCTCGAACTTAGGAACAGTAGCTTTATGCGTGCATTTCATCGAGCTTCCACAAGCATTTTTGTGGTGTGTTTCCATTGGAATTGTGCATATTCAGGTGTTTTACGGTGTAAAATTAGACTGTCGCACTTTGATGACATCACGGCTCGAACTAAGGAATAGTAGCTTCGTGCGTGCATTTCATCGAGCTTCCACAAGCATTTTTGTGGTGTGTTTCCATTGGAATTGTGCATATTCTGTTGTTTTACGGTGTAAAATTAGATTGTCGCACTTTGATGACATCACGGCTCGAACTAAGGAATAGTAGCTTCGTGCGTGCATTTCATCGAGCTACCACAAGCATTTTTGTGGTGTGTTTCTTTTAAAATTGTGCATATTCAGGTGTTTTACGGTGTAAAATTAGATAGTCGCACTTTGATGACATCACGGCTCGAACTTAGGAATAGTAGCTTCGTGCGTGCATTTCATCGAGCTTCCACATGCATTTTTGTGGTGTATTTCCATTGGAATTGTGCATATTCAGGTGTTTTAAGGTGTATAATAAGATCATCGAACTTTGATGACATCATGGCTCGAACTTATGAACAGTAGCTTTGTGCGTGCATTTCATCGAGCTTCCACAAGCATTTTTGTGGTGTATTTCTTTTAAAATTGTGCATATTCAGGTGTTTTACGGTGTAAAATTAGATAGTCGCACTTTGATGACATCACGGCTCGAACTTAGGAATAGTAGCTTCGTGTGTGCATTTCATCAAGCTTCCACAAGCATTTTTGTGGTGTATTTCCATTGGAATTGTGCATATTCAGGTGTTTTATGGTGTAAAATATGATTGTCGAACTTTGATGACATCAAGGCTCGAACTAAGGAATAGTAGCTTCATGCGTGCATTTCATCGAGCTTCCACAAGCATTTTTGTGGTGTATTTTCATTGGAATTGTGCATATTCAGGTGTTTTACGGTGTAAACTAAGATTGTCGCACTTTGATGACATCACGGCTCGAACTTAGGAATAGTAGCTTCGTGCGTGCATTTCATCGAGCTTCCACAAGCATTTTTGTGGTGTATTTCCATTGGAATTGTGCATATTCAGGTGTTTTAAGGTGTATAATAAGATCATCAAACTTTGATGACATCATGGCTCGAACTTAGGAACAGTAGCTTTGTGCGTGCATTTCATCGAGCTTCCACAAGCATTTTTGTGGTGTATATCTTTTAAAATTGTGCATATTCAGGTGTTTTACGGTGTAAAATTAGTTAGTCGCACTTTGATGACATCACGGCTCGAACTAAGGAATAGTAGCTTCGTGCATGCATTTCATCGAGCTACCACAAGAATTTTTGTGGTGTGTTTGTTTTAAAATTGTGCATATTCAGGTGTTTTAAGGTGTAAAATTAGTTAGTCGCACTTTGATGACATCACGGCTCGAACTTAGGAATAGTAGCTTTGTGCTTGCATTTCATCGAGCTTCCACAAGCATTTTTGTGGTGTGTTTCTTTTAAAATTGTACATATTCAGGTGTTTTACGGTGTAAAATTAGATAGTCGTACTTTGATGACATCACGGCTCGATCTAAGACATAGTATCTTCGTGCGTGCATTTCATCGAGCTTCCACAAGCATTTTTGTGGTGTGTTTCCATTGGAATTGTGCATATTCAGGTGTTTTACCGTGTAAAATATGATTGTCGTACTTTGATGACAGCACGGCTCGAACTTAGGATTAGTAGCTTCATGTGTGCATTTCATCGAGCTTCCACAAGCATTGTTGTGGAGTATTTCCATTGGAATTGTGCATATTCAGGTGTTTTACGGTGTAAAATAAGATTGTCGAATTTGATGACATCACTGCTCGAACTAAGGAATAGTTGCTTTGTGCGTGCATTTCATCGAGCTTCCACAAGCATTTTTGTGGTGTGTCTCCATTGGAATTGTGCATATTCTGTTGTTTACGGTGTAAAATTAGATTGTCGCACTTTGATGACATCACGGCTCGAACTAAGGAATAGTAGCTTCGTGCGTGCATTTCATCGAGCTAACACAAGCATTTTTGTGGTGTGTTTCTTTTAAAATTGTGCATATTCAGGTGTTTTACGGTGTAAAATTAGATAGTCGCACTTTGATGACATCACGGCTCAAACTTAGGAATAGTAGCTTCGTGTGTGCATTTCATCAAGCTTCCACAAGCATTTTTGTGGTGTATTTCCATTGGAATTGTGCATATTCAGGTGTTTTATGGTGTAAAATATGATTGTCGAACTTTGATGACATCACGGCTCGAACTAAGGAATAGTTGCTTCATGCGTGCATTTCATCGAGCTTCCACAAGCATTTTTGTGGTGTATTTCCATTGGAATTGTGCATATTCAGGTGTTTTACGGTGTAAAATAAGATTGTCGAACTTTGATGACATCACGTCTCGAAATTAGGAACAGTAGCTTTGTGTGTGCATTTCATCGAGCTACCACAAGCATTCTTGTGGTGTGTTTCTTTAAAAATTGTGCATATTCTGGTGTTTTACAGTGTAAAATGAGATAGTCGCACTTTGATGACATCACGGCTCGAACTAAGGAATTGTGGCTTCGTGCGTGCATTTCATAGAGCTTCCACAAGCATTTTTGTGGTGTGTTTCCATTGGAAATGTGCATATTCAGGTGTTTTACGGTGTAAAATATGATTGTCGAACTTTGATGACATCACGGCTTGAACTAGAAATAGTAGCTTCATGCGTGCATTTCATCGAGCTTCCACAAGCATTTTTGTGGTGTGTTTTTATTGGAATTGTGCATGTTCAGTTGTTTTACGGTGTAAAATTAGATTGTCGCACTTTGATGACATCACGGCTCGAACTAAGGAATAGTAGCTTCGTGCATGCATTTCATCGAGCTACCACAAGAATTTTTGTGGTGTGTTTGTTTTAAAATTGTGCATATTCAGGTGTTTTAAGGTGTAAAATTAGTTAGTCGCACTTTGATAACATCACGGCTCGAACTTAGGAATAGTAGCTTTGTGCTTGCATTTCATCGAGCTTCCACAAGCATTTTTGTGGTGTGTTTCTTTTAAAATTGTACATATTCAGGTGTTTTACGGTGTAAAATTAGATAGTCGTACTTTGATGACATCACGGCTCGATCTAAGACATAGTATCTTCGTGCGTGCATTTCATCGAGCTTGCACAAGCATTTTTGTGGTGTGTTTCCATTGGAATTGTGCATATTCTGTTGTTTACGGTGTAAAATTAGATTGTCGCACTTTGATGACATCACGGCTCGAACTAAGGAATAGTAGCTTCGTGCGTGCATTTCATCGAGCTACCACAAGCATTTTTGTGGTGTGTTTCTTTTAAAATTGTGCATATTCAGGTATTTTACGGTGTAAAATTAGATAGTCGCACTTTGATGACATCACGGCTCGAACTTAGGAATAGTAGCTTCGTGCGTGCATTTCATCGAGCTTGCACAAGCATTTTTGTGGTGTATTTCCATTGGAATTGTGCATATTCAGGTGTTTTATGGTGTAATATATGATTGTCGAACTTTGATGACATCACGGCTCGAACTAAGGAATAGTAGCTTCATGCGTGCATTTCATCGAGCTTCCACAAGCATTTTTGTGGTGTATTTCCATTGGAATTGTGCATATTCAGGTGTTTTACGGTGTAAAATAAGATTGTCGAACTTTGATGACATCACGGCTCGAAATTAGGAACAGTAGCTTTGTGCGTGCATTTCATCGAGCTACCACAAGCATTTTTGTGGTGTGTTTCTTTAAAAATTGTGCATATTCAGGTGTTTTACGGTGTAAAATTAGATAGTCGCACTTTGATGACATCACGGCTTGAACTAAGGAATACTGGCTTCGTGCGTGCATTTCATCGAGCTTCCACAAGCATTTTTGTGGTGTGTTTCCATTAGAAATGTGCATATTCAGGTGTTTTACGGTGTAAAATATGATTGTCGAACTTTGATGACATCACGGCTTGAACTAGGAATAGTAGCTTCATGCGTGCATTTCATCGAGCTTCCACAAGCATTTTTGTGGTGTATTTCCATTGGAATTGTGCATATTCAGGTGTTTCACGGTGTAAAATAAGATTATCGAACTTTGATGACATCACGGCTCGAACTTAGGAACAGTAGCTTTGTGCGTGCATTTCATCGAGCTTCCACAAGCATTTTTGTGGTGTATTTCTTTTAAAATTGTGCATATTCAGGTGTTTTTTTACGGTGTAAAATTAGATAGTCGCACTTTGATGACATCACGGCTCAAACTTAGGAATAGTAGCTTCGTGTGTGCATTTCATCAAGCTTCCACAAGCATTTTTGTGGTGTATTTCCATTGGAATTGTGCATATTCAGGTGTTTTATGGTGTAATATATGATTGTCGAACTTTGATGACATCACGGCTCGAACTAAGGAATAGTAGCTTCATGCGTGCATTTCATCGAGCTTCCACAAGCATTTTTGTGGTGTATTTCCATTGGAATTGTGCATATTCAGGTGTTTTACGGTGTAAAATAAGATTGTCGAACTTTGATGACATCACGGCTCGAAATTAGGAACAGTAGCTTTGTGCGTGCATTTCATCGAGCTACCACAAGCATTTTTGTGGTGTGTTTCTTTAAAAATTGTGCATATTCAGGTGTTTTACGGTGTAAAATTAGATAGTCGCACTTTGATGACATCACGGCTTGAACTAAGGAATACTGGCTTCGTGCGTGCATTTCATCGAGCTTCCACAAGCATTTTTGTGGTGTGTTTCCATTAGAAATGTGCATATTCAGGTGTTTTACGGTGTAAAATATGATTGTCGAACTTTGATGACATCACGGCTTGAACTAGGAATAGTAGCTTCATGCGTGCATTTCATCGAGCTTCCACAAGCATTTTTGTGGTGTATTTCCATTGGAATTGTGCATATTCAGGTGTTTCACGGTGTAAAATAAGATTATCGAACTTTGATGACATCACGGCTCGAACTTAGGAACAGTAGCTTTGTGCGTGCATTTCATCGAGCTTCCACAAGCATTTTTGTGGTGTATTTCTTTTAAAATTGTGCATATTCAGGTGTTTTTTTACGGTGTAAAATTAGATAGTCGCACTTTGATGACATCACGGCTCAAACTTAGGAATAGTAGCTTCGTGTGTGCATTTCATCAAGCTTCCACAAGCATTTTTGTGGTGTATTTCCATTGGAATTGTGCATATTCAGGTGTTTTATGGTGTAAAATATGATTGTCGAACTTTGATGACATCACGGCTCGAACTAAGGAATAGTTGCTTCATGCGTGCATTTCATCGAGCTTCCACAAGCATTTTTGTGGTGTATTTCCATTGGAATTGTGCATATTCAGGTGTTTTACGGTGTAAAATAAGATTGTCGAACTTTGATGACATCACGTCTCGAAATTAGGAACAGTAGCTTTGTGTGTGCATTTCATCGAGCTACCACAAGCATTCTTGTGGTGTGTTTCTTTAAAAATTGTGCATATTCTGGTGTTTTACAGTGTAAAATGAGATAGTCGCACTTTGATGACATCACGGCTCGAACTAAGGAATTGTGGCTTCGTGCGTGCATTTCATCGAGCTTCCACAAGCATTTTTGTGGTGTGTTTCCATTGGAAATGTGCATATTCAGGTGTTTTACGGTGTAAAATATGATTGTCGAACTTTGATGACATCACGGCTTGAACTAGAAAAAGTAGCTTCATGCGTGCATTTCATCGAGCTTCCACAAGCATTTTTGTGGTGTGTTTTTATTGGAATTGTGCATGTTCAGTTGTTTTACGGTGTAAAATTAGATTGTCGCACTTTGATGACATCACGGCTCGAACTAAGGAATAGTAGCTTCGTGCATGCATTTCATCGAGCTACCACAAGAATTTTTGTGGTGTGTTTGTTTTAAAATTGTGCATATTCAGGTGTTTTAAGGTGTAAAATTAGTTAGTCGCACTTTGATAACATCACGGCTCGAACTTAGGAATAGTAGCTTTGTGCTTGCATTTCATCGAGCTTCCACAAGCATTTTTGTGGTGTGTTTCTTTTAAAATTGTACATATTCAGGTGTTTTACGGTGTAAAATTAGATAGTCGTACTTTGATGACATCACGGCTCGATCTAAGACATAGTATCTTCGTGCGTGCATTTCATCGAGCTTCCACAAGCATTTTTGTGGTGTGTTTCCATTGGAATTGTGCATATTCAGGTGTTTTACCGTGTAAAATATGATTGTCGAACTTTGATGACATCACGGCTCGAACTAAGGATTAGTAGCTTCATGTGTGCATTTCATCGAGCTTCCACAAGCATTGTTGTGGAGTATTTCCATTGGAATTGTGCATATTCAGGTGTTTTACGGTGTAAAATAAGATTGTCGAACTTTGATGACATCACTGCTCGAACTAAGGAATAGTTGCTTCGTGCGTGCATTTCATCGAGCTTCCACAAGCATTTTAGTGGTGTGTTTCCATTGGAATTGTGCATATTCTGTTGTTTACGGTGTAAAATTAGATTGTCGCACTTTGATGACATCACGGCTCGAACTAAGGAATAGTAGCTTCGTGCGTGCATTTCATCGAGCTACCACAAGCATTTTTGTGGTGTGTTTCTTTTAAAATTGTGCATATTCAGGTATTTTACGGTGTAAAATTAGATAGTCGCACTTTGATGACATCACGGCTCGAACTTAGGAATAGTAGCTTCGTGCGTGCATTTCATCGAGCTTGCACAAGCATTTTTGTGGTGTATTTCCATTGGAATTGTGCATATTCAGGTGTTTTATGGTGTAATATATGATTGTCGAACTTTGATGACATCACGGCTCGAACTAAGGAATAGTAGCTTCATGCGTGCATTTCATCGAGCTTCCACAAGCATTTTTGTGGTGTATTTCCATTGGAATTGTGCATATTCAGGTGTTTTACGGTGTAAAATAAGATTGTCGAACTTTGATGACATCACGGCTCGAAATTAGGAACAGTAGCTTTGTGCGTGCATTTCATCGAGCTACCACAAGCATTTTTGTGGTGTGTTTCTTTAAAAATTGTGCATATTCAGGTGTTTTACGGTGTAAAATTAGATAGTCGCACTTTGATGACATCACGGCTTGAACTAAGGAATACTGGCTTCGTGCGTGCATTTCATCGAGCTTCCACAAGCATTTTTGTGGTGTGTTTCCATTAGAAATGTGCATATTCAGGTGTTTTACGGTGTAAAATATGATTGTCGAACTTTGATGACATCACGGCTTGAACTAGGAATAGTAGCTTCATGCGTGCATTTCATCGAGCTTCCACAAGCATTTTTGTGGTGTATTTCCATTGGAATTGTGCATATTCAGGTGTTTCACGGTGTAAAATAAGATTATCGAACTTTGATGACATCACGGCTCGAACTTAGGAACAGTAGCTTTGTGCGTGCATTTCATCGAGCTTCCACAAGCATTTTTGTGGTGTATTTCTTTTAAAATTGTGCATATTCAGGTGTTTTTTTACGGTGTAAAATTAGATAGTCGCACTTTGATGACATCACGGCTCAAACTTAGGAATAGTAGCTTCGTGTGTGCATTTCATCAAGCTTCCACAAGCATTTTTGTGGTGTATTTCCATTGGAATTGTGCATATTCAGGTGTTTTATGGTGTAAAATATGATTGTCGAACTTTGATGACATCACGGCTCGAACTAAGGAATAGTTGCTTCATGCGTGCATTTCATCGAGCTTCCACAAGCATTTTTGTGGTGTATTTCCATTGGAATTGTGCATATTCAGGTGTTTTACGGTGTAAAATAAGATTGTCGAACTTTGATGACATCACGTCTCGAAATTAGGAACAGTAGCTTTGTGTGTGCATTTCATCGAGCTACCACAAGCATTCTTGTGGTGTGTTTCTTTAAAAATTGTGCATATTCTGGTGTTTTACAGTGTAAAATGAGATAGTCGCACTTTGATGACATCACGGCTCGAACTAAGGAATTGTGGCTTCGTGCGTGCATTTCATCGAGCTTCCACAAGCATTTTTGTGGTGTGTTTCCATTGGAAATGTGCATATTCAGGTGTTTTACGGTGTAAAATATGATTGTCGAACTTTGATGACATCACGGCTTGAACTAGAAAAAGTAGCTTCATGCGTGCATTTCATCGAGCTTCCACAAGCATTTTTGTGGTGTGTTTTTATTGGAATTGTGCATGTTCAGTTGTTTTACGGTGTAAAATTAGATTGTCGCACTTTGATGACATCACGGCTCGAACTAAGGAATAGTAGCTTCGTGCATGCATTTCATCGAGCTACCACAAGAATTTTTGTGGTGTGTTTGTTTTAAAATTGTGCATATTCAGGTGTTTTACAGTGTAAAATGAGATAGTCGCACTTTGATGACATCACGGCTCGAACTAAGGAATTGTGGCTTCGTGCGTGCATTTCATAGAGCTTCCACAAGCATTTTTGTGGTGTGTTTCCATTGGAAATGTGCATATTCAGGTGTTTTACGGTGTAAAATATGATTGTCGAACTTTGATGACATCACGGCTTGAACTAGAAATAGTAGCTTCATGCGTGCATTTCATCGAGCTTCCACAAGCATTTTTGTGGTGTGTTTTTATTGGAATTGTGCATGTTCAGTTGTTTTACGGTGTAAAATTAGATTGTCGCACTTTGATGACATCACGGCTCGAACTAAGGAATAGTAGCTTCGTGCATGCATTTCATCGAGCTACCACAAGAATTTTTGTGGTGTGTTTGTTTTAAAATTGTGCATATTCAGGTGTTTTAAGGTGTAAAATTAGTTAGTCGCACTTTGATAACATCACGGCTCGAACTTAGGAATAGTAGCTTTGTGCTTGCATTTCATCGAGCTTCCACAAGCATTTTTGTGGTGTGTTTCTTTTAAAATTGTACATATTCAGGTGTTTTACGGTGTAAAATTAGATAGTCGTACTTTGATGACATCACGGCTCGATCTAAGACATAGTATCTTCGTGCGTGCATTTCATTGAGCTTCCACAAGCATTTTTGTGGTGTGTTTCCATTGGAATTGTGCATATTCAGGTGTTTTACCATGTAAAATATGATTGTCGAACTTTGATGACATCACGGCTCGAACTAAGGATTAGTAGCTTCATGTGTGCATTTCATCGAGCTTCCACAAGCATTGTTGTGGAGTATTTCCATTGGAATTGTGCATATTCAGGTGTTTTACGGTGTAAAATAAGATTGTCGAACTTTGATGACATCACTGCTCGAACTAAGGAATAGTTGCTTCGTGCGTGCATTTCATCGAGCTTCCACAAGCATTTTTGTGGTGTGTTTCCATTGGAATTGTGCATATTCTGTTGTTTACGGTGTAAAATTAGATTGTCGCACTTTGATGACATCACGGCTCGAACTAAGGAATAGTAGCTTCGTGCGTGCATTTCATCGAGCTACCACAAGCATTTTTGTGGTGTGTTTCTTTTAAAATTGTGCATATTCAGGTATTTTACGGTGTAAAATTAGATAGTCGCACTTTGATGACATCACGGCTCGAACTTAGGAATAGTAGCTTCGTGCGTGCATTTCATCGAGCTTGCACAAGCATTTTTGTGGTGTATTTCCATTGGAATTGTGCATATTCAGGTGTTTTATGGTGTAATATATGATTGTCGAACTTTGATGACATCACGGCTCGAACTAAGGAATAGTAGCTTCATGCGTGCATTTCATCGAGCTTCCACAAGCATTTTTGTGGTGTATTTCCATTGGAATTGTGCATATTCAGGTGTTTTACGGTGTAAAATAAGATTGTCGAACTTTGATGACATCACGGCTCGAAATTAGGAACAGTAGCTTTGTGCGTGCATTTCATCGAGCTACCACAAGCATTTTTGTGGTGTGTTTCTTTAAAAATTGTGCATATTCAGGTGTTTTACGGTGTAAAATTAGATAGTCGCACTTTGATGACATCACGGCTTGAACTAAGGAATACTGGCTTCGTGCGTGCATTTCATCGAGCTTCCACAAGCATTTTTGTGGTGTGTTTCCATTAGAAATGTGCATATTCAGGTGTTTTACGGTGTAAAATATGATTGTCGAACTTTGATGACATCACGGCTTGAACTAGGAATAGTAGCTTCATGCGTGCATTTCATCGAGCTTCCACAAGCATTTTTGTGGTGTATTTCCATTGGAATTGTGCATATTCAGGTGTTTCACGGTGTAAAATAAGATTATCGAACTTTGATGACATCACGGCTCGAACTTAGGAACAGTAGCTTTGTGCGTGCATTTCATCGAGCTTCCACAAGCATTTTTGTGGTGTATTTCTTTTAAAATTGTGCATATTCAGGTGTTTTTTTACGGTGTAAAATTAGATAGTCGCACTTTGATGACATCACGGCTCAAACTTAGGAATAGTAGCTTCGTGTGTGCATTTCATCAAGCTTCCACAAGCATTTTTGTGGTGTATTTCCATTGGAATTGTGCATATTCAGGTGTTTTATGGTGTAATATATGATTGTCGAACTTTGATGACATCACGGCTCGAACTAAGGAATAGTAGCTTCATGCGTGCATTTCATCGAGCTTCCACAAGCATTTTTGTGGTGTATTTCCATTGGAATTGTGCATATTCAGGTGTTTTACGGTGTAAAATAAGATTGTCGAACTTTGATGACATCACGGCTCGAAATTAGGAACAGTAGCTTTGTGCGTGCATTTCATCGAGCTACCACAAGCATTTTTGTGGTGTGTTTCTTTAAAAATTGTGCATATTCAGGTGTTTTACGGTGTAAAATTAGATAGTCGCACTTTGATGACATCACGGCTTGAACTAAGGAATACTGGCTTCGTGCGTGCATTTCATCGAGCTTCCACAAGCATTTTTGTGGTGTGTTTCCATTAGAAATGTGCATATTCAGGTGTTTTACGGTGTAAAATATGATTGTCGAACTTTGATGACATCACGGCTTGAACTAGGAATAGTAGCTTCATGCGTGCATTTCATCGAGCTTCCACAAGCATTTTTGTGGTGTATTTCCATTGGAATTGTGCATATTCAGGTGTTTCACGGTGTAAAATAAGATTATCGAACTTTGATGACATCACGGCTCGAACTTAGGAACAGTAGCTTTGTGCGTGCATTTCATCGAGCTTCCACAAGCATTTTTGTGGTGTATTTCTTTTAAAATTGTGCATATTCAGGTGTTTTTTTACGGTGTAAAATTAGATAGTCGCACTTTGATGACATCACGGCTCAAACTTAGGAATAGTAGCTTCGTGTGTGCATTTCATCAAGCTTCCACAAGCATTTTTGTGGTGTATTTCCATTGGAATTGTGCATATTCAGGTGTTTTATGGTGTAAAATATGATTGTCGAACTTTGATGACATCACGGCTCGAACTAAGGAATAGTTGCTTCATGCGTGCATTTCATCGAGCTTCCACAAGCATTTTTGTGGTGTATTTCCATTGGAATTGTGCATATTCAGGTGTTTTACGGTGTAAAATAAGATTGTCGAACTTTGATGACATCACGTCTCGAAATTAGGAACAGTAGCTTTGTGTGTGCATTTCATCGAGCTACCACAAGCATTCTTGTGGTGTGTTTCTTTAAAAATTGTGCATATTCTGGTGTTTTACAGTGTAAAATGAGATAGTCGCACTTTGATGACATCACGGCTCGAACTAAGGAATTGTGGCTTCGTGCGTGCATTTCATCGAGCTTCCACAAGCATTTTTGTGGTGTGTTTCCATTGGAAATGTGCATATTCAGGTGTTTTACGGTGTAAAATATGATTGTCGAACTTTGATGACATCACGGCTTGAACTAGAAAAAGTAGCTTCATGCGTGCATTTCATCGAGCTTCCACAAGCATTTTTGTGGTGTGTTTTTATTGGAATTGTGCATGTTCAGTTGTTTTACGGTGTAAAATTAGATTGTCGCACTTTGATGACATCACGGCTCGAACTAAGGAATAGTAGCTTCGTGCATGCATTTCATCGAGCTACCACAAGAATTTTTGTGGTGTGTTTGTTTTAAAATTGTGCATATTCAGGTGTTTTAAGGTGTAAAATTAGTTAGTCGCACTTTGATAACATCACGGCTCGAACTTAGGAATAGTAGCTTTGTGCTTGCATTTCATCGAGCTTCCACAAGCATTTTTGTGGTGTGTTTCTTTTAAAATTGTACATATTCAGGTGTTTTACGGTGTAAAATTAGATAGTCGTACTTTGATGACATCACGGCTCGATCTAAGACATAGTATCTTCGTGCGTGCATTTCATCGAGCTTCCACAAGCATTTTTGTGGTGTGTTTCCATTGGAATTGTGCATATTCAGGTGTTTTACCGTGTAAAATATGATTGTCGAACTTTGATGACATCACGGCTCGAACTAAGGATTAGTAGCTTCATGTGTGCATTTCATCGAGCTTCCACAAGCATTGTTGTGGAGTATTTCCATTGGAATTGTGCATATTCAGGTGTTTTACGGTGTAAAATAAGATTGTCGAACTTTGATGACATCACTGCTCGAACTAAGGAATAGTTGCTTCGTGCGTGCATTTCATCGAGCTTCCACAAGCATTTTTGTGGTGTGTTTCCATTGGAATTGTGCATATTCTGTTGTTTACGGTGTAAAATTAGATTGTCGCACTTTGATGACATCACGGCTCGAACTAAGGAATAGTAGCTTCGTGCGTGCATTTCATCGAGCTACCACAAGCATTTTTGTGGTGTGTTTCTTTTAAAATTGTGCATATTCAGGTATTTTACGGTGTAAAATTAGATAGTCGCACTTTGATGACATCACGGCTCGAACTTAGGAATAGTAGCTTCGTGCGTGCATTTCATCGAGCTTGCACAAGCATTTTTGTGGTGTATTTCCATTGGAATTGTGCATATTCAGGTGTTTTATGGTGTAATATATGATTGTCGAACTTTGATGACATCACGGCTCGAACTAAGGAATAGTAGCTTCATGCGTGCATTTCATCGAGCTTCCACAAGCATTTTTGTGGTGTATTTCCATTGGAATTGTGCATATTCAGGTGTTTTACGGTGTAAAATAAGATTGTCGAACTTTGATGACATCACGGCTCGAAATTAGGAACAGTAGCTTTGTGCGTGCATTTCATCGAGCTACCACAAGCATTTTTGTGGTGTGTTTCTTTAAAAATTGTGCATATTCAGGTGTTTTACGGTGTAAAATTAGATAGTCGCACTTTGATGACATCACGGCTTGAACTAAGGAATACTGGCTTCGTGCGTGCATTTCATCGAGCTTCCACAAGCATTTTTGTGGTGTGTTTCCATTAGAAATGTGCATATTCAGGTGTTTTACGGTGTAAAATATGATTGTCGAACTTTGATGACATCACGGCTTGAACTAGGAATAGTAGCTTCATGCGTGCATTTCATCGAGCTTCCACAAGCATTTTTGTGGTGTATTTCCATTGGAATTGTGCATATTCAGGTGTTTCACGGTGTAAAATAAGATTATCGAACTTTGATGACATCACGGCTCGAACTTAGGAACAGTAGCTTTGTGCGTGCATTTCATCGAGCTTCCACAAGCATTTTTGTGGTGTATTTCTTTTAAAATTGTGCATATTCAGGTGTTTTTTTACGGTGTAAAATTAGATAGTCGCACTTTGATGACATCACGGCTCAAACTTAGGAATAGTAGCTTCGTGTGTGCATTTCATCAAGCTTCCACAAGCATTTTTGTGGTGTATTTCCATTGGAATTGTGCATATTCAGGTGTTTTATGGTGTAAAATATGATTGTCGAACTTTGATGACATCACGGCTCGAACTAAGGAATAGTTGCTTCATGCGTGCATTTCATCGAGCTTCCACAAGCATTTTTGTGGTGTATTTCCATTGGAATTGTGCATATTCAGGTGTTTTACGGTGTAAAATAAGATTGTCGAACTTTGATGACATCACGTCTCGAAATTAGGAACAGTAGCTTTGTGTGTGCATTTCATCGAGCTACCACAAGCATTCTTGTGGTGTGTTTCTTTAAAAATTGTGCATATTCTGGTGTTTTACAGTGTAAAATGAGATAGTCGCACTTTGATGACATCACGGCTCGAACTAAGGAATTGTGGCTTCGTGCGTGCATTTCATCGAGCTTCCACAAGCATTTTTGTGGTGTGTTTCCATTGGAAATGTGCATATTCAGGTGTTTTACGGTGTAAAATATGATTGTCGAACTTTGATGACATCACGGCTTGAACTAGAAAAAGTAGCTTCATGCGTGCATTTCATCGAGCTTCCACAAGCATTTTTGTGGTGTGTTTTTATTGGAATTGTGCATGTTCAGTTGTTTTACGGTGTAAAATTAGATTGTCGCACTTTGATGACATCACGGCTCGAACTAAGGAATAGTAGCTTCGTGCATGCATTTCATCGAGCTACCACAAGAATTTTTGTGGTGTGTTTGTTTTAAAATTGTGCATATTCAGGTGTTTTAAGGTGTAAAATTAGTTAGTCGCACTTTGATAACATCACGGCTCGAACTTAGGAATAGTAGCTTTGTGCTTGCATTTCATCGAGCTTCCACAAGCATTTTTGTGGTGTGTTTCTTTTAAAATTGTACATATTCAGGTGTTTTACGGTGTAAAATTAGATAGTCGTACTTTGATGACATCACGGCTCGATCTAAGACATAGTATCTTCGTGCGTGCATTTCATCGAGCTTCCACAAGCATTTTTGTGGTGTGTTTCCATTGGAATTGTGCATATTCAGGTGTTTTACCGTGTAAAATATGATTGTCGAACTTTGATGACATCACGGCTCGAACTAAGGATTAGTAGCTTCATGTGTGCATTTCATCGAGCTTCCACAAGCATTGTTGTGGAGTATTTCCATTGGAATTGTGCATATTCAGGTGTTTTACGGTGTAAAATAAGATTGTCGAACTTTGATGACATCACTGCTCGAACTAAGGAATAGTTGCTTCGTGCGTGCATTTCATCGAGCTTCCACAAGCATTTTTGTGGTGTGTTTCCATTGGAATTGTGCATATTCTGTTGTTTACGGTGTAAAATTAGATTGTCGCACTTTGATGACATCACGGCTCGAACTAAGGAATAGTAGCTTCGTGCGTGCATTTCATCGAGCTACCACAAGCATTTTTGTGGTGTGTTTCTTTTAAAATTGTGCATATTCAGGTATTTTACGGTGTAAAATTAGATAGTCGCACTTTGATGACATCACGGCTCGAACTTAGGAATAGTAGCTTCGTGCGTGCATTTCATCGAGCTTGCACAAGCATTTTTGTGGTGTATTTCCATTGGAATTGTGCATATTCAGGTGTTTTATGGTGTAATATATGATTGTCGAACTTTGATGACATCACGGCTCGAACTAAGGAATAGTAGCTTCATGCGTGCATTTCATCGAGCTTCCACAAGCATTTTTGTGGTGTATTTCCATTGGAATTGTGCATATTCAGGTGTTTTACGGTGTAAAATAAGATTGTCGAACTTTGATGACATCACGGCTCGAAATTAGGAACAGTAGCTTTGTGCGTGCATTTCATCGAGCTACCACAAGCATTTTTGTGGTGTGTTTCTTTAAAAATTGTGCATATTCAGGTGTTTTACGGTGTAAAATTAGATAGTCGCACTTTGATGACATCACGGCTTGAACTAAGGAATAGTGGCTTCGTGCGTGCATTTCATCGAGCTTCCACAAGCATTTTTGTGGTGTATTTCCATTGGAATTGTGCATATTCAGGTGTTTCACGGTGTAAAATAAGATTATCGAACTTTGATGACATCACGGCTTGAACTAGGAATAGTAGCTTCATGCGTGCATTTCATCGAGCTTCCACAAGCATTTTTGTGGTGTATTTCCATTGGAATTGTGCATATTCAGGTGTTTCACGGTGTAAAATAAGATTATCGAACTTTGATGACATCACGGCTCGAACTTAGGAACAGTAGCTTTGTGCGTGCATTTCATCGAGCTTCCACAAGCATTTTTGTGGTGTATTTCTTTTAAAATTGTGCATATTCAGGTGTTTTTTTACGGTGTAAAATTAGATAGTCGCACTTTGATGACATCACGGCTCGAACTTAGGAATAGTAGCTTCGTGCGTGCATTTCATCGAGCTTCCACAAGCATTTTTGTGGTGTATTTCCATTGGAATTGTGCATATTCAGGTGTTTTATGGTGTAAAATATGATTGTCGAACTTTGATGACATCACGGCTTGAACTAAGGAATAGTAGCTTCATGCGTGCATTTCATCGAGCTTCCACAAGCATTTTTGTGGTGTATTTCCATTGGAATTGTGCATATTCAGGTGTTTTATGTTGTAAAATATGATTGTCGAACTTTGATGACATCACGGCTCAAACTTAGGAATAGTAGCTTCATGCGTGCATTTCATCGAGCTTCCACAAGCATTTTTGTGGTGTATTTCTTTTAAAATTGTGCATATTCAGGTGTTTTACGGTGTAAAATTAGATAGTCGCACTTTGATGACATCACGGCTCGAACTAAGACATAGTAGCTTCGTGCGTGCATTTCATCGAGCTTCCACAAGCATTTTTGTGGTGTATTTCCATTGGAATTGTGCATATTCAGATGTTTTATGGTGTAAAATAAGATTGTCGAACTTACATGACATCACGTCTCGAAATAAGGAATAGTAGCTTCGTGTGTGCATTTCATCGAGCTTCCACAAGCATTTTTGTGGTGTGTTTCATTGGAAATGTGCATATTCAGGTGTTTTACCGTGATAAATATGATTGTCGAACTTTGATGACATCACGGCTCGAACTAAGGAATAGTAGCTTCATGAGTGCATTTCATCGAGCTTCCACAAGCATTGTTGTGGAGTATTTCCTTTGAAATTGTGCATATTCAGGTGTTTTACGGTGTAAAATAAGATTGTCGAACTTTGATGACATCACGGCTCGAAATTAGGAACAGTAGCTTTGTGCGTGCTTTTCATCGAGCTACCACAAGCATTTTTGTGGTGTGTTTCTTTAAAAATTGTGCATATTCTGTTGCTTTACAGTGTAAATTAGATAGTCGCACTTTGATGACATCACTGCTCGATCTAAGGAATAGTAGCTTCGTGCGTGCATTTCATCGAGCTTCCACAAGCATTTTTGTGGTGTATTTCCATTGGAATTGTGCATATTCAGGTGTTTTACGGTGTATAATAAGATTATCGAACTTTGATGACATCATGGCTCGAACTTAGGAACAGTAGCTTTGTGCGTGCATTTCATCGAGCTTCCACAAGCATTTTTGTGGTGTATTTCTTTTAAAATTGTGCATATTCAGGTGTTTTACGGTGTAAAATTAGATAGTCGCACTTTGATGACATCACGGCTCGAACTAAGACATAGTAGCTTCGTGCGTGCATTTCATCGACCTTCCACAAGCATTTTTGTGGTGTATTTCCATTGGAATTGTGCATATTCAGGTGTTTTATGGTGTAATATATGATTGTCGAACTTTGATGACATCATGGCTCGAACTAAGGAATAGTAGCTTCATGCGTGCATTTCATCGAGCTTCCACAAGCATTTTTGTGGTGTAATTCCATTGGAATTGTGCATATTCAGGTGTTTTACAGTGTAAAATAAGATTGTCGAACTTTGATGACATCACGGCTCGAAATTAGGAACAGTAGCTTTGTGCGTGCATTTCATCGAGCTACCACAAGCATTCTTGTGGTGTGTTTCTTTAAAAATTGTGCATATTCTGGTGTTTTACAGTGTAAAATTAGATAGTCGCACTTTGATGACATCACGGCTCGAACTTAGGAACAGTAGCTTTGTGCGTGCATTTCATCGAGCTTCCACAAGCATTTTTGTGGTGTGTTTCCATTAGAAATGTGCATATTCAGGTGTTTTACAGTGTAAAATATGATTGTCGAACTTTGATGACATCACGGCTTGAACTAGGAATAGTAGCTTCATGCGTGCATTTCATCGAGCTTCCACAAGCATTTTTGTGGTGTATTTCCATTGGAATTGTGCATATTCAGGTGTTTCACGGTGTAAAATAAGATTATCGAACTTTGATGACATCACGGCTCGAACTTAGGAACAGTAGCTTTGTGCGTGCATTTCATCGAGCTTCCACAAGCATTTTTGTGGTGTATTTCTTTTAAAATTGTGCATATTCAGGTGTTTTACGGTGTAAAATTAGATAGTCGCACTTTGATGACATCACGGCTCGAACAAAGGAATATTAGCTTCGTGCATGCATTTCATCGAGCTTCCACAAGCATTTTTGTGGTGTATTTCTTTTAAAATTGTGCATATTCAGGTGTTTTACGGTGTATAATAAGATTTTCGAACTTTGATGACATCATGGCTCAAACTTAGGAACAGTAGCTTTGTGCGTGCATTTCATCGAGCTTCCACAAGCATTTTTGTGGTGTATTTCTTTTAAAATTGTGCATATTCTGTTGTTATACGGTGTAAAATAAGATTGTCGAACTTGATGACATCACGTCTCGAAATTAGGAACAGTAGCTTTGTGCGTGCTTTTCATCGAGCTACCACAAGCATTTTTGTGGTGTATTTCTTTTAAAATTGTGCATATTCAGGTGTTTTACGGTGTATAATAAGATTTTCGAACTTTGATGACATCATGGCTCGAACTTAGGAACACTAGCTTTGTGCGTGCATTTCATCGAGCTTCCACAAGCATTTTTGTGGTGTATTTCTTTTAAAATTGTGCATATTCAGGTGTTTTACGGTGTAAAATTAGATAGTCACACTTTGATGACATCACAGGTCGATCTAAGACATAGTAGCTTCGTGCGTGCATTTCATCGAGCTTCCACAAGCATTTTTGTGGTGTATTTCCATTGGAATTGTGCATATTCAGGTGTTTTACGGTGTAAAATAAGATTGTCGAACTTTGATGACATCACGGCTCGAACTTAGGAACAGTAGCTTTGTGCGTGCATTTCATCGAGCTTCCACAAGCATTTTTGTGGTGTGTTTCCATTGGAATTGTGCATATTCAGGTGTTTTACGGTGTAAAATTAGACTGTCGCACTTTGATGACATCACGGCTCGAACTAAGGAATAGTAGCTTCGTGCGTGCATTTCATCGAGCTTCCACAAGCATTTTTGTGGTGTGTATCCATTGGAATTGTGCATATTCTGTTGTTTTACGGTGTAAAATTAGATTGTCGCACTTTGATGACATCACGGCTCGAACTAAGGAATAGTAGCTTCGTGCGTGCATTTCATCGAGCTACCACAAGCATTTTTGTGGTGTGTTTCTTTTAAAATTGTGCATATTCAGATGTTTTACGGTGTAAAATTAGATAGTCGCACTTTGATGACATCACGGCTCGAACTTAGGAATAGTAGCTTCGTGCGTGCATTTCATCGAGCTTCCACAAGCATTTTTGTGGTGTATTTCCATTGGAATTGTGCATATTCAGGTGTTTTAAGGTGTATAATAAGATCATCGAACTTTGATGACATCATGGCTCGAACTTATGAACAGTAGCTTTGTGCGTGCATTTCATCGAGCTTCCACAAGCATTTTTGTGGTGTATTTCTTTTAAAATTGTGCATATTCAGGTGTTTTACGGTGTAAAATTAGATAGTCGCACTTTGATGACATCACGGCTCGAAATTAGGAATAGTAGCTTCGTGTGTGCATTTCATCAAGCTTCCACAAGCATTTTTGTGGTGTATTTCCATTGGAATTGTGCATATTCAGGTGTTTTATGGCGTAAAATATGATTGTCGAACTTTGATGACATCACGGCTCGAACTAAGGAATAGTATCTTCATGCGTGCATTTCATCGAGCTTCCACAAGCATTTTTGTGGTGTATATCCATTGGAATTGTGCATATTCAGGTGTTTTACGGTGTAAAATAAGATTGTCGAACTTTGATGACATCACGTCTCAAAATTAGGAACAGTAGCTTTGTGCGTGCATTTCATCGAGCTACCACAAGCATTCTTGTGGTGTGTTTCTTTAAAAATTGTGCATATTCTGGTGTTTTACAGTGTAAAATTAGATAGTCGCACTTTGATGACATCACGGCTCGAACTAAGGAATTGTGGCTTCGTGCGTGCATTTCATCGAGCTTCCACAAGCATTTTTGTGGTGTGTTTCCATTGGAAATGTGCATATTCAGGTGTTTTACAGTGTAAAATATGATTGTCGAACTTTGATGACATCACGGCTTGAACTAGAAATAGTAGCTTCATGCGTGCATTTCATCGAGCTTCCACAAGCATTTTTGTGGTGTGTTTTTATTGGAATTGTGCATGTTCAGTTGTTTTACGGTGTAAAATTAGATTGTCGCACTTTGATGACATCACGGCTCGAACTAAGGAATAGTAGCTTCGTGCATGCATTTCATCGAGCTACCACAAGCATTTTTGTGGTGTGTTTGTTTTAAAATTGTGCATATTCAGGTGTTTTAAGGTGTAAAATTAGATAGTCGCACTTTGATGACATCACGGCTCGAACAACGGAATATTAGCTTCGTGCATGCATTTCATCGAGATTCCACAAGCATTTTTGTGGTGTATTTCTTTTAAAATTGTGCATATTCAGGTGTTTTACGGTGTATAATAAGATTTTCGAACTTTGATGACATCACGCTCGAACTAAGGATTAGTAGCTTCATGCGTGCATTTCATCGAGCTTCCACAAGCATTGTTGTGGAGTATTTCCATTGGAATTGTGCATATTCAGGTGTTTTACGGTGTAAAATAAGATTGTCGAACTTTGATGACATCACGGCTCGAACTAAGGAATAGTAGCTTCGTGCGTGCATTTCATCGAGCTACCACAAGCATTTTTGTGGTGTGTTTCTTTTAAAATTGTGCATATTCAGATGTTTTATGGTGTAAAATTAGATAGTCGCACTTTGATGACATCACGGCTCGAACTTAGGAATAGTAGCTTCGTGCGTGCATTTCATCGAGCTTCCACAAGCATTTTTGTGGTGTATTTCCATTGGAATTGTGCATATTCAGGTGTTTTAAGGTATATAATAAGATCATCGAACTTTGATGACATCACGGCTTGAACTAGAAATAGTAGCTTCATGCGTGCATTTCATCGAGCATCCACAAGCATTTTTGTGGTGTATTTCCATTGGAATTGTGCATATTCAGGTGTTTTATGGTGTAAAATATGATTGTCAACTTTGATGACATCACGGCTCGAACTAAGGAATAGTAGCTTCATGCGTGCATTTCATCGAGCTTCCACAAGCATTTTTGTGGTGTATTTCCATTGGAATTGTGCATATTCAGGTGTTTTACGGTGTAAAATATGATTGTCGAACTTTGATGACATCACGGCTTGAACTAGAAATAGTAGCTTCATGCGTGCATTTCATCGACCTTCCACAAGCATTTTTGTGGTGTATTTCTTTTAAAATTGTGCATTTTCAGGTGTTTTACGGTGTAAAATTAGATAGTCGCACTTTGATGACATCACGGCTCGAACTAAGGAATAGTAGCTTCGTGCATGCATTTCATCGAGCTACCACAAGAATTTTTGTGGTGTGTTTGTTTTAAAATTGTGCATATTCAGGTGTTTTAAGGTGTAAAATTAGTTAGTCGCACTTTGATGACATCACGGCTCGAACTTAGGAATAGTAGCTTTGTGCTTGCATTTCATCGAGCTTCCACAAGCATTTTTGTGGTGTATTTCTTTTAAAATTGTGCATATTCAGGTGTTTTTTTACGGTGTAAAATTAGATAGTCGCACTTTGATGACATCACGGCTCAAACTTAGGAATAGTAGCTTCGTGTGTGCATTTCATCAAGCTTCCACAAGCATTTTTGTGGTGTATTTCCATTGGAATTGTGCATATTCAGGTGTTTTATGGTGTAAAATATGATTGTCGAACTTTGATGACATCACGGCTCGAACTAAGGAATAGTTGCTTCATGCGTGCATTTCATCGAGCTTCCACAAGCATTTTTGTGGTGTATTTCCATTGGAATTGTGCATATTCAGGTGTTTTACGGTGTAAAATAAGATTGTCGAACTTTGATGACATCACGTCTCGAAATTAGGAACAGTAGCTTTGTGTGTGCATTTCATCGAGCTACCACAAGCATTCTTGTGGTGTGTTTCTTTAAAAATTGTGCATATTCTGGTGTTTTACAGTGTAAAATGAGATAGTCGCACTTTGATGACATCACGGCTCGAACTAAGGAATTGTGGCTTCGTGCGTGCATTTCATCGAGCTTCCACAAGCATTTTTGTGGTGTGTTTCCATTGGAAATGTGCATATTCAGGTGTTTTACGGTGTAAAATATGATTGTCGAACTTTGATGACATCACGGCTTGAACTAGAAAAAGTAGCTTCATGCGTGCATTTCATCGAGCTTCCACAAGCATTTTTGTGGTGTGTTTTTATTGGAATTGTGCATGTTCAGTTGTTTTACGGTGTAAAATTAGATTGTCGCACTTTGATGACATCACGGCTCGAACTAAGGAATAGTAGCTTCGTGCATGCATTTCATCGAGCTACCACAAGAATTTTTGTGGTGTGTTTGTTTTAAAATTGTGCATATTCAGGTGTTTTAAGGTGTAAAATTAGTTAGTCGCACTTTGATAACATCACGGCTCGAACTTAGGAATAGTAGCTTTGTGCTTGCATTTCATCGAGCTTCCACAAGCATTTTTGTGGTGTGTTTCTTTTAAAATTGTACATATTCAGGTGTTTTACGGTGTAAAATTAGATAGTCGTACTTTGATGACATCACGGCTCGATCTAAGACATAGTATCTTCGTGCGTGCATTTCATCGAGCTTCCACAAGCATTTTTGTGGTGTGTTTCCATTGGAATTGTGCATATTCAGGTGTTTTACCGTGTAAAATATGATTGTCGAACTTTGATGACATCACGGCTCGAACTAAGGATTAGTAGCTTCATGTGTGCATTTCATCGAGCTTCCACAAGCATTGTTGTGGAGTATTTCCATTGGAATTGTGCATATTCAGGTGTTTTACGGTGTAAAATAAGATTGTCGAACTTTGATGACATCACTGCTCGAACTAAGGAATAGTTGCTTCGTGCGTGCATTTCATCGAGCTTCCACAAGCATTTTTGTGGTGTATTTCTTTTAAAATTGTGCATATTCAGGTGTTTTACGGTGTAAAATTAGATAGTCGCACTTTGATGACATCACGGCTCGAACAAAGGAATATTAGCTTCGTGCATGCATTTCATCGAGCTTCCACAAGCATTTTTGTGGTGTATTTCTTTTAAAATTGTGCATATTCAGGTGTTTTACGGTGTATAATAAGATTTTCGAACTTTGATGACATCATGGCTCAAACTTAGGAACAGTAGCTTTGTGCGTGCATTTCATCGAGCTTCCACAAGCATTTTTGTGGTGTATTTCTTTTAAAATTGTGCATATTCTGTTGTTATACGGTGTAAAATAAGATTGTCGAACTTGATGACATCACGTCTCGAAATTAGGAACAGTAGCTTTGTGCGTGCTTTTCATCGAGCTACCACAAGCATTTTTGTGGTGTATTTCTTTTAAAATTGTGCATATTCAGGTGTTTTACGGTGTATAATAAGATTTTCGAACTTTGATGACATCATGGCTCGAACTTAGGAACACTAGCTTTGTGCGTGCATTTCATCGAGCTTCCACAAGCATTTTTGTGGTGTATTTCTTTTAAAATTGTGCATATTCAGGTGTTTTACGGTGTAAAATTAGATAGTCACACTTTGATGACATCACAGGTCGATCTAAGACATAGTAGCTTCGTGCGTGCATTTCATCGAGCTTCCACAAGCATTTTTGTGGTGTATTTCCATTGGAATTGTGCATATTCAGGTGTTTTACGGTGTAAAATAAGATTGTCGAACTTTGATGACATCACGGCTCGAACTTAGGAACAGTAGCTTTGTGCGTGCATTTCATCGAGCTTCCACAAGCATTTTTGTGGTGTGTTTCCATTGGAATTGTGCATATTCAGGTGTTTTACGGTGTAAAATTAGACTGTCGCACTTTGATGACATCACGGCTCGAACTAAGGAATAGTAGCTTCGTGCGTGCATTTCATCGAGCTTCCACAAGCATTTTTGTGGTGTGTATCCATTGGAATTGTGCATATTCTGTTGTTTTACGGTGTAAAATTAGATTGTCGCACTTTGATGACATCACGGCTCGAACTAAGGAATAGTAGCTTCGTGCGTGCATTTCATCGAGCTACCACAAGCATTTTTGTGGTGTGTTTCTTTTAAAATTGTGCATATTCAGATGTTTTACGGTGTAAAATTAGATAGTCGCACTTTGATGACATCACGGCTCGAACTTAGGAATAGTAGCTTCGTGCGTGCATTTCATCGAGCTTCCACAAGCATTTTTGTGGTGTATTTCCATTGGAATTGTGCATATTCAGGTGTTTTAAGGTGTATAATAAGATCATCGAACTTTGATGACATCATGGCTCGAACTTATGAACAGTAGCTTTGTGCGTGCATTTCATCGAGCTTCCACAAGCATTTTTGTGGTGTATTTCTTTTAAAATTGTGCATATTCAGGTGTTTTACGGTGTAAAATTAGATAGTCGCACTTTGATGACATCACGGCTCGAAATTAGGAATAGTAGCTTCGTGTGTGCATTTCATCAAGCTTCCACAAGCATTTTTGTGGTGTATTTCCATTGGAATTGTGCATATTCAGGTGTTTTATGGCGTAAAATATGATTGTCGAACTTTGATGACATCACGGCTCGAACTAAGGAATAGTATCTTCATGCGTGCATTTCATCGAGCTTCCACAAGCATTTTTGTGGTGTATTTCCATTGGAATTGTGCATATTCAGGTGTTTTACGGTGTAAAATAAGATTGTCGAACTTTGATGACATCACGTCTCAAAATTAGGAACAGTAGCTTTGTGCGTGCATTTCATCGAGCTACCACAAGCATTCTTGTGGTGTGTTTCTTTAAAAATTGTGCATATTCTGGTGTTTTACAGTGTAAAATTAGATAGTCGCACTTTGATGACATCACGGCTCGAACTAAGGAATTGTGGCTTCGTGCGTGCATTTCATCGAGCTTCCACAAGCATTTTTGTGGTGTGTTTCCATTGGAAATGTGCATATTCAGGTGTTTTACAGTGTAAAATATGATTGTCGAACTTTGATGACATCACGGCTTGAACTAGAAATAGTAGCTTCATGCGTGCATTTCATCGAGCTTCCACAAGCATTTTTGTGGTGTGTTTTTATTGGAATTGTGCATGTTCAGTTGTTTTACGGTGTAAAATTAGATTGTCGCACTTTGATGACATCACGGCTCGAACTAAGGAATAGTAGCTTCGTGCATGCATTTCATCGAGCTACCACAAGCATTTTTGTGGTGTGTTTGTTTTAAAATTGTGCATATTCAGGTGTTTTAAGGTGTAAAATTAGATAGTCGCACTTTGATGACATCACGGCTCGAACAACGGAATATTAGCTTCGTGCATGCATTTCATCGAGATTCCACAAGCATTTTTGTGGTGTATTTCTTTTAAAATTGTGCATATTCAGGTGTTTTACGGTGTATAATAAGATTTTCGAACTTTGATGACATCACGCTCGAACTAAGGATTAGTAGCTTCATGCGTGCATTTCATCGAGCTTCCACAAGCATTGTTGTGGAGTATTTCCATTGGAATTGTGCATATTCAGGTGTTTTACGGTGTAAAATAAGATTGTCGAACTTTGATGACATCACGGCTCGAACTAAGGAATAGTAGCTTCGTGCGTGCATTTCATCGAGCTACCACAAGCATTTTTGTGGTGTGTTTCTTTTAAAATTGTGCATATTCAGATGTTTTATGGTGTAAAATTAGATAGTCGCACTTTGATGACATCACGGCTCGAACTTAGGAATAGTAGCTTCGTGCGTGCATTTCATCGAGCTTCCACAAGCATTTTTGTGGTGTATTTCCATTGGAATTGTGCATATTCAGGTGTTTTAAGGTATATAATAAGATCATCGAACTTTGATGACATCACGGCTTGAACTAGAAATAGTAGCTTCATGCGTGCATTTCATCGAGCATCCACAAGCATTTTTGTGGTGTATTTCCATTGGAATTGTGCATATTCAGGTGTTTTATGGTGTAAAATATGATTGTCAACTTTGATGACATCACGGCTCGAACTAAGGAATAGTAGCTTCATGCGTGCATTTCATCGAGCTTCCACAAGCATTTTTGTGGTGTATTTCCATTGGAATTGTGCATATTCAGGTGTTTTACGGTGTAAAATATGATTGTCGAACTTTGATGACATCACGGCTTGAACTAGAAATAGTAGCTTCATGCGTGCATTTCATCGACCTTCCACAAGCATTTTTGTGGTGTATTTCTTTTAAAATTGTGCATTTTCAGGTGTTTTACGGTGTAAAATTAGATAGTCGCACTTTGATGACATCACGGCTCGAACTAAGGAATAGTAGCTTCGTGCATGCATTTCATCGAGCTACCACAAGAATTTTTGTGGTGTGTTTGTTTTAAAATTGTGCATATTCAGGTGTTTTAAGGTGTAAAATTAGTTAGTCGCACTTTGATGACATCACGGCTCGAACTTAGGAATAGTAGCTTTGTGCTTGCATTTCATCGAGCTTCCACAAGCATTTTTGTGGTGTATTTCTTTTAAAATTGTGCATATTCAGGTGTTTTTTTACGGTGTAAAATTAGATAGTCGCACTTTGATGACATCACGGCTCAAACTTAGGAATAGTAGCTTCGTGTGTGCATTTCATCAAGCTTCCACAAGCATTTTTGTGGTGTATTTCCATTGGAATTGTGCATATTCAGGTGTTTTATGGTGTAAAATATGATTGTCGAACTTTGATGACATCACGGCTCGAACTAAGGAATAGTTGCTTCATGCGTGCATTTCATCGAGCTTCCACAAGCATTTTTGTGGTGTATTTCCATTGGAATTGTGCATATTCAGGTGTTTTACGGTGTAAAATAAGATTGTCGAACTTTGATGACATCACGTCTCGAAATTAGGAACAGTAGCTTTGTGTGTGCATTTCATCGAGCTACCACAAGCATTCTTGTGGTGTGTTTCTTTAAAAATTGTGCATATTCTGGTGTTTTACAGTGTAAAATGAGATAGTCGCACTTTGATGACATCACGGCTCGAACTAAGGAATTGTGGCTTCGTGCGTGCATTTCATCGAGCTTCCACAAGCATTTTTGTGGTGTGTTTCCATTGGAAATGTGCATATTCAGGTGTTTTACGGTGTAAAATATGATTGTCGAACTTTGATGACATCACGGCTTGAACTAGAAAAAGTAGCTTCATGCGTGCATTTCATCGAGCTTCCACAAGCATTTTTGTGGTGTGTTTTTATTGGAATTGTGCATGTTCAGTTGTTTTACGGTGTAAAATTAGATTGTCGCACTTTGATGACATCACGGCTCGAACTAAGGAATAGTAGCTTCGTGCATGCATTTCATCGAGCTACCACAAGAATTTTTGTGGTGTGTTTGTTTTAAAATTGTGCATATTCAGGTGTTTTAAGGTGTAAAATTAGTTAGTCGCACTTTGATAACATCACGGCTCGAACTTAGGAATAGTAGCTTTGTGCTTGCATTTCATCGAGCTTCCACAAGCATTTTTGTGGTGTGTTTCTTTTAAAATTGTACATATTCAGGTGTTTTACGGTGTAAAATTAGATAGTCGTACTTTGATGACATCACGGCTCGATCTAAGACATAGTATCTTCGTGCGTGCATTTCATCGAGCTTCCACAAGCATTTTTGTGGTGTGTTTCCATTGGAATTGTGCATATTCAGGTGTTTTACCGTGTAAAATATGATTGTCGAACTTTGATGACATCACGGCTCGAACTAAGGATTAGTAGCTTCATGTGTGCATTTCATCGAGCTTCCACAAGCATTGTTGTGGAGTATTTCCATTGGAATTGTGCATATTCAGGTGTTTTACGGTGTAAAATAAGATTGTCGAACTTTGATGACATCACTGCTCGAACTAAGGAATAGTTGCTTCGTGCGTGCATTTCATCGAGCTTCCACAAGCATTTTTGTGGTGTGTTTCCATTGGAATTGTGCATATTCTGTTGTTTACGGTGTAAAATTAGATTGTCGCACTTTGATGACATCACGGCTCGAACTAAGGAATAGTAGCTTCGTGCGTGCATTTCATCGAGCTACCACAAGCATTTTTGTGGTGTGTTTCTTTTAAAATTGTGCATATTCAGGTATTTTACGGTGTAAAATTAGATAGTCGCACTTTGATGACATCACGGCTCGAACTTAGGAATAGTAGCTTCGTGCGTGCATTTCATCGAGCTTGCACAAGCATTTTTGTGGTGTATTTCCATTGGAATTGTGCATATTCAGGTGTTTTATGGTGTAATATATGATTGTCGAACTTTGATGACATCACGGCTCGAACTAAGGAATAGTAGCTTCGTGCGTGCATTTCATCGAGCTTCCACAAGCATTTTTGTGGTGTATTTCCATTGGAATTGTGCATATTCAGGTGTTTTACGGTGTAAAATAAGATTGTCGAACTTTGATGACATCACGGCTCGAAATTAGGAACAGTAGCTTTGTGCGTGCATTTCATCGAGCTACCACAAGCATTTTTGTGGTGTGTTTCTTTAAAAATTGTGCATATTCAGGTGTTTTACGGTGTAAAATTAGATAGTCGAACTTTGATGACATCACGGGTTGAACTAAGGAATAGTGGCTTCGTGCGTGCATTTCATCGAGCTTCCACAAGCATTTTTGTGGTGTATTTCCATTGGAATTGTGCATATTCAGGTGTTTCACGGTGTAAAATAAGATTATCGAACTTTGATGACATCACGGCTCGAACTTAGGAACAGTAGCTTTGTGCGTGCATTTCATCGAGCTTCCACAAGCATTTTTGTGGTGTATTTCTTTTAAAATTGTGCATATTCAGGTGTTTTTTTACGGTGTAAAATTAGATAGTCGCACTTTGATGACATCACGGCTCGAACTTAGGAATAGTAGCTTCGTGCGTGCATTTCATCGAGCTTCCACAAGCATTTTTGTGGTGTATTTCCATTGGAATTGTGCATATTCAGGTGTTTTATGTTGTAAAATATGATTGTCGAACTTTGATGACATCACGGCTTGAACTAAGGAATAGTAGCTTCATGCGTGCATTTCATCGATCTTCCACAAGCATTTTTGTGGTGTATTTCCATTGGAATTGTGCATATTCAGGTGTTTTATGTTGTAAAATATGATTGTCGAACTTTGATGACATCACGGCTCAAACTTAGGAATAGTAGCTTCATGCGTGCATTTCATCGAGCTTCCACAAGCATTTTTGTGGTGTATTTATTTTAAAATTGTGCATATTCAGGTGTTTTACGGTGTAAAATTAGATAGTCGCACTTTGATGACATCACGGCTCGAACTAAGACATAGTAGCTTCGTGCGTGCATTTCATCGAGCTTCCACAAGCATTTTTGTGGTGTATTTCCATTGGAATTGTGCATATTCAGATGTTTTACGGTGTAAAATAAGATTGTCGAACTTACATGACATCACGTCTCGAAATAAGGAATAGTAGCTTCGTGTGTGCATTTCATCGAGCTTCCACAAGCATTTTTGTGGTGTGTTTCATTGGAAATGTGCATATTCAGGTGTTTTACCGTGATAAATATGATTGTCGAACTTTGATGACATCACGGCTCGAACTAAGGAATAGTAGCTTCATGCGTGCATTTCATCGAGCTTCCACAAGCATTGTTGTGGAGTATTTCCTTTGAAATTGTGCATATTCAGGTGTTTTACGGTGTAAAATAAGATTGTCGAACTTTGATGACATCACGGCTCGAAATTAGGAACAGTAGCTTTGTGCGTGCTTTTCATCGAGCTACCACAAGCATTTTTGTGGTGTGTTTCTTTAAAAATTGTGCATATTCTGTTGCTTTACAGTGTAAATTAGATAGTCGCACTTTGATGACATCACTGCTCGATCTAAGGAATAGTAGCTTCGTGCATGCATTTCATCGAGCTTCCACAAGCATTTTTGTGGTGTATTTCCATTGGAATTGTGCATATTCAGGTGTTTTACGGTGTATAATAAGATTATCGAACTTTGATGACATCATGGCTCGAACTTAGGAACAGTAGCTTTGTGCGTGCATTTCATCGAGCTTCCACAAGCATTTTTGTGGTGTATTTCTTTTAAAATTGTGCATATTCAGGTGTTTTACGGTGTAAAATTAGATAGTCGCACTTTGATGACATCACGGCTCGAACTAAGACATAGTAGCTTCGTGCGTGCATTTCATCGACCTTCCACAAGCATTTTTGTGGTGTATTTCCATTGGAATTGTGCATATTCAGGTGTTTTATGGTGTAATATATGATTGTCGAACTTTGATGACATCATGGCTCGAACTAAGGAATAGTAGCTTCATGCGTGCATTTCATCGAGCTTCCACAAGCATTTTTGTGGTGTAATTCCATTGGAATTGTGCATATTCAGGTGTTTTACAGTGTAAAATAAGATTGTCGAACTTTGATGACATCACGGCTCGAAATTAGGAACAGTAGCTTTGTGCGTGCATTTCATCGAGCTACCACAAGCATTCTTGTGGTGTGTTTCTTTAAAAATTGTGCATATTCTGGTGTTTTACAGTGTAAAATTAGATAGTCGCACTTTGATGACATCACGGCTCGAACTTAGGAACAGTAGCTTTGTGCGTGCATTTCATCGAGCTTCCACAAGCATTTTTGTGGTGTGTTTCCATTAGAAATGTGCATATTCAGGTGTTTTACAGTGTAAAATATGATTGTCGAACTTTGATGACATCACGGCTTGAACTAGGAATAGTAGCTTCATGCGTGCATTTCATCGAGCTTCCACAAGCATTTTTGTGGTGTATTTCCATTGGAATTGTGCATATTCAGGTGTTTCACGGTGTAAAATAAGATTATCGAACTTTGATGACATCACGGCTCGAACTTAGGAACAGTAGCTTTGTGTGTGCATTTCATCGAGCTTCCACAAGCATTTTTGTGGTGTATTTCTTTTAAAATTGTGCATATTCAGGTGTTTTACGGTGTAAAATTAGATAGTCGCACTTTGATGACATCACGGCTCGAACAAAGGAATATTAGCTTCGTGCATGCATTTCATCGAGCTTCCACAAGCATTTTTGTGGTGTATTTCTTTTAAAATTGTGCATATTCTGTTGTTATACGGTGTAAAATTAGACTGTCACACTTTGATGACATCACAGGTCGATCTAAGACATAGTAGCTTCGTGCGTGCATTTCATCGAGCTTCCACAAGCATTTTTGTGGTGTATTTCCATTGGAATTGTGCATATTCAGGTGTTTTACGGTGTAAAATAAGATTGTCGAACTTTGATGACATCACGGCTCGAACTTAGGAACAGTAGCTTTGTGCGTGCATTTCATCGAGCTTCCACAAGCATTTTTGTGGTGTGTTTCCATTGGAATTGTGCATATTCAGGTGTTTTATGGTGTAAAATTAGACTGTCGCACTTTGATGACATCACGGCTCGAACTAAGGAATAGTAGCTTCGTGCGTGCATTTCATCGAGCTTCCACAAGCATTTTTGTGGTGTGTATCCATTGGAATTGTGCATATTCTGTTGTTTTACGGTGTAAAATTAGATTGTCGCACTTTGATGACATCACGGCTCGAACTAAGGAATAGTAGCTTCGTGCGTGCATTTCATCGAGCTACCACAAGCATTTTTGTGGTGTGTTTCTTTTAAAATTGTGCATATTCAGATGTTTTACGGTGTAAAATTAGATAGTCGCACTTTGATGACATCACGGCTCGAACTTAGGAATAGTAGCTTCGTGCGTGCATTTCATCGAGCTTCCACAAGCATTTTTGTGGTGTATTTCCATTGGAATTGTGCATATTCAGGTGTTTTAAGGTGTATAATAAGATCATCGAACTTTGATGACATCATGGCTCGAACTTATGAACAGTAGCTTTGTGCGTGCATTTCATCGAGCTTCCACAAGCATTTTTGTGGTGTATTTCTTTTAAAATTGTGCATATTCAGGTGTTTTACGGTGTAAAATTAGATAGTCGCACTTTGATGACATCACGGCTCGAAATTAGGAATAGTAGCTTCGTGTGTGCATTTCATCAAGCTTCCACAAGCATTTTTGTGGTGTATTTCCATTGGAATTGTGCATATTCAGGTGTTTTATGGCGTAAAATATGATTGTCGAACTTTGATGACATCACGGCTCGAAATAAGGAATAGTATCTTCATGCGTGCATTTCATCGAGCTTCCACAAGCATTTTTGTGGTGTATATCCATTGGAATTGTGCATATTCAGGTGTTTTACGGTGTAAAATAAGATTGTCGAACTTTGATGACATCACGTCTCAAAATTAGGAACAGTAGCTTTGTGCGTGCATTTCATCGAGCTACCACAAGCATTCTTGTGGTGTGTTTCTTTAAAAATTGTGCATATTCTGGTGTTTTACAGTGTAAAATTAGATAGTCGCACTTTGATGACATCACGGCTCGAACTAAGGAATTGTGGCTTCGTGCGTGCATTTCATCGAGCTTCCACAAGCATTTTTGTGGTGTGTTTCCATTGGAAATGTGCATATTCAGGTGTTTTACAGTGTAAAATATGATTGTCGAACTTTGATGACATCACGGCTTGAACTAGAAATAGTAGCTTCATGCGTGCATTTCATCGAGCTTCCACAAGCATTTTTGTGGTGTGTTTTTATTGGAATTGTGCATGTTCAGTTGTTTTACGGTGTAAAATTAGATTGTCGCACTTTGATGACATCACGGCTCGAACTAAGGAATAGTAGCTTCGTGCATGCATTTCATCGAGCTACCACAAGCATTTTTGTGGTGTGTTTGTTTTAAAATTGTGCATATTCAGGTGTTTTAAGGTGTAAAATTAGATAGTCGCACTTTGATGACATCACGGCTCGAACAACGGAATATTAGCTTCGTGCATGCATTTCATCGAGATTCCACAAGCATTTTTGTGGTGTATTTCTTTTAAAATTGTGCATATTCAGGTGTTTTACGGTGTATAATAAGATTTTCGAACTTTGATGACATCACGCTCGAACTAAGGATTAGTAGCTTCATGCGTGCATTTCATCGAGCTTCCACAAGCATTGTTGTGGAGTATCTCCATTGGAATTGTGCATATTCAGGTGTTTTACGGTGTAAAATAAGATTGTCGAACTTTGATGACATCACGGCTCGAACTAAGGAATAGTAGCTTCGTGCGTGCATTTCATCGAGCTACCACAAGCATTTTTGTGGTGTGTTTCTTTTAAAATTGTGCATATTCAGATGTTTTATGGTGTAAAATTAGATAGTCGCACTTTGATGACATCACGGCTCGAACTTAGGAATAGTAGCTTCGTGCGTGCATTTCATCGAGCTTCCACAAGCATTTTTGTGGTGTATTTCCATTGGAATTGTGCATATTCAGGTGTTTTAATGTATATAATAAGATCATCGAACTTTGATGACATCACGGCTTGAACTAGAAATAGTAACTTCATGCGTGCATTTCATCGAGCTTCCACAAGCATTTTTGTGGTGTATTTCCATTGGAATTGTGCATATTCAGGTGTTTTATGGTGTAAAATATGATTGTCAACTTTGATGACATCACGGCTCGAACTAAGGAATAGTAGCTTCATGCGTGCATTTCATCGAGCTTCCACAAGCATTTTTGTGGTGTATTTCCATTGGAATTGTGCATATTCAGGTGTTTTACGGTGTAAAATATGATTGTCGAACTTTGATGACATCACGGCTTGAACTAGAAATAGTAGCTTCATGCGTGCATTTCATCGACCTTCCACAAGCATTTTTGTGGTGTATTTCTTTTAAAATTGTGCATTTTCAGGTGTTTTATGGTGTAAAATTAGATAGTCGCACTTTGATGACATCACGGCTCGAACTAAGGAATAGTAGCTTCGTGCATGCATTTCATCGAGCTACCACAAGAATTTTTGTGGTGTGTTTGTTTTAAAATTGTGCATATTCAGGTGTTTTAAGGTGTAAAATTAGTTAGTCGCACTTTGATGACATCACGGCTCGAACTTAGGAATAGTAGCTTTGTGCTTGCATTTCATCGAGCTTCCACAAGCATTTTTGTGGTGTGTTTCTTTTAAAATTGTACATATTCAGGTGTTTTACGGTGTAAAATTAGATAGTCGTACTTTGATGACATCACGGCTCGATCTAAGACATAGTATCTTCGTGCGTGCATTTCATCGAGCTTCCACAAGCATTTTTGTGGTGTGTTTCCATTGGAATTGTGCATATTCAGGTGTTTTACCGTGTAAAATATGATTGTCGAACTTTGATGACATCACGGCTCGAACTAAGGATTAGTAGCTTCATGTGTGCATTTCATCGAGCTTCCACAAGCATTGTTGTGGAGTATTTCCATTGGAATTGTGCATATTCAGGTGTTTTACGGTGTAAAATAAGATTGTCGAACTTTGATGACATCACTGCTCGAACTAAGGAATAGTTGCTTCGTGCGTGCATTTCATCGAGCTTCCACAAGCATTTTTGTGGTGTGTTTCCATTGGAATTGTGCATATTCTGTTGTTTACGGTGTAAAATTAGATTGTCGCACTTTGATGACATCACGGCTCGAACTAAGGAATAGTAGCTTCGTGCGTGCATTTCATCGAGCTACCACAAGCATTTTTGTGGTGTGTTTCTTTTAAAATTGTGCATATTCAGGTATTTTACGGTGTAAAATTAGATAGTCGCACTTTGATGACATCACGGCTCGAACTTAGGAATAGTAGCTTCGTGTGTGCATTTCATCGAGCTTGCACAAGCATTTTTGTGGTGTATTTCCATTGGAATTGTGCATATTCAGGTGTTTTATGGTGTAATATATGATTGTCGAACTTTGATGACATCACGGCTCGAACTAAGGAATAGTAGCTTCATGCGTGCATTTCATCGAGCTTCCACAAGCATTTTTGTGGTGTATTTCCATTGGAATTGTACATATTCAGGTGTATTACGGTGTAAAATAAGATTGTCGAACTTTGATGACATCACGGCTCGAAATTAGGAACAGTAGCTTTGTGCGTGCATTTCATCGAGCTACCACAAGCATTTTTGTGGTGTGTTTCTTTAAAAATTGTGCATATTCAGGTGTTTTACGGTGTAAAATTAGATAGTCGCACTTTGATGACATCACGGCTTGAACTAAGGAATAGTGGCTTCGTGCGTGCATTTCATCGAGCTTCCACCAGCATTTTTGTGGTGTGTTTCCATTAGAAATGTGCATATTCAGGTGTTTTATGGTGTAAAATATGATTGTCGAACTTTGATGACATCACGGCTTGAACTAGGAATAGTAGCTTCATGCGTGCATTTCATCGAGCTTCCACAAGCATTTTTGTGGTGTATTTCCATTGGAATTGTGCATATTCAGGTGTTTCACGGTGTAAAATAAGATTATCGAACTTTGATGACATCACGGCTCGAACTTAGGAACAGTAGCTTTGTGCGTGCATTTCATCGAGCTTCCACAAGCATTTTTGTGGTGTATTTCTTTTAAAATTGTGCATATTCAGGTGTTTTTTTACGGTGTAAAATTAGATAGTCGCACTTTGATGACATCACGGCTCGAACTTAGGAATAGTAGCTTCGTGCGTGCATTTCATCGAGCTTCCACAAGCATTTTTGTGGTGTATTTCCATTGGAATTGTGCATATTCAGGTGTTTTATGGTGTAAAATATGATTGTCGAACTTTGATGACATCACGGCTTGAACTAAGGAACAGTAGCTTCATGCGTGCATTTCATCGAGCTTCCACAAGCATTTTTGTGGTGTATTTCCATTGGAATTGTGCATATTCAGGTGTTTTATGGTGTAAAATATGATTGTCGAACTTTGATGACATCACGGCTCAAACTTAGGAATAGTAGTTTCATGCGTGCATTTCATCGAGCTTCCACAAGCATTTTTGAGGTGTATTTCTTTTAAAATTGTGCATATTCAGGTGTTTTACGGTGTAAAATTAGATAGTCGCACTTTGATGACATCACGGCTCGAACTAAGACATAGTAGCTTCATGCGTGCATTTCATCGAGCTTCCACAAGCATTTTTGTGGTGTATTTCCATTGGAATTGTGCATATTCAGATGTTTTACGCTGTAAAATAAGATTGTCGAACTTACATGACATCACGTCTCGAAATAAGGAATAGTAGCTTCGTGTGTGCATTTCATCGAGCTTCCACAAGCATTTTTGTGGTGTGTTTCATTGGAAATGTGCATATTCAGGTGTTTTACCGTGATAAATATGATTGTCGAACTTTGATGACATCACGGCTCGAACTAAGGAATAGTAGCTTCATGCGTGCATTTCATCGAGCTTCCACAAGCATTGTTGTGGAGTATTTCCTTTGGAATTGTGCATATTCAGGTGTCTTACGGTGTAAAATAAGATTGTCGAACTTTGATGACATCACGGCTCGAAATTAGGAACAGTAGCTTTGTGCGTGCTTTTCTTCGAGCTACCACAAGCATTTTTGTGGTGTGTTTCTTTAAAAATTGTGCATATTCTGTTGCTTTACAGTGTAAATTAGATAGTCGCACTTTGATGACATCACTGCTCGATCTAAGGAATAGTAGCTTCGTGCGTGCATTTCATCGAGCTTCCACAAGCATTTTTGTGGTGTATTTCCATTGGAATTGTGCATATTCAGGTGTTTTACGGTGTATAATAAGATTATCGAACTTTGATGACATCATGGCTCGAACTTAGGAACAGTAGCTTTGTGCGTGCATTTCATCGAGCTTCCACAAGCATTTTTGTGGTGTATTTCTTTTAAAATTGTGCATATTCAGGTGTTTTACGGTGTAAAATTAGATAGTCGCACTTTGATGACATCACGGCTCGAACTAAGACATAGTAGCTTCGTGCGTGCATTTCATCGACCTTCCACAAGCATTTTTGTGGTGTATTTCCATTGGAATTGTGCATATTCAGGTGTTTTATGGTGTAATATATGATTGTCGAACTTTGATGATATCATGGCTCGAACTAAGGAATAGTAGCTTCATGCGTGCATTTCATCGAGCTTCCACAAGCATTTTTGTGGTGTATTTCCATTGGAATTGTGCATATTCAGGTGTTTTACAGTGTAAAATAAGATTGTCGAACTTTGATGACATCACAGCTCGAAATTAGGAACAGTAGCTTTGTGCGTGCATTTCATCGAGCTACCACAAGCATTCTTGTGGTGTGTTTCTTTAAAAATTGTGCATATTCTGGTGTTTTACAGTGTAAAATTAGATAGTCGCACTTTGATGACATCAAGGCTCGAACTTAGGAACAGTAGCTTTGTGCGTGCATTTCATCGAGCTTCCACAAGCATTTTTGTGGTGTGTTTCCATTAGAAATGTGCATATTCAGGTGTTTTACAGTGTAAAATATGATTGTCGAACTTTGATGACATCACGGCTTGAACTAGGAATAGTAGCTTCATGCGTGCATTTCATCGAGCTTCCACAAGCATTTTTGTGGTGTATTTCCATTGGAATTGTGCATATTCAGGTGTTTCACGGTGTAAAATAAGATTATCGAACTTTGATGACATCACGGCTCGAACTTAGGAACAGTAGCTTTGTGCGTGCATTTCATCGAGCTTCCACAAGCATTTTTGTGGTGTATTTCTTTTAAAATTGTGCATATTCAGGTGTTTTACGGTGTAAAATTAGATAGTCGCACTTTGATGACATCACGGCTCGAACAAAGGAATATTAGCTTCGTGCATGCATTTCATCGAGCTTCCACAAGCATTTTTGTGGTGTATTTCTTTTAAAATTGTGCATATTCAGGTGTTTTACGGTGTATAATAAGATTTTCGAACTTTGATGACATCATGGCTCAAACTTAGGAACAGTAGCTTTGTGCGTGCATTTCATCGAGCTTCCACAAGCATTTTTGTGGTGTATTTCTTTTAAAATTGTGCATATTCTGTTGTTATACGGTGTAAAATAAGATTGTCGAACTTGATGACATCACGTCTCGAAATTAGGAACAGTAGCTTTGTGCGTGCTTTTCATCGAGCTACCACAAGCATTTTTGTGGTGTATTTCTTTTAAAATTGTGCATATTCAGGTGTTTTACGGTGTATAATAAGATTTTCGAACTTTGATGACATCATGGCTCGAACTTAGGAACACTAGCTTTGTGCGTGCATTTCATCGAGCTTCCACAAGCATTTTTGTGGTGTATTTCTTTTAAAATTGTGCATATTCAGGTGTTTTACGGTGTAAAATTAGATAGTCACACTTTGATGACATCACAGGTCGATCTAAGACATAGTAGCTTCGTGCGTGCATTTCATCGAGCTTCCACAAGCATTTTTGTGGTGTATTTCCATTGGAATTGTGCATATTCAGGTGTTTTACGGTGTAAAATAAGATTGTCGAACTTTGATGACATCACGGCTCGAACTTAGGAACAGTAGCTTTGTGCGTGCATTTCATCGAGCTTCCACAAGCATTTTTGTGGTGTGTTTCCATTGGAATTGTGCATATTCAGGTGTTTTACGGTGTAAAATTAGACTGTCGCACTTTGATAACATCACGGCTCGAACTAAGGAATAGTAGCTTCGTGCGTGCATTTCATCGAGCTTCCACAAGCATTTTTGTGGTGTGTATCCATTGGAATTGTGCATATTCTGTTGTTTTACGGTGTAAAATTAGATTGTCGCACTTTGATGACATCGCTGCTCGAACTAAGGAATAGTAGCTTCGTGCGTGCATTTCATCGAGCTACCACAAGCATTTTTGTTGTGTGTTTCTTTTAAAATTGTATATATTCAGATGTTTTACGGTGTAAAATTAGATAGTCGCACTTTGATGACATCACGGCTCGAACTTAGGAATAGTAGCTTCGTGCGTGCTTTTCATCGAGCTTCCACAAGCATTTTTGTGGTGTATTTCCATTGGAATTGTGCATATTCAGGTGTTTTAAGGTGTATAATAAGATCATCGAACTTTGATGACATCATGGCTCGAACTTATGAACAGTAGCTTTGTGCGTGCATTTCATCGAGCTTCCACAAGCATTTTTGTGGTGTATTTCTTTTAAAATTGTGCATATTCAGGTGTTTTACGGTGTAAAATTAGATAGTCGCACTTTGATGACATCACGGCTCGAACTTAGGAATAGTAGCTTCGTGTGTGCATTTCATCAAGCTTCCACAAGCATTTTTGTGGTGTATTTCCATTGGAATTGTGCATATTCAGGTGTTTTATGGCGTAAAATATGATTGTCGAACTTTGATGACATCACGGCTCGAACTAAGGAATAGTAGCTTCATGCGTGCATTTCATCGAGCTTCCACAAGCATTTTTGTGGTGTATATCCATTGGAATTGTGCATATTCAGGTGTTATACGGTGTAAAATAAGATTGTCGAACTTTGATGACATCACGTCTCAAAATTAGGAACAGTAGCTTTGTGCGTGCATTTCATCGAGCTACCACAAGCATTCTTGTGGTGTGTTTCTTTAAAAATTGTGCATATTCTGGTGTTTTACAGTGTAAAATTAGATAGTCGCACTTTGATGACATCACGGCTCGAACTAAGGAATTGTGGCTTCGTGCGTGCATTTCTTCGAGCTTCCACAAGCATTTTTGTGGTGTGTTTCCATTGGAAATGTGCATATTCAGGTGTTTTACAGTGTAAAATATGATTGTCGAACTTTGATGACATTACGGCTTGAACTAGAAATAGTAGCTTCATGCGTGCATTTCATCGAGCTTCCACAAGCATTTTTGTGGTGTGTTTTTATTGGAATTGTGCATGTTCAGTTGTTTTACGGTGTAAAATTAGATTGTCGCACTTTGATGACATCACGGCTCGAACTAAGGAATAGTAGCTTCGTGCATGCATTTCATCGAGCTACCACAAGCATTTTTGTGGTGTGTTTGTTTTAAAATTGTGCATATTCTGGTGTTTTACAGTGTAAAATTAGATAGTCGCACTTTGATGACATCACGGCTCGAACTAAGGAATTGTGGCTTCGTGCGTGCATTTCATCGAGCTTCCACAAGCATTTTTGTGGTGTGTTTCCATTGGAAATGTGCATATTCAGGTGTTTTACAGTGTAAAATATGATTGTCGAACTTTGATGACATCACGGCTTGAACTAGAAATAGTAGCTTCATGCGTGCATTTCATCGAGCTTCCACAAGCATTGTTGTGGAGTATTTCCATTGGAATTGTGCATATTCAGGTGTTTTACGGTGTAAAATAAGATTGTCGAACTTTGATGACATCACTGCTCGAACTAAGGAATAGTTGCTTCGTGCGTGCATTTCATCGAGCTTCCACAAGCATTTTTGTGGTGTGTTTCCATTGGAATTGTGCATATTCTGTTGTTTACGGTGTAAAATTAGATTGTCGCACTTTGATGACATCACGGCTCGAACTAAGGAATAGTAGCTTCGTGCGTGCATTTCATCGAGCTACCACAAGCATTTTTGTGGTGTGTTTCTTTTAAAATTGTGCATATTCAGGTATTTTACGGTGTAAAATTAGATAGTCGCACTTTGATGACATCACGGCTCGAACTTAGGAATAGTAGCTTCGTGCGTGCATTTCATCGAGCTTGCACAAGCATTTTTGTGGTGTATTTCCATTGGAATTGTGCATATTCAGGTGTTTTAGGGTGTAAAATATGATTGTCGAACTTTGATGACATCACGGCTTGAACTAAGGAACAGTAGCTTCATGCGTGCATTACATCGAGCTTCCACAAGCATTTTTGTGGTGTATTTCCATTGGAATTGTGCATATTCAGGTGTTTTATGGTGTAAAATATGATTGTCGAACTTTGATGACATCACGGCTCAAACTTAGGAATAGTAGTTTCATGCGTGCATTTCATCGAGCTTCCACAAGCATTTTTGAGGTGTATTTCTTTTAAAATTGTGCATATTCAGGTGTTTTACGGTGTAAAATTAGATAGTCGCACTTTGATGACATCATGGCTCGAACTAAGACATAGTAGCTTCGTGCGTGCATTTCATCGAGCTTCCACAAGCATTTTTGTGGTGTGTTTTTATTGGAATTGTGCATGTTCAGTTGTTTTACGGTGTAAAATTAGATTGTCGCACTTTGATGACATCACGGCTCGAACTAAGGAATAGTAGCTTCGTGCATGCATTTCATCGAGCTACCACAAGCATTTTTGTGGTGTGTTTGTTTTAAAATTGTGCATATTCTGGTGTTTTACAGTGTAAAATTAGATAGTCGCACTTTGATGACATCACGGCTCGAACTAAGGAATTGTGGCTTCGTGCGTGCATTTCATCGAGCTTCCACAAGCATTTTTGTGGTGTGTTTCCATTGGAAATGTGCATATTCAGGTGTTTTACAGTGTAAAATATGATTGTCGAACTTTGATGACATCACGGCTTGAACTAGAAATAGTAGCTTCATGCGTGCATTTCATCGAGCTTCCACAAGCATTGTTGTGGAGTATTTCCATTGGAATTGTGCATATTCAGGTGTTTTACGGTGTAAAATAAGATTGTCGAACTTTGATGACATCACTGCTCGAACTAAGGAATAGTTGCTTCGTGCGTGCATTTCATCGAGCTTCCACAAGCATTTTTGTGGTGTGTTTCCATTGGAATTGTGCATATTCTGTTGTTTACGGTGTAAAATTAGATTGTCGCACTTTGATGACATCACGGCTCGAACTAAGGAATAGTAGCTTCGTGCGTGCATTTCATCGAGCTACCACAAGCATTTTTGTGGTGTGTTTCTTTTAAAATTGTGCATATTCAGGTATTTTACGGTGTAAAATTAGATAGTCGCACTTTGATGACATCACGGCTCGAACTTAGGAATAGTAGCTTCGTGCGTGCATTTCATCGAGCTTGCACAAGCATTTTTGTGGTGTATTTCCATTGGAATTGTGCATATTCAGGTGTTTTATGGTGTAAAATATGATTGTCGAACTTTGATGACATCACGGCTTGAACTAAGGAACAGTAGCTTCATGCGTGCATTACATCGAGCTTCCACAAGCATTTTTGTGGTGTATTTCCATTGGAATTGTGCATATTCAGGTGTTTTATGGTGTAAAATATGATTGTCGAACTTTGATGACATCACGGCTCAAACTTAGGAATAGTAGTTTCATGCGTGCATTTCATCGAGCTTCCACAAGCATTTTTGAGGTGTATTTCTTTTAAAATTGTGCATATTCAGGTGTTTTACGGTGTAAAATTAGATAGTCGCACTTTGATGACATCACAGCTCGAACTAAGACATAGTAGCTTCGTGCGTGCATTTCATCGAGCTTCCACAAGCATTTTTGTGGTGTATTTCCATTGGAATTGTGCATATTCAGATGTTTTACGGTGTAAAATAAGATTGTCGAACTTACATGACATCACGTCTCGAAATAAGGAATAGTAGCTTCGTGTGTGCATTTCATCGAGCTTCCACAAGCATTTTTGTGGTGTGTTTCATTGGAAATGTGCATATTCAGGTGTTTTACCGTGATAAATATGATTGTCGAACTTTGATGACATCACGGCTCGAACTAAGGAATAGTAGCTTCATGCGTGCATTTCATCGAGCTTCCACAAGCATTGTTGTGGAGTATTTCCTTTGGAATTGTGCATATTCAGGTGTTTTACGGTGTAAAATAAGATTGTCGAACTTTGATGACATCACGGCTCGAAATTAGGAACAGTAGCTTTGTGCGTGCTTTTCATCGAGCTACCACAAGCATTTTTGTGGTGTGTTTCTTTAAAAATTGTGCATATTCTGTTGCTTTACAGTGTAAATTAGATAGTCGCACTTTGATGACATCACTGCTCGATCTAAGGAATAGTAGCTTCGTGCGTGCATTTCATCGAGCTTCCACAAGCATTTTTGTGGTGTATTTCCATTGGAATTGTGCATATTCAGGTGTTTTACGGTGTATAATAAGATTATCGAACTTTGATGACATCATGGCTTGAACTTAGGAACAGTAGCTTTGTGCGTGCATTTCATCGAGCTTCCACAAGCATTTTTGTGGTGTATTTCTTTTAAAATTGTGCATATTCAGGTGTTTTACGGTGTAAAATTAGATAGTCGCACTTTGATGACATCACGGCTCGAACTAAGACATAGTAGCTTCGTGCGTGCATTTCATCGACCTTCCACAAGCATTTTTGTGGTGTATTTCCATTGGAATTGTGCATATTCAGGTGTTTTATGGTGTAATATATGATTGTCGAACTTTGATGATATCATGGCTCGAACTAAGGAATAGTAGCTTCATGCGTGCATTTCATCGAGCTTCCACAAGCATTTTTGTGGTGTATTTCCATTGGAATTGTGCATATTCAGGTGTTTTACAGTGTAAAATAAGATTGTCGAACTTTGATGACATCACGGCTCGAAATTAGGAACAGTAGCTTTGTGCGTGCATTTCATCGAGCTACCACAAGCATTCTTGTGGTGTGTTTCTTTAAAAATTGTGCATATTCTGGTGTTTTACAGTGTAAAATTAGATAGTCGCACTTTGATGACATCACGGCTCGAACTTAGGAACAGTAGCTTTGTGCGTGCATTTCATCGAGCTTCCACAAGCATTTTTGTGGTGTGTTTCCATTAGAAATGTGCATATTCAGGTGTTTTACAGTGTAAAATATGATTGTCGAACTTTGATGACATCACGGCTTGAACTAGGAATAGTAGCTTCATGCGTGCATTTCATCGAGCTTCCACAAGCATTTTTGTGGTGTATTTCCATTGGAATTGTGCATATTCAGGTGTTTCACTGTGTAAAATAAGATTATCGAACTTTGATGACATCACGGCTCGAACTTAGGAACAGTAGCTTTGTGCGTGCATTTCATCGAGCTTCCACAAGCATTTTTGTGGTGTATTTCTTTTAAAATTGTGCATATTCAGGTGTTTTACGGTGTAAAATTAGATAGTCGCACTTTGATGACATCACGGCTCGAACAAAGGAATATTAGCTTCGTGCATGCATTTCATCGAGCTTCCACAAGCATTTTTGTGGTGTATTTCTTTTAAAATTGTGCATATTCAGGTGTTTTACGGTGTATAATAAGATTTTCGAACTTTGATGACATCATGGCTCAAACTTAGGAACAGTAGCTTTGTGCGTGCATTTCATCGAGCTTCCACAAGCATTTTTGTGGTGTATTTCTTTTAAAATTGTGCATATTCTGTTGTTATACGGTGTAAAATAAGATTGTCGAACTTGATGACATCACGTCTCGAAATTAGGAACAGTAGCTTTGTGCGTGCTTTTCATCGAGCTACCACAAGCATTTTTGTGGTGTATTTCTTTTAAAATTGTGCATATTCAGGTGTTTTACGGTGTATAATAAGATTTTCGAACTTTGATGACATCATGGCTCGAACTTAGGAACACTAGCTTTGTGCGTGCATTTCATCGAGCTTCCACAAGCATTTATGTGGTGTATTTCTTTTAAAATTGTGCATATTCAGGTGTTTTACGGTGTAAAATTAGATAGTCACACTTTGATGACATCACAGGTCGATCTAAGACATAGTAGCTTCGTGCGTGCATTTCATCGAGCTTCCACAAGCATTTTTGTGGTGTATTTCCATTGGAATTGTGCATATTCAGGTGTTTTACGGTGTAAAATAAGATTGTCGAACTTTGATGACATCACGGCTCGAACTTAGGAACAGTAGCTTTGTGCGTGCATTTCATCGAGCTTCCACAAGCATTTTTGTGGTGTGTTTCCATTGGAATTGTGCATATTCAGGTGTTTTACGGTGTAAAATTAGACTGTCGCACTTTGATGACATCACGGCTCGAACTAAGGAATAGTAGCTTCGTGCGTGCATTTCATCGAGCTTCCACAAGCATTTTTGTGGTGTGTATCCATTGGAATTGTGCATATTCTGTTGTTTTACGGTGTAAAATTAGATTGTCGCACTTTGATGACATCACTGCTCGAACTAAGGAATAGTAGCTTCGTGCGTGCATTTCATCGAGCTACCACAAGCATTTTTGTTGTGTGTTTCTTTTAAAATTGTGCATATTCAGATGTTTTACGGTGTAAAATTAGATAGTCGCACTTTGATGACATCACGGCTCGAACTTAGGAATAGTAGCTTCGTGCGTGCATTTCATCGAGCTTCCACAAGCATTTTTGTGGTGTATTTCCATTGGAATTGTGCATATTCAGGTGTTTTAAGGTGTATAATAAGATCATCGAACTTTGATGACATCATGGCTCGAACTTATGAACAGTAGCTTTGTGCGTGCATTTCATCGAGCTTCCACAAGCATTTTTGTGGTGTATTTCCATTGGAATTGTGCATATTCAGGTGTTTTATGGCGTAAAATATGATTGTCGAACTTTGATGACATCACGGCTCGAACTAAGGAATAGTAGCTTCATGCGTGCATTTCATCGAGCTTCCACAAGCATTTTTGTGGTGTATATCCATTGGAATTGTGCATATTCAGGTGTTTTACGGTGTAAAATAAGATTGTCAAACTTTGATGACATCACGTCTCAAAATTAGGAACAGTAGCTTTGTGCGTGCATTTCATCGAGCTACCACAAGCATTCTTGTGGTGTGTTTCTTTAAAAATTGTGCATATTCTGGTGTTTTACAGTGTAAAATTAGATAGTCGCACTTTGATGACATCACGGCTCGAACTAAGGAATTGTGGCTTCGTGCGTGCATTTCATCGAGCTTCCACAAGCATTTTTGTGGTGTGTTTCCATTGGAAATGTGCATATTCAGGTGTTTTACAGTGTAAAATATGATTGTCGAACTTTGATGACATCACGGCTTGAACTAGAAATAGTAGCTTCATGCGTGCATTTCATCGAGCTTCCACAAGCATTTTTGTGGTGTGTTTTTATTGGAATTGTGCATGTTCAGTTGTTTTACGGTGTAAAATTAGATTGTCGCACTTTGATGACATCACGGCTCGAACTAAGGAATAGTAGCTTCGTGCATGCATTTCATCGAGCTACCACAAGCATTTTTGTGGTGTGTTTGTTTTAAAATTGTGCATATTCAGGTGTTTTAAGGTGTAAAATTAGATAGTCGCACTTTGATGACATCACGGCTCGAACAACGGAATATTAGCTTCGTGCATGCATTTCATCGAGCTTCCACAAGAATTTTTGTGGTGTATTTCTTTTAAAATTGTGCATATTCAGGTGTTTTACGGTGTATAATAAGATTTTCGAACTTTGATGACATCACGCTCGAACTAAGGATTAGTAGCTTCATGCGTGCATTTCATCGAGCTTCCACAAGCATTGTTGTGGAGTATATCCATTGGAATTGTGCATATTCAGGTGTTTTACGGTGTAAAATAAGATTGTCGAACTTTGATGACATCACGGCTCGAACTAAGGAATAGTAGCTTCGTGCGTGCATTTCATCGAGCTACCACAAGCATTTTTGTGGTGTGTTTCTTTTAAAATTGTGCATATTCAGATGTTTTATGGTGTAAAATTAGATAGTCGCACTTTGATGACATCACGGCTCGAACTTAGGAATAGTAGCTTCGTGCGTGTATTTCATCGAGCTTCCACAAGCATTTTTGTGGTGTATTTCCATTGGAATTGTGCATATTGAGGTGTTTTAAGGTATATAATAAGATCATCGAACTTTGATGACATCACGGCTTGAACTAGAAACAGTAGCTTCATGCGTGCATTTCATCGAGCTTCCACAAGCATTTTTGTGGTGTGTTTTTATTGGAATTGTGCATGTTCAGTTGTTTTACGGTGTAAAATTAGATTGTCGCACTTTGATGACATCACGGCTAGAACTAAGGAATAGTAGCTTCGTGCATGCATTTCATCGAGCTACCACAAGCATTTTTGTGGTGTGTTTGTTTTAAAATTGTGCATATTCAGGTGTTTTAAGGTGTAAAATTAGATAGTCGCACTTTGATGACATCACGGCTCGAACAACGGAATATTAGCTTCGTGCATGCATTTCATCGAGCTTCCACAAGCATTTTTGTGGTGTATTTCTTTTAAAATTGTGCATATTCAGGTGTTTTATGGTGTATAATAAGATTTTCGAACTTTGATGACATCACGCTCGAACTAAGGATTAGTAGCTTCATGCCTGCATTTCATCGAGCTTCCACAAGCATTGTTGTGGAGTATTTCCATTGGAATTGTGCATATTCAGGTGTTTTACGGTGTAAAATAAGATTGTCGAACTTTGATGACATCACTGCTCGAACTAAGTAATAGTTGCTTCGTGCGTGCATTTCATCGAGCTTCCAAAAGAATTTTTGTGGTGTGTTTCCATTGAATTGTGCATATTCTGTTGTTTTACGGTGTAAAATTAGATTGTCGCACTTTGATGACATCACGGCTCGAACTAAGGAATAGTAGCTTCGTGCGTGCATTTCATCGAGCTTACACAAGCATTTTTGTGGTGTGTTTCTTTTAAAATTGTGCATATTCAGGTATTTTACGGTGTAAAATTAGATAGTCGCACTTTGATGACATCACGGCTCGAACTAAGACATAGTAGCTTCGTGCGTGCATTTCATTGAGCTTGCACAAGCATTTTTGTGGTGTATTTTCATTGGAATTGTGCATATTCAGGTGTTTTACGGTGTATAATAAGATTATCGAACTTTGATGACATCATGGCTCAAACTTAGGAACAGTAGCTTTGTGCGTGCATTTCATCGAGCTTCCACAAGCATTTTGTGGTGTATTTCTTTTAAAATTGTGCATATTCAGGTGTTTTACGGTGTAAAATTAGATAGTCGCACTTTGATGACATCACGGCTCGAACTAAGACATAGTAGCTTCGTGCGTGCATTTCATCGAGCTTCCACAAGCATTTTTGTGGTGTATTTCCATTGGAATTGTGCATATTCAGGTGTTTTATGGTGTAATATATGATTGTCGAACTTTGATGACATCACGGCTCGAAATAAGGAATAGTAGCTTCATGCGTGCATTTCATCGAGCTTCCACAAGCATTTTTGTGGTGTATTTCCATTGGAATTGTGCATATTCAAGTGTTTTACGGTGTAAAATAAGATTGTCGAACTTTGATGACATCACGGCTCGAAATTAGGAACAGTAGCTTCGTGCGTGCATTTCATCGAGCTTCCACAAGCATTTTTGTGGTGTGTTTCATTGGAAATGTGCATATTCAGGTGTTTTACCGTGATAAATATGATTGTCGAACTTTGATGACATCACGGCTCGAACTAAGGAATAGTAGCTTCATGCGTGCATTTCATCGAGCTTCCACAAGCATTGTTGTGGAGTATTTCCTTTGGAATTGTGCATATTCAGGTGTTTTACGGTGTAAAATAAGATTGTCGAACTTTGATGACATCACGGCTCGAAATTAGGAACAGTAGCTTTGTGCGTGCTTTTCATCGAGCTACCACAAGCATTTTTGTGGTGTGTTTCTTTAAAAATTGTGCATATTCTGTTGCTTTACAGTGTAAATTAGATAGTCGCACTTTGATGACATCACTGCTCGATCTAAGGAATAGTAGCTTCGTGCGTGCATTTCATCGAGCTTCCACAAGCATTTTTGTGGTGTATTTCCATTGGAATTGTGCATATTCAGGTGTTTTACGGTGTATAATAAGATTATCGAACTTTGATGACATCATGGCTTGAACTTAGGAACAGTAGCTTTGTGCGTGCATTTCATCGAGCTTCCACAAGCATTTTTGTGGTGTATTTCTTTTAAAATTGTGCATATTCAGGTGTTTTACGGTGTAAAATTAGATAGTCGCACTTTGATGACATCACGGCTCGAACTAAGACATAGTAGCTTCGTGCGTGCATTTCATCGACCTTCCACAAGCATTTTTGTGGTGTATTTCCATTGGAATTGTGCATATTCAGGTGTTTTATGGTGTAATATATGATTGTCGAACTTTGATGATATCATGGCTCGAACTAAGGAATAGTAGCTTCATGCGTGCATTTCATCGAGCTTCCACAAGCATTTTTGTGGTGTATTTCCATTGGAATTGTGCATATTCAGGTGTTTTACAGTGTAAAATAAGATTGTCGAACTTTGATGACATCACGGCTCGAAATTAGGAACAGTAGCTTTGTGCGTGCATTTCATCGAGCTACCACAAGCATTCTTGTGGTGTGTTTCTTTAAAAATTGTGCATATTCTGGTGTTTTACAGTGTAAAATTAGATAGTCGCACTTTGATGACATCACGGCTCGAACTTAGGAACAGTAGCTTTGTGCGTGCATTTCATCGAGCTTCCACAAGCATTTTTGTGGTGTGTTTCCATTAGAAATGTGCATATTCAGGTGTTTTACAGTGTAAAATATGATTGTCGAACTTTGATGACATCACGGCTTGAACTAGGAATAGTAGCTTCATGCGTGCATTTCATCGAGCTTCCACAAGCATTTTTGTGGTGTATTTCCATTGGAATTGTGCATATTCAGGTGTTTCACTGTGTAAAATAAGATTATCGAACTTTGATGACATCACGGCTCGAACTTAGGAACAGTAGCTTTGTGCGTGCATTTCATCGAGCTTCCACAAGCATTTTTGTGGTGTATTTCTTTTAAAATTGTGCATATTCAGGTGTTTTACGGTGTAAAATTAGATAGTCGCACTTTGATGACATCACGGCTCGAACAAAGGAATATTAGCTTCGTGCATGCATTTCATCGAGCTTCCACAAGCATTTTTGTGGTGTATTTCCATTGGAATTGTGCATATTCAGGTGTTTCACTGTGTAAAATAAGATTATCGAACTTTGATGACATCACGGCTCGAACTTAGGAACAGTAGCTTTGTGCGTGCATTTCATCGAGCTTCCACAAGCATTTTTGTGGTGTATTTCTTTTAAAATTGTGCATATTCAGGTGTTTTACGGTGTAAAATTAGATAGTCGCACTTTGATGACATCACGGCTCGAACAAAGGAATATTAGCTTCGTGCATGCATTTCATCGAGCTTCCACAAGCATTTTTGTGGTGTATTTCTTTTAAAATTGTGCATATTCAGGTGTTTTACGGTGTATAATAAGATTTTCGAACTTTGATGACATCATGGCTCGAACTTAGGAACACTAGCTTTGTGCGTGCATTTCATCGAGCTTCCACAAGCATTTATGTGGTGTATTTCTTTTAAAATTGTGCATATTCAGGTGTTTTACGGTGTAAAATTAGATAGTCACACTTTGATGACATCACAGGTCGATCTAAGACATAGTAGCTTCGTGCGTGCATTTCATCGAGCTTCCACAAGCATATTTGTGGTGTATTTCCATTGGAATTGTGCATATTCAGGTGTTTTACGGTGTAAAATAAGATTGTCGAACTTTGATGACATCACGGCTCGAACTTAGGAACAGTAGCTTTGTGCGTGCATTTCATCGAGCTTCCACAAGCATTTTTGTGGTGTGTTTCCATTGGAATTGTGCATATTCAGGTGTTTTACGGTGTAAAATTAGACTGTCGCACTTTGATGACATCACGGCTCGAACTAAGGAATAGTAGCTTCGTGCGTGCATTTCATCGAGCTTCCACAAGCATTTTTGTGGTGTGTATCCATTGGAATTGTGCATATTCTGTTGTTTTACGGTGTAAAATTAGATTGTCGCACTTTGATGACATCACTGCTCGAACTAAGGAATAGTAGCTTCGTGCGTGCATTTCATCGAGCTACCACAAGCATTTTTGTTGTGTGTTTCTTTTAAAATTGTGCATATTCAGATGTTTTACGGTGTAAAATTAGATAGTCGCACTTTGATGACATCACGGCTCGAACTTAGGAATAGTAGCTTCGTGCGTGCATTTCATCGAGCTTCCACAAGCATTTTTGTGGTGTATTTCCATTGGAATTGTGCATATTCAGGTGTTTTAAGGTGTATAATAAGATCATCGAACTTTGATGACATCATGGCTCGAACTTATGAACAGTAGCTTTGTGCGTGCATTTCATCGAGCTTCCACAAGCATTTTTGTGGTGTATTTCCATTGGAATTGTGCATATTCAGGTGTTTTATGGCGTAAAATATGATTGTCGAACTTTGATGACATCACGGCTCGAACTAAGGAATAGTAGCTTCATGCGTGCATTTCATCGAGCTTCCACAAGCATTTTTGTGGTGTATATCCATTGGAATTGTGCATATTCAGGTGTTTTACGGTGTAAAATAAGATTGTCAAACTTTGATGACATCACGTCTCAAAATTAGGAACAGTAGCTTTGTGCGTGCATTTCATCGAGCTACCACAAGCATTCTTGTGGTGTGTTTCTTTAAAAATTGTGCATATTCTGGTGTTTTACAGTGTAAAATTAGATAGTCGCACTTTGATGACATCACGGCTCGAACTAAGGAATTGTGGCTTCGTGCGTGCATTTCATCGAGCTTCCACAAGCATTTTTGTGGTGTGTTTCCATTGGAAATGTGCATATTCAGGTGTTTTACAGTGTAAAATATGATTGTCGAACTTTGATGACATCACGGCTTGAACTAGAAATAGTAGCTTCATGCGTGCATTTCATCGAGCTTCCACAAGCATTTTTGTGGTGTGTTTTTATTGGAATTGTGCATGTTCAGTTGTTTTACGGTGTAAAATTAGATTGTCGCACTTTGATGACATCACGGCTCGAACTAAGGAATAGTAGCTTCGTGCATGCATTTCATCGAGCTACCACAAGCATTTTTGTGGTGTGTTTGTTTTAAAATTGTGCATATTCAGGTGTTTTAAGGTGTAAAATTAGATAGTCGCACTTTGATGACATCACGGCTCGAACAACGGAATATTAGCTTCGTGCATGCATTTCATCGAGCTTCCACAAGCATTTTTGTGGTGTATTTCTTTTAAAATTGTGCATATTCAGGTGTTTTACGGTGTATAATAAGATTTTCGAACTTTGATGACATCACGCTCGAACTAAGGATTAGTAGCTTCATGCGTGCATTTCATCGAGCTTCCACAAGCATTGTTGTGGAGTATTTCCATTGGAATTGTGCATATTCAGGTGTTTTACGGTGTAAAATAAGATTGTCGAACTTTGATGACATCACGGTTCGAACTAAGGAATAGTAGATTCGTGCGTGCATTTCATCGAGCTACCACAAGCATTTTTGTGGTGTGTTTCTTTTAAAATTGTGCATATTCAGATGTTTTATGGTGTAAAATTAGATAGTCGCACTTTGATGACATCACGGCTCGAACTTAGGAATAGTAGCTTCGTGCGTGTATTTCATCGAGCTTCCACAAGCATTTTTGTGGTGTATTTCCATTGGAATTGTGCATATTGAGGTGTTTTAAGGTATATAATAAGATCATCGAACTTTGATGACATCACGGCTTGAACTAGAAACAGTAGCTTCATGCGTGCATTTCATCGAGCTTCCACAAGCATTTTTGTGGTGTGTTTTTATTGGAATTGTGCATGTTCAGTTGTTTTACGGTGTAAAATTAGATTGTCGCACTTTGATGACATCACGGCTAGAACTAAGGAATAGTAGCTTCGTGCATGCATTTCATCGAGCTACCACAAGCATTTTTGTGGTGTGTTTGTTTTAAAATTGTGCATATTCAGGTGTTTTAAGGTGTAAAATTAGATAGTCGCACTTTGATGACATCACGGCTCGAACAACGGAATATTAGCTTCGTGCATGCATTTCATCGAGCTTCCACAAGCATTTTTGTGGTGTATTTCTTTTAAAATTGTGCATATTCAGGTGTTTTATGGTGTATAATAAGATTTTCGAACTTTGATGACATCACGCTCGAACTAAGGATTAGTAGCTTCATGCCTGCATTTCATCGAGCTTCCACAAGCATTGTTGTGGAGTATTTCCATTGGAATTGTGCATATTCAGGTGTTTTACGGTGTAAAATAAGATTGTCGAACTTTGATGACATCACTGCTCGAACTAAGTAATAGTTGCTTCGTGCGTGCATTTCATCGAGCTTCCAAAAGAATTTTTGTGGTGTGTTTCCATTGAATTGTGCATATTCTGTTGTTTTACGGTGTAAAATTAGATTGTCGCACTTTGATGACATCACGGCTCGAACTAAGGAATAGTAGCTTCGTGCGTGCATTTCATCGAGCTTACACAAGCATTTTTGTGGTGTGTTTCTTTTAAAATTGTGCATATTCAGGTATTTTACGGTGTAAAATTAGATAGTCGCACTTTGATGACATCACGGCTCGAACTAAGACATAGTAGCTTCGTGCGTGCATTTCATTGAGCTTGCACAAGCATTTTTGTGGTGTATTTTCATTGGAATTGTGCATATTCAGGTGTTTTACGGTGTATAATAAGATTATCGAACTTTGATGACATCATGGCTCAAACTTAGGAACAGTAGCTTTGTGCGTGCATTTCATCGAGCTTCCACAAGCATTTTGTGGTGTATTTCTTTTAAAATTGTGCATATTCAGGTGTTTTACGGTGTAAAATTAGATAGTCGCACTTTGATGACATCACGGCTCGAACTAAGACATAGTAGCTTCGTGCGTGCATTTCATCGAGCTTCCACAAGCATTTTTGTGGTGTATTTCCATTGGAATTGTGCATATTCAGGTGTTTTATGGTGTAATATATGATTGTCGAACTTTGATGACATCACGGCTCGAAATAAGGAATAGTAGCTTCATGCGTGCATTTCATCGAGCTTCCACAAGCATTTTTGTGGTGTATTTCCATTGGAATTGTGCATATTCAAGTGTTTTACGGTGTAAAATAAGATTGTCGAACTTTGATGACATCACGGCTCGAAATTAGGAACAGTAGCTTTGTGCGTGCATTTCATCGAGCTGCCACAAGCATTTTTGTGGTGTGTTTCTTTAAAAATTGTGCATATTCAGGTGTTTTACGGTGTAAAATTAGATAGTCGCACTTTGATGACATCACGGCTCGAACTAAGGAATAGTGGCTTCGTGCGTGCATTTCTTCGAGCTTCCACAAGCATTTTTGTGGTGTGTTTCCATTGGAATTGTGCATATTCAGGTGTTTTACGGTGTAAAATAAGATTGTCGAACTTTGATGACATCACGGCTCAAACTTAGGGACAGTAGCTTTGTGCTTGCATTTCATCGAGCTTCCACAAGTATTTTTGTGATGTATTTCTTTTAAAATTGTGCATATTCAGGTGTTTTACGGTGTAAAATAAGATTGTCGAACTTTGATGACATCACGGCTCGAAATTAGGAACAGTAGCTTTGTGCGTGCATTTCATCGAGCTACCACAAGCATTCTTGTGGTGTGTTTCTTTAAAAATTGTGCATATTCTGGTGTTTTACAGTGTAAAATTAGATAGTCGCACTTTGATGACATCACGGCTCGAACTAAGGAATTGTGGCTTCGTGCGTGCATTTCAACGAGCTTCCACAAGCATTTTTGTGGTGTGTTTCCATTGGAAATGTGCATATTCAGGTGTTTTACGGTGTAAAATATGATTGTCGATCTTTGATGAAATCACGGCTTGAACTAGGAATAGTAGCTTCGTGCGTGCATTTCATCGAGCTACCACAAGCATTTTTGTGGTGTATTTCAATTGGAATTGTGCATATTCAGGTGTTTTAAGGTGTATAATAAGATCATCGAACTTTGATGACATCATGGCTCGAACTTATGAACAGTAGCTTTGTGTGTGCATTTCATCGAGCTTCCACAAGCATTTTTGTGGTGTATTTCTTTTAAAATTGTGCATATTCAGGTGTTTTACGGTGTAAAATTAGATAGTCGCACTTTGATGACATCACGGCTCGAACTTAGGAATAGTAGCTTCGTGTGTGCATTTCATCAAGCTTCCACAAGCATTTTTGTGGTGTATTTCCATTGGAATTGTGCATATTCAGGTGTTTTATGGTGTAAAATATGATTGTCGAACTTTGATGACATCACGGCTCGAACTAAGGAATAGTAGCTTCATGCGTGCATTTCATCGAGCTTCCACAAGCATTTTTGTGGTGTATTTCCATTGGAATTGTGCATATTCAGGTGTTTTAAGGTGTAAAATAAGATTGTCGAACTTTGATGACATCACGGCTCAAACTTAGGGACAGTAGCTTTGTGCTTGCATTTCATCGAGCTTCCACAAGTATTTTTGTGATGTATTTCTTTTAAAATTGTGCATATTCAGGTGTTTTACGGTGTAAAATAAGATTGTCGAACTTTGATGACATCACGGCTCGAAATTAGGAACAGTAGCTTTGTGCGTGCATTTCATCGAGCTACCACAAGCATTCTTGTGGTGTGTTTCTTTAAAAATTGTGCATATTCTGGTGTTTTACAGTGTAAAATTAGATAGTCGCACTTTGATGACATCACGGCTCGAACTAAGGAATTGTGGCTTCGTGCGTGCATTTCATCGAGCTTCCACAAGCATTTTTGTGGTGTGTTTCCATTGGAAATGTGCATATTCAGGAGTTTTACGGTGTAAAATATGATTGTCGATCTTTGATGACATCACGGCTTGAACTAGGAATAGTAGCTTCATGCGTGCATTTCATCGACCTTCCACAAGCTTTTTTGTGGTGTATTTCCATTGGAATTGTGCATATTCAGGTGTTTCACGGTGTAAAATAAGATTGTCGAACTTTGATGACATCACGGCTCGAACTTAGGAACAGTAGCTTTGTGCGTGCATTTCATCAAGCTTCCACAAGCATTTTTGTGGTGTATTTCCATTGGAATTGTGCATATTCAGGTGTTTTACGGTGTAAAATTAGATAGTCGCACTTTGATGACATCACGGCTTGAACTAAGGAATAGTTGCTTCGTGCGTGCATTTCATCGAGCTTCCACAAGCATTTTTGTGGTGTGTTTCCATTAGAAATGTGCATATTCAGGTGTTTTACGGTGTAAAATATGATTGTCGAACTTTGATGACATCACGGCTTGAACTAGGAATAGTAGCTTCATGCGTGCATTTCATCGAGCTTCCACAAGCATTTTTGTGGTGTATTTCCATTGGAATTGTGCATATTCAGGTGTTTCACTGTGTAAAATAAGATTATCGAACTTTGATGACATCACGGCTCGAACTTAGGAACAGTAGCTTTGTGCGTGCATTTCATCGAGCTTCCACAAGCATTTTTGTGGTGTATTTCTTTTAAAAATTGTGCATATTCAGGTGTTTTACGGTGTAAAATTAGATAGTCGCACTTTGATGACATCACGGCTCGAACGTAGGAATAGTAGCTTCGTGCGTGCATTTCATCGAGATTCCACAAGCATTTTTGTGGTGTATTTCCATTGGAATTGTGCATATTCAGGTGTTTTACGGTGTAAAATAAAATTGTCGAACTTTGATGACATCACGGCTCGAAATAAGGAACAGTAGCTTTGTGCGTGCATTTCATCGAGCTTCCTCAAGCATTTTTGTGGTGTATTTCCTTTGGAATTGTGCATATTCAGGTGTTTTACGGTGTAAAATAAGATTGTCGAACTTACATGACATCATGTCTCGAAATAAGGAATAGTAGCTTCGTGTGTGCATTTCATCGAGCTTCCACAAGCATTTTTGTGGTGTTTTTCATTGGAAATGTGCATATTCAGGTGTTTTCCCGTGATAAATATGATTGTCGAACTTTGATGACATCACGGCTCGAACTAAGGAATAGTAGCTTCATGCGTGCATTTCATCGAGCTTCCACAAGCATTGTTGTGGAGTATTTCCATTGGAATTGTGCATATTCAGGTGTTTTACGGTGTAAAATAAGATTGTCGAACTTTGATGACATCACGGCTCGAAATTAGGAACAGTAGCTTTGTGCGTGCTTTTCATCGAGCTACCACAAGCATTTTTGTGGTGTGTTTCTTTAAAAATTGTGCATATTCTGTTGCTTTTCAGTGTAAAATTAGATTGTCGCACTTTGATGACATCACTGCTCGAACTAAGGAATAGTACCTTCGTGCGTGCATTTCATCGAGCTTCCACAAGCATTTTTGTGGTGTATTTCCATTGGAATTGTGCATATTCAGGTGTTTTACGGTGTATAATAAGATTATCGAACTTTGATGACATCATGGCTCGAACTTAGGAACAGTAGCTTTGTGCGTGCATTTCATCGAGCTTCCACAAGCATTTTTGTGGTGTATTTCCATTGGAATTGTGCATATTCAGGTGTTTTACGGTGTAAAATTAGATAGTCGCACTTTGATGACATCACGGCTCGAACTAAGACATAGTAGCTTCGTGCGTGCATTTCATCGAGCTTCCACAAGCATTTTTGTGGTGTATTTCCATTGGAATTGTGCATATTCAGGTGTTTTATGGTGTAATATATGATTGTCGAACTTTGATGACATCACGTCTCGAACTAAGGAATACTAGCTTCATGTGTGCATTTCATCGAGCTTCCACAAGCATTTTTGTGGTGTATTTCCATTGGAAATGTGCATATTCAGGTGTTTTACGGTGTAAAATAAGATTGTCGAACTTTGATGACATCACGGCTTGAACTAAGGAATAGTGGCTTCGTGCGTGCATTTCATCGAGCTTCCACAAGCATTTTTGTGGTGTGTTTCCATTAGAAATGTGCATATTCAGGTGTTTTTACGGTGTAAAATATGATTGTCGAACTTTGATGACATCACGGCTTGAACTAGGAATAGTAGCTTCATGCGTGCATTTCATCGAGCTTCCACAAGCATTTTTGTGGTGTGTTTCCATTGGAATTGTGCATATTCAGGTGTTTTACGGTGTAAAATTAGACTGTCGCACTTTGATGACATCACGGCTCGAACTAAGGATAAGTAGCTTCGTGCGTGCATTTCATCGAGCTTCCACAAGCATTTTTGTGGTGTGTTTTCATTGGAATTGTGCATATTCTGTTGTTTTACGGTGTAAAATTAGATTGTCGCACTTTGATGACATCACGGCTCGAACTAAGGAATAGTAGCTTCGTGCGTGCATTTCATCGAGCTACCACAAGCATTTTTGTGGTGTATTTCCATTGGAATTGTGCATATTCAGGTGTTTTAAGGTGTATAATAAGATCATCGAACTTTGATGACATCATGGCTCGAACTTAGGAACAGTAGCTTTGTGCGTGCATTTCATCGAGCTTCCACAAGCATTTTTGTGGTGTATTTCTTTTAAAATTGTGCATATTCAGGTGTTTTATGGTGTAAAATTAGACAGTCGCACTTTGATGACATCACGGCTCGAACTTAGGAATAGTAGCTTCGTGTGTGCATTTCATCAAGCTTCCACAAGCATTTTTGTGGTGTGTTTCCATTAGAAATGTGCATATTCAGGTGTTTTACGGTGTAAAATATTATTGTCGAACTTTGATGACATCACGGCTAGAACTAAGGAATAGTAGCTTCATGCGTGCATTTCATCGAGCTTCCACAAGCATTTTTGTGGTGTATTTCCATTGGAATTGTGCATATTCAGGTGTTTTACGGTGTAAAATAAGATTGTCGAACTTTGATGACATCACGGCTCAAACTTAGGGACAGTAGCTTTGTGCTTGCATTTCATCGAGCTTCCACAAGTATTTTTGTGGTGTATTTCTTTTAAAATTGTGCATATTCAGGTGTTTTACGGTGTAAAATTAGATAGTCGCACTTTGATGACATCACGGCTCGAACTTCGGAATAGTAGCTTCGTGCGCGCATTTCATCGAGCTTCCACAAGCATTTTTGTGGTGTATTTCCATTGGAATTGTGCATATTCAGGTGTTTTACGGTGTAAAATAAGATTGTCGATCTTTGATGACATCACGGCTCGAAATTAGGAACAGTTGCTTTATGCGTGCATTTCATCGAGCTACCACAAGCATTTTTGTGGTGTGTTTCTTTAAAAATTGTGCATATTCAGGTGTTTTACGGTGTAAAATTAGATAGTCGCACTTTGATGACATCACGGCTTGAACTAAGGAATAGTTGCTTCGTGCGTGCATTTCATCGAGCTTCCACAAGCATTTTTGTGGTGTGTTTCCATTAGAAATGTGCATATTCAGTTGTTTTACGGTGTAAAATATGATTGTCGAACTTTGATGACATCACGGCTTGAACTAGGAATAGTAGCTTCATGCGTGCATTTCATCGAGCTTCCACAAGCATTTTTGTGGTGTATTTCCATTGGAATTGTGCATATTCAGGTGTTTCACTGTGTAAAATAAGATTATCGAACTTTGATGACATCACGGCTAGAACTTAGGAACAGTAGCTTTGTGCGTGCATTTCATCGAGCTTCCACAAGCATTTTTGTGGTGTATTTCTTTTAAAAATTGTGCATATTCAGGTGTTTTACGGTGTAAAATTAGATAGTCGCACTTTGATGACATCACGGCTCGAACTTAGGAATAGTAGCTTCGTGCGTGCATTTCATTGAGATTCCACAAGCATTTTTGTGGTGTATTTCCATTGGAATTGTGCATATTCAGGTGTTTTACGGTGTAAAATAAAATTGTCGAACTTTGATGACATCACGGCTCGAAATAAGGAACAGTAGCTTTGTGCGTGCATTTCATCGAGCTTCCTCAAGCATTTTTGTGGTGTATTTCCATTGGAATTGTGCATATTCAGGTGTTTTACGGTGTAAAATAAGATTGTCGAACTTACATGACATCATGTCTCGAAATAAGGAATAGTAGCTTCGTGTGTGCATTTCATCGAGCTTCCACAAGCATTTTTGTGGTGTTTTTCATTGGAAATGTGCATATTCAGGTGTTTTCCCGTGATAAATATGATTGTCGAACTTTGATGACATCACGGCTCGAACTAAGGAATAGTAGCTTCATGCGTGCATTTCATCGAGCTTCCACAAGCATTGTTGTGGAGTATTTCCATTGGAATTGTGCATATTCAGGTGTTTTACGGTGTAAAATAAGATTGTCGAACTTTGATGACATCACGGCTCGAAATTAGGAACAGTAGCTTTGTGCGTGCTTTTCATCGAGCTACCACAAGCATTTTTGTGGTGTGTTTCTTTAAAAATTGTGCATATTCTGTTGCTTTTCAGTGTAAAATTAGATAGTCGCACTTTGATGACATCACGGCTCGAACTTCGGAATATTAGCTTCGTGCGCGCATTTCATCGAGCTTCCACAAGCATTTTTGTGGTGTATTTCCATTGGAATTGTGCATATTCAGGTGTTTTACGGTGTAAAATAAGATTGTCGAACTTTGATGACATCACGGCTCGAAATTAGGAACAGTTGCTTTATGCGTGCATTTCATCGAGCTACCACAAGCATTTTTGTGGTGTGTTTCTTTAAAAATTGTGCATATTCAGGTGTTTTACGGTGTAAAATTAGATAGTCGCACTTTGATGACATCACGGCTTGAACTAAGGAATAGTTGCTTCGTGCGTGCATTTCATCGAGCTTCCACAAGCATTTTTGTGGTGTGTTTCCATTAGAAATGTGCATATTCAGGTGTTTTACGGTGTAAAATATGATTGTCGAACTTTGATGACATCACGGCTTGAACTAGGAATAGTAGCTTCATGCGTGCATTTCATCGAGCTTCCACAAGCATTTTTGTGGTGTATTTCCATTGGAATTGTGCATATTCAGGTGTTTCACTGTGTAAAATAAGATTATCGAACTTTGATGACATCACGGCTCGAAATTAGGAACAGTTGCTTTATGCGTGCATTTCATCGAGCTACCACAAGCATTTTTGTGGTGTGTTTCTTTAAAAATTGTGCATATTCAGGTGTTTTACGGTGTAAAATTAGATAGTCGCACTTTGATGACATCACGGCTTGAACTAAGGAATAGTTGCTTCGTGCGTGCATTTCATCGAGCTTCCACAAGCATTTTTGTGGTGTGTTTCCATTAGAAATGTGCATATTCAGGTGTTTTACGGTGTAAAATTAGATAGTCGCACTTTGATGACATCACGGCTCGAACTTAGGAATAGTAGCTTCGTGCGTGCATTTCATCGAGATTCCACCAGCATTTTTGTGGTGTATTTCCATTGGAATTGTGCATATTCAGGTGTTTTACGGTGTAAAATAAGATTGTCGAACTTACATGACATCATGTCTCGAAATAAGGAATAGTAGCTTCGTGTGTGCATTTCATCGAGCTTCCACAAGCATTTTTGTGGTGTTTTTCATTGGAAATGTGCATATTCAGGTGTTTTCCCGTGATAAATATGATTGTCGAACTTTGATGACATCACGGCTCGAACTAAGGAATAGTAGCTTCATGCGTGCATTTCATCGAGCTTCCACAAGCATTGTTGTGGAGTATTTCCATTGGAATTGTGCATATTCAGGTGTTTTACGGTGTAAAATAAGATTGTCGAACTTTGATGACATCACGGCTCGAAATTAGGAACAGTAGCTTTGTGCGTGCTTTTCATCGAGCTACCACAAGCATTTTTGTGGTGTGTTTCTTTAAAAATTGTGCATATTCTGTTGCTTTTCAGTGTAAAATTAGATAGTCGCACTTTGATGACATCACTGCTCGAACTAAGGAATAGTACCTTCGTGCGTGCATTTCATCGAGCTTCCACAAGCATTTTTGTGGTGTATTTCCATTGGAATTGTGCATATTCAGGTGTTTTATGGTGTAATATATGATTGTCGAACTTTGATGACATCACGTCTCGAACTAAGGAATACTAGCTTCATGTGTGCATTTCATCGAGCTTCCACAAGCATTTTTGTGGTGTATTTCCATTGGAAATGTGCATATTCAGGTGTTTTACGGTGTAAAATAAGATTGTCGAACTTTGATGACATCACGGCTTGAACTAAGGAATAGTGGCTTATGCGTGCATTTCATCGAGCTTCCACAAGCATTTTTGTGGTGTGTTTCCATTGGAATTGTGCATATTCTGTTGTTTTACGGTGTAAAATTAGATTGTCGCACTTTGATGACATCACGGCTCGAACTAAGGAATAGTAGCTTCGTGCGTGCATTTCATCGAGCTACCACAAGCATTTTTGTGGTGTATTTCCATTGGAATTGTGCATATTCAGGTGTTTTAAGGTGTATAATAAGATCATCGAACTTTGATGACATCATGGCTCGAACTTAGGAACAGTAGCTTTGTGCGTGCATTTCATCGAGCTTCCACAAGCATTTTTGTGGTGTATTTCTTTTAAAATTGTGCATATTCAGGTGTTTTACGGTGTAAAATTAGATAGTCGCACTTTGATGACATCACGGCTTGAACTAAGGAATAGTTGCTTCGTGCGTGCATTTCATCGAGCTTCCACAAGCATTTTTGTGGTGTGTTTCCATTAGAAATGTGCATATTCAGGTGTTTTACGGTGTAAAATTAGATAGTCGCACTTTGATGACATCACGGCTCGAACTTAGGAATAGTAGCTTCGTGCGTGCATTTCATCGAGATTCCACCAGCATTTTTGTGGTGTATTTCCATTGGAATTGTGCATATTCAGGTGTTTTACGGTGTAAAATAAGATTGTCGAACTTACATGACATCATGTCTCGAAATAAGGAATAGTAGCTTCGTGTGTGCATTTCATCGAGCTTCCACAAGCATTTTTGTGGTGTTTTTCATTGGAAATGTGCATATTCAGGTGTTTTCCCGTGATAAATATGATTGTCGAACTTTGATGACATCACGGCTCGAACTAAGGAATAGTAGCTTCATGCGTGCATTTCATCGAGCTTCCACAAGCATTGTTGTGGAGTATTTCCATTGGAATTGTGCATATTCAGGTGTTTTACGGTGTAAAATAAGATTGTCGAACTTTGATGACATCACGGCTCGAAATTAGGAACAGTAGCTTTGTGCGTGCTTTTCATCGAGCTACCACAAGCATTTTTGTGGTGTGTTTCTTTAAAAATTGTGCATATTCTGTTGCTTTTCAGTGTAAAATTAGATAGTCGCACTTTGATGACATCACTGCTCGAACTAAGGAATAGTACCTTCGTGCGTGCATTTCATCGAGCTTCCACAAGCATTTTTGTGGTGTATTTCCATTGGAATTGTGCATATTCAGGTGTTTTACGGTGTATAATAAGATTATCGAACTTTGATGACATCATGGCTCGAACTTAGGAACAGTAGCTTTGTGCGTGCATTTCATCGAGCTTCCACAAGCATTTTTGTGGTGTATTTCCATTGGAAATGTGCATATTCAGGTGTTTTACGGTGTAAAATAAGATTGTCGAACTTTGATGACATCACGGCTTGAACTAAGGAATAGTGGCTTATGCGTGCATTTCATCGAGCTTCCACAAGCATTTTTGTGGTGTGTTTCCATTGGAATTGTGCATATTCTGTTGTTTTACGGTGTAAAATTAGATTGTCGCACTTTGATGACATCACGGCTCGAACTAAGGAATAGTAGCTTCGTGCGTGCATTTCATCGAGCTACCACAAGCATTTTTGTGGTGTATTTCCATTGGAATTGTGCATATTCAGGTGTTTTAAGGTGTATAATAAGATCATCGAACTTTGATGACATCATGGCTCGAACTTAGGAACAGTAGCTTTGTGCGTGCATTTCATCGAGCTTCCACAAGCATTTTTGTGGTGTATTTCTTTTAAAATTGTGCATATTCAGGTGTTTTACGGTGTAAAATTAGATAGTCGCACTTTGATGACATCACGGCTCGAACTTAGGAATAGTAGCTTCGTGTGTGCATTTCATCAAGCTTCCACAAGCATTTTTGTGGTGTGTTTCCATTAGAAATGTGCATATTCAGGTGTTTTACGGTGTAAAATATGATTGTCGAACTTTGATGACATCACGGCTAGAACTAAGGAATAGTAGCTTCATGTGTGCATTTCATCGAGCTTCCACAAGCATTTTTGTGGTGTATTTCCATTGGAATTGTGCATATTCAGGTGTTTTACGGTGTAAAATAAGATTGTCGAACTTTGATGACATCACGGCTCAAACTTAGGGACAGTAACTTTGTGCTTGCATTTCATCGAGCTTCCACAAGTATTTTTGTGGTGTATTTCTTTTAAAATTGTGCATATTCTGTTGCTTTTCAGTGTAAAATTAGATAGTCGCACTTTGATGACATCACGGCTCGAACTTCGGAATATTAGCTTCGTGCGCGCATTTCATCGAGCTTCCACAAGCATTTTTGTGGTGTATTTCCATTGGAATTGTGCATATTCAGGTGTTTTACGGTGTAAAATAAGATTGTCGAACTTTGATGACATCACGGCTCGAAATTAGGAACAGTTGCTTTATGCGTGCATTTCATCGAGCTACCACAAGCATTTTTGTGGTGTGTTTCTTTAAAAATTGTGCATATTCAGGTGTTTTACGGTGTAAAATTAGATAGTCGCACTTTGATGACATCACGGCTTGAACTAAGGAATAGTTGCTTCGTGCGTGCATTTCATCGAGCTTCCACAAGCATTTTTGTGGTGTGTTTCCATTAGAAATGTGCATATTCAGGTGTTTTACGGTGTAAAATATGATTGTCGAACTTTGATGACATCACGGCTTGAACTAGGAATAGTAGCTTCATGCGTGCATTTCATCGAGCTTCCACAAGCATTTTTGTGGTGTATTTCCATTGGAATTGTGCATATTCAGGTGTTTCACTGTGTAAAATAAGATTATCGAACTTTGATGACATCACGGCTCGAACTTAGGAACAGTAGCTTTGTGCGTGCATTTCATCGAGCTTCCACAAGCATTTTTGTGGTGTATTTCTTTTAAAAATTGTGCATATTCAGGTGTTTTACGGTGTAAAATTAGATAGTCGCACTTTGATGACATCACGGCTCGAACTTAGGAATAGTAGCTTCGTGCGTGCATTTCATCGAGATTCCACCAGCATTTTTGTGGTGTATTTCCATTGGAATTGTGCATATTCAGGTGTTTTACGGTGTAAAATAAGATTGTCGAACTTACATGACATCATGTCTCGAAATAAGGAATAGTAGCTTCGTGTGTGCATTTCATCGAGCTTCCACAAGCATTTTTGTGGTGTTTTTCATTGGAAATGTGCATATTCAGGTGTTTTCCCGTGATAAATATGATTGTCGAACTTTGATGACATCACGGCTCGAACTAAGGAATAGTAGCTTCATGCGTGCATTTCATCTAGCTTCCACAAGCATTGTTGTGGAGTATTTCCATTGGAATTGTGCATATTCAGGTGTTTTACGGTGTAAAATAAGATTGTCGAACTTTGATGACATCACGGCTCGAAATTAGGAACAGTAGCTTTGTGCGTGCATTTCATCGAGCTTCCACAAGCATTTTTGTGGTGTATTTCTTTTAAAATTGTGCATATTCAGGTGTTTTACGGTGTAAAATTAGATAGTCGCACTTTGATGACATCACGGCTCGAACTTAGGAATAGTAGCTTCGTGTGTGCATTTCATCAAGCTTCCACAAGCATTTTTGTGGTGTGTTTCCATTAGAAATGTGCATATTCAGGTGTTTTACGGTGTAAAATATGATTGTCGAACTTTGATGACATCACGGCTAGAACTAAGGAATAGTAGCTTCATGTGTGCATTTCATCGAGCTTCCACAAGCATTTTTGTGGTGTATTTCCATTGGAATTGTGCATATTCAGGTGTTTTACGGTGTAAAATAAGATTGTCGAACTTTGATGACATCACGGCTCAAACTTAGGGACAGTAACTTTGTGCTTGCATTTCATCGAGCTTCCACAAGTATTTTTGTGGTGTATTTCTTTTAAAATTGTGCATATTCTGTTGCTTTTCAGTGTAAAATTAGATAGTCGCACTTTGATGACATCACGGCTCGAACTTCGGAATATTAGCTTCGTGCGCGCATTTCATCGAGCTTCCACAAGCATTTTTGTGGTGTATTTCCATTGGAATTGTGCATATTCAGGTGTTTTACGGTGTAAAATAAGATTGTCGAACTTTGATGACATCACGGCTCGAAATTAGGAACAGTTGCTTTATGCGTGCATTTCATCGAGCTACCACAAGCATTTTTGTGGTGTGTTTCTTTAAAAATTGTGCATATTCAGGTGTTTTACGGTGTAAAATTAGATAGTCGCACTTTGATGACATCACGGCTTGAACTAAGGAATAGTTGCTTCGTGCGTGCATTTCATCGAGCTTCCACAAGCATTTTTGTGGTGTGTTTCCATTAGAAATGTGCATATTCAGGTGTTTTACGGTGTAAAATATGATTGTCGAACTTTGATGACATCACGGCTTGAACTAGGAATAGTAGCTTCATGCGTGCATTTCATCGAGCTTCCACAAGCATTTTTGTGGTGTATTTCCATTGGAATTGTGCATATTCAGGTGTTTCACTGTGTAAAATAAGATTATCGAACTTTGATGACATCACGGCTCGAACTTAGGAACAGTAGCTTTGTGCGTGCATTTCATCGAGCTTCCACAAGCATTTTTGTGGTGTATTTCTTTTAAAAATTGTGCATATTCAGGTGTTTTACGGTGTAAAATTAGATAGTCGCACTTTGATGACATCACGGCTCGAACTTAGGAATAGTAGCTTCGTGCGTGCATTTCATCGAGATTCCACCAGCATTTTTGTGGTGTATTTCCATTGGAATTGTGCATATTCAGGTGTTTTACGGTGTAAAATAAGATTGTCGAACTTACATGACATCATGTCTCGAAATAAGGAATAGTAGCTTCGTGTGTGCATTTCATCGAGCTTCCACAAGCATTTTTGTGGTGTTTTTCATTGGAAATGTGCATATTCAGGTGTTTTCCCGTGATAAATATGATTGTCGAACTTTGATGACATCATGGCTCGAACTAAGGAATAGTAGCTTCATGCGTGCATTTCATCGAGCTTCCACAAGCATTGTTGTGGAGTATTTCCATTGGAATTGTGCATATTCAGGTGTTTTACGGTGTAAAATAAGATTGTCGAACTTTGATGACATCACGGCTCGAAATTAGGAACAGTAGCTTTGTGCGTGCTTTTCATCGAGCTACCACAAGCATTTTTGTGGTGTGTTTCTTTAAAAATTGTGCATATTCTGTTGCTTTTCAGTGTAAAATTAGATAGTCGCACTTTGATGACATCACTGCTCGAACTAAGGAATAGTACCTTCGTGCGTGCATTTCATCGAGCTTCCACAAGCATTTTTGTGGTGTATTTCCATTGGAATTGTGCATATTCAGGTGTTTTACGGTGTATAATAAGATTATCGAACTTTGATGACATCATGGCTCGAACTTAGGAACAGTAGCTTTGTGCGTGCATTTCATCGAGCTTCCACAAGCATTTTTGTGGTGTATTTCTTTTAAAATTGTGCATAATCAGGTGTTTTACGGTGTAAAATTAGATAGTCGCACTTTGATGACATCACGGCTCGAACTAAGACATAGTAGCTTCGTGCGTGCATTTCATCGAGCTTCCACAAGCATTTTTGTGGTGTATTTCCATTGGAATTGTGCATATTCAGGTGTTTTATGGTGTAATATATGATTGTCGAACTTTGATGACATCACGTCTCGAACTAAGGAATACTAGCTTCATGTGTGCATTTCATCGAGCTTCCACAAGCATTTTTGTGGTGTATTTCCATTGGAAATGTGCATATTCAGGTGTTTTACGGTGTAAAATAAGATTGTCGAACTTTGATGACATCACGGCTTGAACTAAGGAATAGTGGCTTATGCGTGCATTTCATCGAGCTTCCACAAGCATTTTTGTGGTGTGTTTCCATTGGAATTGTGCATATTCTGTTGTTTTACGGTGTAAAATTAGATTGTCGCACTTTGATGACATCACGGCTCGAACTAAGGAATAGTAGCTTCGTGCGTGCATTTCATCGAGCTACCACAAGCATTTTTGTGGTGTATTTCCATTGGAATTGTGCATATTCAGGTGTTTTAAGGTGTATAATAAGATCATCGAACTTTGATGACATCATGGCTCGAACTTAGGAACAGTAGCTTTGTGCGTGCATTTCATCGAGCTTCCACAAGCATTTTTGTGGTGTATTTCTTTTAAAATTGTGCATATTCAGGTGTTTTACGGTGTAAAATTAGATAGTCGCACTTTGATGACATCACGGCTCGAACTTAGGAATAGTAGCTTCGTGTGTGCATTTCATCAAGCTTCCACAAGCATTTTTGTGGTGTGTTTCCATTAGAAATGTGCATATTCAGGTGTTTTACGGTGTAAAATATGATTGTCGAACTTTGATGACATCACGGCTAGAACTAAGGAATAGTAGCTTCATGTGTGCATTTCATCGAGCTTCCACAAGCATTTTTGTGGTGTATTTCCATTGGAATTGTGCATATTCAGGTGTTTTACGGTGTAAAATAAGATTGTCGAACTTTGATGACATCACGGCTCAAACTTAGGGACAGTAACTTTGTGCTTGCATTTCATCGAGCTTCCACAAGTATTTTTGTGGTGTATTTCTTTTAAAATTGTGCATATTCAGGTGTTTTACGGTGTAAAATTAGATAGTCGCACTTTGATGACATCATGGCTCGAACTTCGGAATAGTAGCTTCGTGCGCGCATTTCATCGAGCTTCCACAAGCATTTTTGTGGTGTATTTCCATTGGAATTGTGCATATTCAGGTGTTTTACGGTGTAAAATAAGATTGTCGAACTTTGATGACATCACGGCTCGAAATTAGGAACAGTAGCTTTGTGCGTGCATTTCATCGAGCTCCCACACGCATTCTTGTGGTGTGTTTCTTTAAAAATTGTGCATATTCTGGTGTTTTACAGTGTAAAATTAGATAGTCGCACTTTGATGACATCACGGCTCGAACTAAGGAATTGTGGCTTCGTGCGTGCATTTCATCGAGCTTCCACAAGCATTTTTGTGGTGTGTTTCCATTGGAAATGTGCATATTCAGGTGTTTTACGGTGTAAAATATGATTGTCGCTCTTTGATGACATCACGGCTTGAACTAGGAATAGTAGCTTCATGCGTGCATTTCATCGAGCTTCCACAAGCATTTTTGTGGTGTATTTCCATTGGAATTGTGCATATTCAGGTGTTTCAAAGGGTAAAATAAGATTGTCGAACTTTGATGACATCACGGCTCGAACTTAGGAATAGTAGCTTTGTGCGTGCATTTCATCGAGCTTCCACAAGCATTTTTGTGGTGTATTTCTTTTAAAATTGTGCATATTCAGGTGTTTTAAGGTGTAAAATTAGATAGTCGCACTTTGATGACATCACGGCTCGAACTAAGGAATATTAGCTTCGTGCATGCATTTCATCGAGCTTCCACAAGCATTTTTCTGGTGTATTTCTTTTAAAATTGAGCATATTCAGGTGTTTTACGGTGTAAAATTAGATAGTCGCACTTTGATGACATCACGGGTCGATCTAAGACATAGAAGCTTCGTGCGTGCATTTCATCGAGCTTCCACAAGCATTTTTGTGGTGTATTTCCATTGGAATTGTGCATATTCAGGTGTTTTACGGTGTAAAATAAGATTGTCGAACTTTGATGACATCACGTCTCGAAATTAGGAACAGTAGCTTTGTGCGTGCATTTCATCGAGCTACCACAAGCATTTTTGTGGTGTGTTTCTTTAAAAATTGTGAATTTTCAGGTGTTTTACGGTGTAAAATTAGATAGTCGCACTTTGATGACATCACGGCTTGAACTAAGGAATAGTTGCTTCGTGCGTGCATTTCATCGAGCTTCCACAAGCATTTTTGTGGTGTGTTTCCATTAGAAATGTGCATATTCAGGTGTTTTACGGTGTAAAATATGATTGTCGAACTTTGATGACATCACGGCTTGAACTAGGAATAGTAGCTTCATGCGTGCATTTCATCGAGCTTCCACAAGCATTTTTGTGGTGTATTTCCATTGGAATTGTGCATATTCAGGTGTTTCACGGTGTAAAATAAGATTATCGAACTTTGATGACATCACGGCTCGAACTTAGGAACAGTAGCTTTGTGCATGCATTTCATCGAGCTTCCACAAGCATTTTTGTGGTGTATTTCTTTTAAAATTGTGCATATTCAGGTGTTTTACGGTGTAAAATTAGATAGTCGCACTTTGATGACATCACGGCTCGAACTTAGGAATAGTAGCTACGTGCGTGCATTTCATCGAGCTTCCACAAGCATTTTTGTGGTGTATTTCCATTTGAATTGTGCATATTCAGGTGTTTTATGGTGTAAAATATGATTGTCGAACTTTGGTGACATCACGGCTCGAACTAAGGAATAGTAGCTTCATGCGTGCATTTCATCGAGCTTCCACAAGCATTTTTGTGGTGTATTTCCATTGGAATTGTGCATATTCAGGTGTTTTATGGTGTAAAATATGATTGTCGAACTTTGATGACATCACGGCTCGAACTTAGGAATAGTAGCTTCATGCGTGCATTTCATCGAGCTTCCACAAGCATTTTTGTGGTGTATTTCTTTTAAAATTGTGCATATTCAGGTGTTTTATGGTGTAAAATATGATTGTCGAACTTTGATGACATCACGGCTTGAACTAAGGAATAGTAGCTTCATGCGTGCATTTCATCGAGCTTCCACAAGCATTTTTGTGGTGTATTTCCATTGGAATTCTGCATATTCAGGTGTTTTACGGTGTAAAATAAGATTGTCGAACTTTGATGACATCACGGCTCGAAATTAGGAACAGTAGCTTTGTGCGTGCATTTCATCGAGCTACCACAAGCATTCTTGTGGTGTGTTTCTTTAAAAATTGTGCATATTCAGGTGTTTTACAGTGTAAAATTAGATAGTCGCACTTTGATGACATCACGGCTCGAACTAAGGAATAGTAGCTTCATGCGTGCATTTCATCGAGCTTCCACAAGCATTTTTGTGGTGTGTTTCCATTGGAAATGTGCATATTCAGGTGTTTTACGGTGTAAAATATGATTGTCGAACTTTGATGACATCACGGCTTGAACTAGGAATAGTAGCATCATGCTTGCATTTCATCGACCTTCCACAAGCATTTTTGTGGTGTATTTCTTTTAAAATTGTGCATATTCAGGTGTTTTATGGTGTAAAATTAGATAGTCACACTTTGATGACATCACGGGTCGATCTAAGACATAGTAGCTTCGTGCGTGCATTTCATCGAGCTTCCACAAGCATTTTTGTGGTGTATTTCCATTGGAATTGTGCATATTCAGGTGTTTTACGGTGTAAAATAAGATTGTCGAACTTTGATGACATCACGGCTCGAACTTAGGAAAAGTAGCTTTGTGCGTGCATTTCATCGAGCTTCCACAAGCATTTTTGTGGTGTGTTTCTTTTAAAATTGTGCATATTCAGGTGTTTTACGGTGTAAAATTAGATAGTCGCACTTTGATGACCTCACGGCTCGAACTTAGGAATAGTAGCTTCGTGCGTGCATTTCATCGAGCTTCCACAAGCATTTTTGTGGTGTATTTCAATTGGAATTGTGCATATTCAGGTGTTTTACGGTGTAAAATAAGATTGTCAAACTTTGATGACATCACGGCTCAAAATTAGGAACAGTAGCTTTGTGCGTGCATTTCATCGAGCTACCACAAGCATTCTTGTGGTGTGTTTCTTTAAAAATTGTGCATATTCTGGTGTTTTACAGTGTAAAATTAGATAGTCGAACTTTGATGACATCACGGCTCGAAATAAGGAATTGTGGCTTCGTGCGTGCATTTCATCGAGCTTCCACAAGCATTTTTGTGGTGTGTTTCCATTGGAAATGTGCATATTCAGGTGTTTTACGGTGTAAAATATGATTGTCGAACGTTGATGACATCACGGCTTGAACTAGAAATAGTAGCTTCATGCGTGCATTTCATCGAGCTTCCACAAGCATTTTTGTGGTGTGTTTTTATTGGAATTGTGCATGTTCAGTTGTTTTACGGTGTAAAATTAGATTGTCGCACTTTGATGACATCACGGCTCGAACTAAGGAATAGTAGCTTCGTGCATGCATTTCATCGAGCTACCACAAGAATTTTTGTGGTGTGCTTGTTTTAAAATTGTGCATATTCAGGTGTTTTAAGGTGTAAAATTAGTTAGTTGCACTTTGATGACATCACGGCTCGAACTTAGGAATAGTAGCTTTGTGCTTGCATTTCATCGAGCTTCCACAAGCATTTTTGTGGTGTGTTTCTTTTAAAATTGTGCATATTCAGGTGTTTTACGGTGTAAAATTAGATAGTCGTACTTTGATGACATCACGACTCGATCTAAGACATAGTATCTTCGTGCGTGCATTTCATCGAGCTTCCACAAGCATTTTTGTGGTGTGTTTCCATTGGAATTGTGCATATTCAGGTGTTTTACCGTGTAAAATATGATTGTCGAACTTTGATGACATCACGGCTCGAACTAAGGATTAGTAGCTTCATGTGTGCATTTCATCGAGCTTCCACAAGCATTGTTGTGGAGTATTTCCATTGGAATTGTGCATATTCAGGTGTTTTACGGTGTAAAATAAGATTGTCGAACTTTGATGACATCACTGCTCGAACTAAGGAATAGTTGCTTCGTGCGTGCATTTCATCGAGCTTCCACAAGCATTTTTGTGGTGTGTTTCCATTGGAATTGTGCATATTCTGTTGTTTACGGTGTAAAATTAGATTGTCGCACTTTGATGACATCACGGCTTTAACTAAGGAATAGTAGCTTCGTGCGTGCATTTCATCGAGCTTCCACAAGCATTTTTGTGGTGTGTTTCCATTGGAATTGTGCATATTCTGTTGTTTTACGGTGTAAAATATGATTGTCGATCTTTGATGAAATCACGGCTTGAACTAGGAATAGTAGCTTCGTGCGTGCATTTCATCGAGCTACCACAAGCATTTTTGTGGTGTATTTCCATTGGAATTGTGCATATTCAGGTGTTTTAAGGTGTATAATAAGATCATCGAACTTTGATGACATCATGGCTCGAACTTATGAACAGTAGCTTTGTGCGTGCATTTCATCGAGCTTCCACAAGCATTTTTGTGGTGTATTTCTTTTAAAATTGTGCATATTCAGGTGTTTTACGGTGTAAAATTAGATAGTCGCACTTTGATGACATCACGGCTCGAACTTAGGAATAGTAGCTTCGTGTGTGCATTTCATCAAGCTTCCACAAGCATTTTTGTGGTGTATTTCCATTGGAATTGTGCATATTCAGGTGTTTTATGGTGTAAAATATGATTGTCGAACTTTGATGACATCACGGCTCGAACTAAGGAATAGTAGCTTCATGCGTGCATTTCATCGAGCTTCCACAAGCATTTTTGTGGTGTATTTCCATTGGAATTGTGCATATTCAGGTGTTTTAAGGTGTAAAATAAGATTGTCGAACTTTGATGACATCACGGCTCAAACTTAGGGACAGTAGCTTTGTGCTTGCATTTCATCGAGCTTCCACAAGTATTTTTGTGATGTATTTCTTTTAAAATTGTGCATATTCAGGTGTTTTACGGTGTAAAATAAGATTGTCGAACTTTGATGACATCACGGCTTGAAATTTGGAACAGTAGCTTTGTGCGTGCATTTCATCGAGCTACCACAAGCATTCTTGTGGTGTGTTTCTTTAAAAATTGTGCATATTCTGGTGTTTTACAGTGTAAAATTAGATAGTCGCACTTTGATGACATCACGGCTCGAACTAAGGAATTGTGGCTTCGTGCGTGCATTTCATCGAGCTTCCACAAGCATTTTTGTGGTGTGTTTCCATTGGAAATGTGCATATTCAGGAGTTTTACGGTGTAAAATATGATTGTCGATCTTTGATGACATCACGGTTTGAACTAGGAATAGTAGCTTCATGCGTGCATTTCATCGACCTTCCACAAGCTTTTTTGTGGTGTATTTCCATTGGAATTGTGCATATTCAGGTGTTTCACGGTGTAAAATAAGATTGTCGAACTTTGATGACATCACGGCTCGAACTTAGGAACAGTAGCTTTGTGCGTGCATTTCATCGAGCTTCCACAAGCATTTTTGTGGTGTATTTCTTTTAAAATTGTGCATATTCAGGTGTTTTACGGTGTAAAATTAGATAGTCGCACTTTGATGACATCACGGGTCGATCTAAGACATAGAAGCTTCGTGCGTGCATTTCATCGAGCTTCCACAAGCATTTTTGTGGTGTATTTCCATTGGAATTGTGCATATTCAGGTGTTTTACGGTGTAAAATAAGATTGTCGAACTTTGATGACATCACGGCTCGAAATTAGGAACAGTAGCTTTGTGCGTGCATTTCATCGAGCTACCACAAGCATTTTTGTGGTGTGTTTCTTTAAAAATTGTGCATATTCAGGTGTTTTACGGTGTAAAATTAGATAGTCGCACTTTGATGACATCACGGCTTGAACTAAGGAATAGTTGCTTCGTGCGTGCATTTCATCGAGCTTCCACAAGCATTTTTGTGGTGTGTTTCCATTAGAAATGTGCATATTCAGGTGTTTTACGGTGTAAAATATGATTGTCGAACTTTGATGACATCTCGGCTTGAACTAGGAATAGTAGCTTCATGCGTGCATTTCATCGAGCTTCCACAAGCATTTTTGTGGTGTATTTCCATTGGAATTGTGCATATTCAGGTGTTTCACTGTGTAAAATAAGATTATCGAACTTTGATGACATCACGGCTCGAACTTAGGAACAGTAGCTTTGTGCGTGCATTTCATCGAGCTTCCACAAGCATTTTTGTGGTGTATTTCTTTTAAAAATTGTGCATATTCAGGTGTTTTACGGTGTAAAATTAGATAGTCGCACTTTGATGACATCACGGCTCGAACTTAGGAATAGTAGCTTCGTGCGTGCATTTCATCGAGATTCCACAAGCATTTTTGTGGTGTATTTCCATTGGAATTGTGCATATTCAGGTGTTTTACGGTGTAAAATAAAATTGTCGAACTTTGATGACATCACGGCTCGAAATAAGGAACAGTAGCTTTGTGCGTGCATTTCATCGAGCTACCACAAGCATTCTTGTGGTGTGTTTCTTTAAAAATTGTGCATATTCTGGTGTTTTACAGTGTAAAATTAGATAGTCACACTTTGATGACATCACGGCTCGAACTAAGGAATTGTGGCTTCGTGCGTGCATTTCATCGAGCTTCCACAAGCATTTTTGTGGTGTGTTTCCATTGGAAATGTGCATATTCCGGTGTTTTACGGTGTAAAATATGATTGTCGAACTTTGATGACATCACGGCTTGAACTAGGAATAGTAGCTTCATGCGTGCATTTCATCGACTTTCCACAAGCATTTTTGTGGTGTATTTCCATTGGAATTGTGCATATTCAGGTGTTTCATGGTGTAAAAAAAGATTGTCGAACTTTGATGACATCACGGCTCGAAATTAGGAACAGTAGCTTTGTGCGTGCATTTCATCGAGCTACCACAAGCATTTTTGTGGAGTGTTTCTTTAAAAATTGTGCATTTTCAGGTGTTTTACGGTGTAAAATTAGATAGTCGCACTTTGATGACATCACGGCTCGAACTAAGGAATAGTAGCTTCGTGCGTGCATTTCAACGAGCTTACACAAGCATTTTTGTGGTGTGTTTCCATTGGAAATGTGCATATTCAGGTGTTTTACGGTGTAAAATATGATTGTCAAACTTTGATGACATCACGGCTTGAACTAGGAATAGTAGCTTCATGCGTGCATTTCATCGAGCTTCCACAAGCATTTTTGTGGTGTGTTTTTATTGGAATTGTGCATATTCAGTTGTTTTACGGTGTAAAATTAGATTGTCGCACTTTGATGACATCACGGCTCGAACTAAGGAATAGTAGCTTCGTGCATGCATTTCATCGAGCTACCACAAGCATTTTTGTGGTGTGTTTCTTTTAAAATTGTGCATATTCAGGTGTTTTAAGGTGTAAAATTAGTTAGTCGCACTTTGATGACATCACGGCTCGAACTAAGACAAAGTAGCTTCGTGCGTGCATTTCATCGAGCTTCCTCAAGCATTTTTGTGGTGTATTTCCATTGGAATTGTGCATATTCAGGTGTTTTACGGTGTAAAATAAGATTGTCGAACTTACATGACATCATGTCTCGAAATAAGGAATAGTAGCTTCATGTGTGCATTTCATCGAGCTTCCACAAGCATTTTTGTGGTGTTTTTCATTGGAAATGTGCATATTCAGGTGTTTTCCCGTGATAAATATGATTGTCGAACTTTGATGACATCACGGCTCGAACTAAGGAATAGTAGCTTCATGCGTGCATTTCATCGAGCTTCCACAAGCATTGTTGTGGAGTATTTCCATTGGAATTGTGCATATTCAGGTGTTTTACGGTGTAAAATAAGATTGTCGAACTTTGATGACATCACGGCTCGAAATTAGGAACAGTAGCTTTGTGCGTGCTTTTCATCGAGCTACCACAAGCATTTTTGTGGTGTGTTTCTTTAAAAATTGTGCATATTCTGTTGCTTTTCAGTGTAAAATTAGATAGTCGCACTTTGATGACATCACTGCTCGAACTAAGGAATAGTACCTTCGTGCGTGCATTTCATCGAGCTTCCACAAGCATTTTTGTGGTGTATTTCCATTGGAATTGTGCATATTCAGGTGTTTTACGGTGTATAATAAGATTATCAAACTTTGATGACATCATGGCTCGAACTTAGGAACAGTAGCTTTGTGCGTGCATTTCATCGAGCTTCCACAAGCATTTTTGTGGTGTATTTCTTTTAAAATTGTGCATATTCAGGTGTTTTACGGTGTAAAATTAGATAGTCGCACTTTGATGACATCACGGCTCGAACTAAGACATAGTAGCTTCGTGCGTGCATTTCATCGAGCTTCCACAAGTATTTTGTGTGGTGTATTTCCATTGGAATTGTGCATATTCAGGTGTTTTATGGTGTAATATATGATTGTCGAACTTTGATGACATCACGTCTCGAACTAAGGAATACTAGCTTCATGTGTGCATTTCATCGAGCTTCCACAAGCATTTTTGTGGTGTATTTCCATTGGAAATGTGCATATTCAGGTGTTTTACGGTGTAAAATAAGATTGTCGAACTTTGATGACATCACGGCTTGAACTAAGGAATAGTGGCTTCGTGCGTGCATTTCATCGAGCTTCCACAAGCATTTTTGTGGTGTGTTTCCATTAGAAATGTGCATATTCAGGTGTTTTACGGTGTAAAATATGATTGTCGAACTTTGATGACATCACGGCTTGAACTAGGAATAGTAGCTTCATGCGTGCATTTCATCGAGCTTCCACAAGCATTTTTGTGGTGTATTTCCATTGGAATTGTGCATATTCAGGTGTTTTACGGTGTAAAATAAGATTGTCGAACTTTGATGACATCACGGCTCGAACTTAGGAACAGTAGCTTTGTGCGTGCATTTCATCGAGCTTCCACAAGCATTTTTGTGGTGTGTTTCCATTGGAATTGTGCATATTCAGGTGTTTTACGGTGTAAAATTAGACTGTCGCACTTTGATGACATCACGGCTCGAACTAAGGATAAGTAGCTTCGTGCGTGCATTTCATCGAGCTTCCACAAGCATTTTTGTGGTGTGTTTCCATTGGAATTGTGCATATTCTGTTGTTTTACGGTGTAAAATTAGATTGTCGCACTTTGATGACATCACGGCTCGAACTAAGGAATAGTAGCTTCGTGCGTGCATTTCATCGAGCTACCACAAGCATTTTTGTGGTGTATTTCCATTGGAATTGTGCATATTCAGGTGTTTTAAGGTGTATAATAAGATCATCGAACTTTGATGACATCATGGCTCGAACTTAGGAACAGTAGCTTTGTGCGTGCATTTCATCGAGCTTCCACAAGTATTTTTGTGGTGTATTTCTTTTAAAATTGTGCATATTCAGGTGTTTTACGGTGTAAAATTAGATAGTCGCACTTTGATGACATCACGGCTCGAACTTCGGAATAGTAGCTTCGTGCGCGCATTTCATCGAGCTTCCACAAGCATTTTTGTGGTGTATTTCCATTGGAATTGTGCATATTCAGGTGTTTTACGGTGTAAAATAAGATTGTCGAACTTTGATGACATCACGGCTCGAAATTAGGAACAGTAGCTTTGTGCGTGCATTTCATCGAGCTCCCACAAGCATTCTTGTGGTGTGTTTCTTTAAAAATTGTGCATATTCTGGTGTTTTACAGTGTAAAATTAGATAGTCGCACTTTGATGACATCACGGCTCGAAGTAAGGAATTGTGGCTTCGTGCGTGCATTTCATCGAGCTTCCACAAGCATTTTTGTGGTGTGTTTCCATTGGAAATGTGCATATTCAGGTGTTTTACGGTGTAAAATTAGATAGTCGCACTTTGATGACATCACGGCTCGAACTTCGGAATAGTAGCTTCGTGCGCGCATTTCATCGAGCTTCCACAAGCATTTTTGTGGTGTATTTCCATTGGAATTGTGCATATTCAGGTGTTTTACGGTGTAAAATAAGATTGTCGAACTTTGATGACATCACGGCTCGAAATTAGGAACAGTAGCTTTGTGCTTGCATTTCATCGAGCTTCCACAAGTATTTTTGTGGTGTATTTCTTTTAAAATTGTGCATATTCAGGTGTTTTACGGTGTAAAATTAGATAGTCGCACTTTGATGACATCACGGCTCGAACTTCGGAATAGTAGCTTCGTGCGCGCATTTCATCGAGCTTCCACAAGCATTTTTGTGGTGTATTTCCATTGGAATTGTGCATATTCAGGTGTTTCACGGTGTAAAATAAGATTGTCGAACTTTGATGACATCACGGCTCGAACTTAGGAATAGTAGCTTTGTGCGTGCATTTCATCGAGCTTCCACAAGCATTTTTGTGGTGTATTTCTTTTAAAATTGTGCATATTCAGGTGTTTTACGGTGTAAAATTAGATAGTCGCACTTTGATGACATCACGGCTCGAACTAAGGAATAGTAGCTTCGTGCGTGCATTTCAACTAGCTTACACAAGCATTTTTGTGGTGTGTTTCCATTGGAAATGTGCATATTCAGGTGTTTTACGGTGTAAAATATGATTGTCAAACTTTGATGACATCACGGCTTGAACTAGGAATAGTAGCTTCATGCGTGCATTTCATCGAGCTTCCACAAGCATTTTTGTGGTGTGTTTTTATTGGAATTGTGCATATTCAGTTGTTTTACGGTGTAAAATTAGATTGTCGCACTTTGATGACATCACGGCTCGAACTAAGGAATAGTAGCTTCGTGCATGCATTTCATCGAGCTACCACAAGCATTTTTGTGGTGTGTTTCTTTTAAAATTGTGCATATTCAGGTGTTTTAAGGTGTAAAATTAGTTAGTCGCACTTTGATGACATCACGGCTCGAACTAAGACAAAGTAGCTTCGTGCGTGCATTTCATCGAGCTTCCTCAAGCATTTTTGTGGTGTATTTCCATTGGAATTGTGCATATTCAGGTGTTTTACGGTGTAAAATAAGATTGTCGAACTTACATGACATCATGTCTCGAAATAAGGAATAGTAGCTTCATGTGTGCATTTCATCGAGCTTCCACAAGCATTTTTGTGGTGTTTTTCATTGGAAATGTGCATATTCAGGTGTTTTCCCGTGATAAATATGATTGTCGAACTTTGATGACATCACGGCTCGAACTAAGGAATAGTAGCTTCATGCGTGCATTTCATCGAGCTTCCACAAGCATTGTTGTGGAGTATTTCCATTGGAATTGTGCATATTCAGGTGTTTTACGGTGTAAAATAAGATTGTCGAACTTTGATGACATCACGGCTCGAAATTAGGAACAGTAGCTTTGTGCGTGCTTTTCATCGAGCTACCACAAGCATTTTTGTGGTGTGTTTCTTTAAAAATTGTGCATATTCTGTTGCTTTTCAGTGTAAAATTAGATAGTCGCACTTTGATGACATCACTGCTCGAAATAAGGAATAGTACCTTCGTGCGTGCATTTCATCGAGCTTCCACAAGCATTTTTGTGGTGTATTTCCATTGGAATTGTGCATATTCAGGTGTTTTACGGTGTATAATAAGATTATCAAACTTTGATGACATCATGGCTCGAACTTAGGAACAGTAGCTTTGTGCGTGCATTTCATCGAGCTTCCACAAGCATTTTTGTGGTGTATTTCTTTTAAAATTGTGCATATTCAGGTGTTTTACGGTGTAAAATTAGATAGTCGCACTTTGATGACATCACGGCTCGAACTAAGACATAGTAGCTTCGTGCGTGCATTTCATCGAGCTTCCACAAGCATTTTTGTGGTGTATTTCCATTGGAATTGTGCATATTCAGGTGTTTTATGGTGTAATATATGATTGTCGAACTTTGATGACATCACGTCTCGAACTAAGGAATACTAGCTTCATGTGTGCATTTCATCGAGCTTCCACAAGCATTTTTGTGGTGTATTTCCATTGGAAATGTGCATATTCAGGTGTTTTACGGTGTAAAATAAGATTGTCGAACTTTGATGACATCACGGCTTGAACTAAGGAATAGTGGCTTCGTGCGTGCATTTCATCGAGCTTCCACAAGCATTTTTGTGGTGTGTTTCCATTAGAAATGTGCATATTCAGGTGTTTTACGGTGTAAAATATGATTGTCGAACTTTGATGACATCACGGCTTGAACTAGGAATAGTAGCTTCATGCGTGCATTTCATCGAGCTTCCACAAGCATTTTTGTGGTGTATTTCCATTGGAATTGTGCATATTCAGGTGTTTTACGGTGTAAAATAAGATTGTCGAACTTTGATGACATCACGGCTCGAACTTAGGAACAGTAGCTTTGTGCGTGCATTTCATCGAGCTTCCACAAGCATTTTTGTGGTGTGTTTCCATTGGAATTGTGCATATTCAGGTGTTTTACGGTGTAAAATTAGACTGTCGCACTTTGATGACATCACGGCTCGAACTAAGGAATAGTAGCTTCGTGCGTGCATTTCATCGAGCTACCACAAGCATTTTTGTGGTGTATTTCCATTGGAATTGTGCATATTCAGGTGTTTTAAGGTGTATAATAAGATCATCGAACTTTGATGACATCATGGCTCGAACTTAGGAACAGTAGCTTTGTGCGTGCATTTCATCGAGCTTCCACAAGTATTTTTGTGGTGTATTTCTTTTAAAATTGTGCATATTCAGGTGTTTTACGGTGTAAAATTAGATAGTCGCAATTTGATGACATCACGGCTCGAACTTCGGAATAGTAGCTTCGTGCGCGCATTTCATCGAGCTTCCACAAGCATTTTTGTGCTGTATTTCCATTGGAATTGTGCATATTCAGGTGTTTTACGGTGTAAAATAAGATTGTCGAACTTTGATGACATCACGGCTCGAAATTAGGAACAGTAGCTTTGTGCGTGCATTTCATCGAGCTCCCACAAGCATTCTTGTGGTGTGTTTCTTTAAAAATTGTGCATATTCTGGTGTTTTACAGTGTAAAATTAGATAGTCGCACTTTGATGACATCACGGCTCGAAGTAAGGAATTGTGGCTTCGTGCGTGCATTTCATCGAGCTTCCACAAGCATTTTTGTGGTGTGTTTCCATTGGAAATGTGCATATTCAGGTGTTTTACGGTGTAAAATTAGATAGTCGCACTTTGATGACATCACGGCTCGAACTTCGGAATAGTAGCTTCGTGCGCGCATTTCATCGAGCTTCCACAAGCATTTTTGTGGTGTATTTCCATTGGAATTGTGCATATTCAGCTGTTTTACGGTGTATAATAAGATTATCAAACTTTGATGACATCATGGCTCGAACTTAGGAACAGTAGCTTTGTGCGTGCATTTCATCGAGCTTCCACAAGCATTTTTGTGGTGTATTTCTTTTAAAATTGTGCATATTCAGGTGTTTTACGGTGTAAAATTAGATAGTCGCACTTTGATGACATCACGGCTCGAACTAAGACATAGTAGCTTCGTGCGTGCATTTCATCGAGCTTCCACAAGTATTTTTGTGGTGTATTTCCATTGGAATTGTGCATATTCAGGTGTTTTATGGTGTAATATATGATTGTCGAACTTTGATGACATCACGTCTCGAACTAAGGAATACTAGCTTCATGTGTGCATTTCATCGAGCTTCCACAAGCATTTTTGTGGTGTATTTCCATTGGAAATGTGCATATTCAGGTGTTTTACGGTGTAAAATAAGATTGTCGAACTTTGATGACATCACGGCTTGAACTAAGGAATAGTGGCTTCGTGCGTGCATTTCATCGAGCTTCCACAAGCATTTTTGTGGTGTGTTTCCATTAGAAATGTGCATATTCAGGTGTTTTACGGTGTAAAATATGATTGTCGAACTTTGATGACATCACGGCTTGAACTAGGAATAGTAGCTTCATGCGTGCATTTCATCGAGCTTCCACAAGCATTTTTGTGGTGTATTTCCATTGGAATTGTGCATATTCAGGTGTTTTACGGTGTAAAATAAGATTGTCGAACTTTGATGACATCACGGCTCGAACTTAGGAACAGTAGCTTTGTGCGTGCATTTCATCGAGCTTCCACAAGCATTTTTGTGGTGTGTTTCCATTGGAATTGTGCATATTCAGGTGTTTTACGGTGTAAAATTAGACTGTCGCACTTTGATGACATCACGGCTCGAACTAAGGATAAGTAGCTTCGTGCGTGCATTTCATCGAGCTTCCACAAGCATTTTTGTGGTGTGTTTCCATTGGAATTGTGCATATTCTGTTGTTTTACGGTGTAAAATTAGATTGTCGCACTTTGATGACATCACAGCTCGAACTAAGGAATAGTAGCTTCGTGCGTGCATTTCATCGAGCTACCACAAGCATTTTTGTGGTGTATTTCCATTGGAATTGTGCATATTCAGGTGTTTTAAGGTGTATAATAAGATCATCGAACTTTGATGACATCATGGCTCGAACTTAGGAACAGTAGCTTTGTGCGTGCATTTCATCGAGCTTCCACAAGCATTCTTGTGGTGTGTTTCTTTAAAAATTGTGCATATTCTGGTGTTTTACAGTGTAAAATTAGATAGTCGCACTTTGATGACATCACGGCTCGAACTTCGGAATAGTAGCTTCGTGCGCGCATTTCATCGAGCTTCCACAAGCATTTTTGTGGTGTATTTCCATTGGAATTGTGCATATTCAGGTGTTTTACGGTGTAAAATAAGATTGTCGAACTTTGATGACATCACGGCTCGAAATTAGGAACAGTAGCTTTGTGCGTGCATTTCATCGAGCTCCCACAAGCATTCTTGTGGTGTGTTTCTTTAAAAATTGTGCATATTCTGGTGTTTTACAGTGTAAAATTAGATAGTCGCACTTTGATGACATCACGGCTCGAAGTAAGGAATTGTGGCTTCGTGCGTGCATTTCATCGAGCTTCCACAAGCATTTTTGTGGTGTGTTTCCATTGGAAATGTGCATATTCAGGTGTTTTACGGTGTAAAATTAGATAGTCGCACTTTGATGACATCACGGCTCGAACTTCGGAATAGTAGCTTCGTGCGCGCATTTCATCGAGCTTCCACAAGCATTTTTGTGGTGTATTTCCATTGGAATTGTGCATATTCAGGTGTTTTACGGTGTAAAATAAGATTGTCGAACTTTGATGACATCACGGCTCGAAATTAGGAACAGTAGCTTTGTGCTTGCATTTCATCGAGCTTCCACAAGTATTTTTGTGGTGTATTTCTTTTAAAATTGTGCATATTCAGGTGTTTTACGGTGTAAAATTAGATAGTCGCACTTTGATGACATCACGGCTCGAACTTCGGAATAGTAGCTTCGTGCGCGCATTTCATCGAGCTTCCACAAGCATTTTTGTGGTGTATTTCCATTGGAATTGTGCATATTCAGGTGTTTCACGGTGTAAAATAAGATTGTCGAACTTTGATGACATCACGGCTCGAACTTAGGAATAGTAGCTTTGTGCGTGCATTTCATCGAGCTTCCACAAGCATTTTTGTGGTGTATTTCTTTTAAAATTGTGCATATTCAGGTGTTTTACGGTGTAAAATTAGATAGTCGCACTTTGATGACATCACGGCTCGAACTAAGGAATAGTAGCTTCGTGCGTGCATTTCAACTAGCTTACACAAGCATTTTTGTGGTGTGTTTCCATTGGAAATGTGCATATTCAGGTGTTTTACGGTGTAAAATATGATTGTCAAACTTTGATGACATCACGGCTTGAACTAGGAATAGTAGCTTCATGCGTGCATTTCATCGAGCTTCCACAAGCATTTTTGTGGTGTGTTTTTATTGGAATTGTGCATATTCAGTTGTTTTACGGTGTAAAATTAGATTGTCGCACTTTGATGACATCACGGCTCGAACTAAGGAATAGTAGCTTCGTGCATGCATTTCATCGAGCTACCACAAGCATTTTTGTGGTGTGTTTCTTTTAAAATTGTGCATATTCAGGTGTTTTAAGGTGTAAAATTAGTTAGTCGCACTTTGATGACATCACGGCTCGAACTAAGACAAAGTAGCTTCGTGCGTGCATTTCATCGAGCTTCCTCAAGCATTTTTGTGGTGTATTTCCATTGGAATTGTGCATATTCAGGTGTTTTACGGTGTAAAATAAGATTGTCGAACTTACATGACATCATGTCTCGAAATAAGGAATAGTAGCTGCATGTGTGCATTTCATCGAGCTTCCACAAGCATTTTTGTGGTGTTTTTCATTGGAAATGTGCATATTCAGGTGTTTTCCCGTGATAAATATGATTGTCGAACTTTGATGACATCACGGCTCGAACTAAGGAATAGTAGCTTCATGCGTGCATTTCATCGAGCTTCCACAAGCATTGTTGTGGAGTATTTCCATTGGAATTGTGCATATTCAGGTGTTTTACGGTGTAAAATAAGATTGTCGAACTTTGATGACATCACGGCTCGAAATTAGGAACAGTAGCTTTGTGCGTGCTTTTCATCGAGCTACCACAAGCATTTTTGTGGTGTGTTTCTTTAAAAATTGTGCATATTCTGTTGCTTTTCAGTGTAAAATTAGATAGTCGCACTTTGATGACATCACTGCTCGAAATAAGGAATAGTACCTTCGTGCGTGCGTTTCATCGAGCTTCCACAAGCATTTTTGTGGTGTATTTCCATTGGAATTGTGCATATTCAGGTGTTTTACGGTGTATAATAAGATTATCAAACTTTGATGACATCATGGCTCGAACTTAGGAACAGTAGCTTTGTGCGTGCATTTCATCGAGCTTCCACAAGCATTTTTGTAGTGTATTTCTTTTAAAATTGTGCATATTCAGGTGTTTTACGGTGTAAAATTAGATAGTCGCACTTTGATGACATCACGGCTCGAACTAAGACATAGTAGCTTCGTGCGTGCATTTCATCGAGCTTCCACAAGCATTTTTGTGGTGTATTTCCATTGGAATTGTGCATATTCAGGTGTTTTATGGTGTAATATATGATTGTCGAACTTTGATGACATCACGTCTCGAACTAAGGAATACTAGCTTCATGTGTGCATTTCATCGAGCTTCCACAAGCATTTTTGTGGTGTATTTCCATTGGAAATGTGCATATTCAGGTGTTTTACGGTGTAAAATAAGATTGTCGAACTTTGATGACATCACGGCTTGAACTAAGGAATAGTGGCTTCGTGCGTGCATTTCATCGAGCTTCCACAAGCATTTTTGTGGTGTGTTTCCATTAGAAATGTGCATATTCAGGTGTTTTACGGTGTAAAATATGATTGTCGAACTTTGATGACATCACGGCTTGAACTAGGAATAGTAGCTTCATGCGTGCATTTCATCGAGCTTCCACAAGCATTTTTGTGGTGTATTTCCATTGGAATTGTGCATATTCAGGTGTTTTACGGTGTAAAATAAGATTGTCGAACTTTGATGACATCACGGCTCGAACTTAGGAACAGTAGCTTTGTGCGTGCATTTCATCGAGCTTCCACAAGCATTTTTGTGGTGTGTTTCCATTGGAATTGTGCATATTCAGGTGTTTTACGGTGTAAAATTAGACTGTCGCACTTTGATGACATCACGGCTCGAACTAAGGAATAGTAGCTTCGTGCGTGCATTTCATCGAGCTACCACAAGCATTTTTGTGGTGTATTTCCATTGGAATTGTGCATATTCAGGTGTTTTAAGGTGTATAATAAGATCATCGAACTTTGATGACATCATGGCTCGAACTTAGGAACAGTAGCTTTGTGCGTGCATTTCATCGAGCTTCCACAAGTATTTTTGTGGTGTATTTCTTTTAAAATTGTGCATATTCAGGTGTTTTACGGTGTAAAATTAGATAGTCGCAATTTGATGACATCACGGCTCGAACTTCGGAATAGTAGCTTCGTGCGCGCATTTCATCGAGCTTCCACAAGCATTTTTGTGCTGTATTTCCATTGGAATTGTGCATATTCAGGTGTTTTACGGTGTAAAATAAGATTGTCGAACTTTGATGACATCACGGCTCGAAATTAGGAACAGTAGCTTTGTGCGTGCATTTCATCGAGCTCCCACAAGCATTCTTGTGGTGTGTTTCTTTAAAAATTGTGCATATTCTGGTGTTTTACAGTGTAAAATTAGATAGTCGCACTTTGATGACATCACGGCTCGAAGTAAGGAATTGTGGCTTCGTGCGTGCATTTCATCGAGCTTCCACAAGCATTTTTGTGGTGTGTTTCCATTGGAAATGTGCATATTCAGGTGTTTTACGGTGTAAAATTAGATAGTCGCACTTTGATGACATCACGGCTCGAACTTCGGAATAGTAGCTTCGTGCGCGCATTTCATCGAGCTTCCACAAGCATTTTTGTGGTGTATTTCCATTGGAATTGTGCATATTCAGGTGTTTTACGGTGTAAAATAAGATTGTCGAACTTTGATGACATCACGGCTCGAAATTAGGAACAGTAGCTTTGTGCTTGCATTTCATCGAGCTTCCACAAGTATTTTTGTGGTGTATTTCTTTTAAAATTGTGCATATTCAGGTGTTTTACGGTGTAAAATTAGATAGTCGCACTTTGATGACATCACGGCTCGAACTTCGGAATAGTAGCTGCGTGCGCGCATTTCATCGAGCTTCCACAAGCATTTTTGTGGTGTATTTCCATTGGAATTGTGCATATTCAGGTGTTTCACGGTGTAAAATAAGATTGTCGAACTTTGATGACATCACGGCTCGAACTTAGGAATAGTAGCTTTGTGCGTGCATTTCATCGAGCTTCCACAAGCATTTTTGTGGTGTATTTCTTTTAAAATTGTGCATATTCAGGTGTTTTACGGTGTAAAATTAGATAGTCGCACTTTGATGACATCACGGCTCGAACTAAGGAATATTAGCTTCGTGCATGCATTTCATCGAGCTTCCACAAGCATTTTTGTGGTGTATTTCTTTTAAAATTGAGCATATTCAGGTGTTTTACGGTGTAAAATTAGATAGTCGCACTTTTATGACATCACGGCTTGAACTAAGGAATAGTTGCTTCGTGCATGCATTTCATCGAGCTTCCACAAGCATTTTTGTGGTGTGTTTCCATTAGAAATGTGCATATTCAGGTGTTTTACGGTGTAAAATATGATTGTCGCTCTTTGATGACATCACGGGTCGATCTAAGACATAGAAGCTTCGTGCGTGCATTTCATCGAGCTTCCACAAGCATTTTTGTGGTGTATTTCCATTGGAATTGTGCATATTCAGGTGTTTTACGGTGTAAAATAAGATTGTCGAACTTTGATGACATCACGTCTCGAAATTAGGAACAGTAGCTTTGTGCGTGCATTTCATCGAGCTACCACAAGCATTTTTGTGGTGTGTTTCTTTAAAAATTTTGAATTTTCAGGTGTTTTACGGTGTAAAATTAGATAGTCGCACTTTGATGACATCACGGCTTGAACTAAGGAATAGTTGCTTCGTGCGTGCATTTCATCGAGCTTCCACAAGCATTTTTGTGGTGTGTTTCCATTAGAAATGTGCATATTCAGGTGTTTTACGGTGTAAAATATGATTGTCGAACTTTGATGACATCACGGCTTGAACTAGGAATAGTAGCTTCATGCGTGCATTTCATCGAGCTTCCACAAGCATTTTTGTGGTGTATTTCCATTGGAATTGTGCATATTCAGGTGTTTCACGGTGTAAAATAAGATTATCGAACTTTGATGACATCACGGCTCGAACTTAGGAACAGTAGCTTTGTGCATGCATTTCATCGAGCTTCCACAAGCATCTTTGTGGTGTATTTCTTTTAAAATTGTGCATATTCAGGTGTTTTACGGTGTAAAATTAGATAGTCGCACTTTGATGACATCACGGCTCGAACTTAGGAATAGTAGCTACGTGCGTGCATTTCATCGAGCTTCCACAAGCATTTTTGTGGTGTGTTTCCATTAGAAATGTGCATATTCAGGTGTTTTACGGTGTAAAATATGATTGTCGAACTTTGATGACATCACGGCTTGAACTAGGAATAGAAGCTTCATGCGTGCATTTCATCGAGCTTCCACAAGCATTTTTGTGGTGTATTTCCATTGGAATTGTGCATATTCAGGTGTTTTACGGTGTAAAATAAGATTGTCGAACTTTGATGACATCACGGCTCGAACTTAGGAACAGTAGCTTTGTGCGTGCATTTCATCGAGTTTCCACAAGCATTTTTGTGGTGTGTTTCCATTGGAATTGTGCATATTCAGGTGTTTTACGGTGTAAAATTAGACTGTCGCACTTTGATGACATCACGGCTCGAACTAAGGATAAGTAGCTTCGTGCGTGCATTTCATCGAGCTTCCACAAGCATTTTTGTGGTGTGTTTCCATTGGAATTGTGCATATTCTGTTGTTTTACGGTGTAAAATTAGATTGTCGCACTTTGATGACATCACGGCTCGAACTAAGGAATAGTAGCTTCGTGCGTGCATTTCATCGAGCTACCACAAGCATTTTTGTGGTGTATTTCCATTGGAATTGTGCATATTCAGGTGTTTTAAGGTGTATAATAAGATCATCGAACTTTGATGACATCATGGCTCGAACTTAGGAACAGTAGCTTTGTGCGTGCATTTCATCGAGCTTCCACAAGTATTTTTGTGGTGTATTTCTTTTAAAATTGTGCATATTCAGGTGTTTTACGGTGTAAAATTAGATAGTCGCACTTTGATGACATCACGGCTCGAACTTCGGAATAGTAGCTTCGTGCGCGCATTTCATCGAGCTTCCACAAGCTTTTTTGTGGTGTATTTCCATTGGAATTGTGCATATTCAGGTGTTTTACGGTGTAAAATAAGATTGTCGAACTTTGATGACATCACGGCTCGAAATTAGGAACAGTAGCTTTGTGCGTGCATTTCATCGAGCTCCCACAAGCATTCTTGTGGTGTGTTTCTTTAAAAATTGTGCATATTCTGGTGTTTTACAGTGTAAAATTAGATAGTCGCACTTTGATGACATCACGGCTCGAAGTAAGGAATTGTGGCTTCGTGCGTGCATTTCATCGAGCTTCCACAAGCATTTTTGTGGTGTGTTTCCATTGGAAATGTGCATATTCAGGTGTTTTACGGTGTAAAATTAGATAGTCGCACTTTGATGACATCACGGCTCGAACTTCGGAATAGTAGCTTCGTGCGCGCATTTCATCGAGCTTCCACAAGCATTTTTGTGGTGTATTTCCATTGGAATTGTGCATATTCAGGTGTTTTACGGTGTAAAATAAGATTGTCGAACTTTGATGACATCACGGCTCGAAATTAGGAACAGTAGCTTTGTGCTTGCATTTCATCGAGCTTCCACAAGTATTTTTGTGGTGTATTTCTTTTAAAATTGTGCATATTCAGGTGTTTTACGGTGTAAAATTAGATAGTCGCACTTTGATGACATCACGGCTCGAACTTCGGAATAGTAGCTTCGTGCGCGCATTTCATCGAGCTTCCACAAGCATTTTTGTGGTGTATTTCCATTGGAATTGTGCATATTCAGGTGTTTCACGGTGTAAAATAAGATTGTCGAACTTTGATGACATCACGGCTCGAACTTAGGAATAGTAGCTTTGTGCGTGCATTTCATTGAGCTTCCACAAGCATTTTTGTGGTGTATTTCTTTTAAAATTGTGCATATTCAGGTGTTTTACGGTGTAAAATTAGATAGTCGCACTTTGATGACATCACGGCTCGAACTAAGGAATAGTAGCTTCGTGCGTGCATTTCAACTAGCTTACACAAGCATTTTTGTGGTGTGTTTCCATTGGAAATGTGCATATTCAGGTGTTTTACGGTGTAAAATATGATTGTCAAACTTTGATGACATCACGGCTTGAACTAGGAATAGTAGCTTCATGCGTGCATTTCATCGAGCTTCCACAAGCATTTTTGTGGTGTGTTTTTATTGGAATTGTGCATATTCAGTTGTTTTACGGTGTAAAATTAGATTGTCGCACTTTGATGACATCACGGCTCGAACTAAGGAATAGTAGCTTCGTGCATGCATTTCATCGAGCTACCACAAGCATTTTTTGTGGTGTGTTTCTTTTAAAATTGTGCATATTCAGGTGTTTTAAGGTGTAAAATTAGTTAGTCGCACTTTGATGACATCACGGCTCGAACTAAGACAAAGTAGCTTCGTGCGTGCATTTCATCGAGCTTCCTCAAGCATTTTTGTGGTGTATTTCCATTGGAATTGTGCATATTCAGGTGTTTTACGGTGTAAAATAAGATTGTCGAACTTACATGACATCATGTCTCGAAATAAGGAATAGTAGCTTCATGTGTGCATTTCATCGAGCTTCCACAAGCATTTTTGTGGTGTTTTTCATTGGAAATGTGCATATTCAGGTGTTTTCCCGTGATAAATATGATTGTCGAACTTTGATGACATCACGGCTCGAACTAAGGAATAGTAGCTTCATGCGTGCATTTCATCGAGCTTCCACAAGCATTGTTGTGGAGTATTTCCATTGGAATTGTGCATATTCAGGTGTTTTACGGTGTAAAATAAGATTGTCGAACTTTGATGACATCACGGCTCGAAATTAGGAACAGTAGCTTTGTGCGTGCTTTTCATCGAGCTACCACAAGCATTTTTGTGGTGTGTTTCTTTAAAAATTGTGCATATTCTGTTGCTTTTCAGTGTAAAATTAGATAGTCGCACTTTGATGACATCACTGCTCGAACTAAGGAATAGTACCTTCGTGCGTGCATTTCATCGAGCTTCCACAAGCATTTTTGTGGTGTATTTCCATTGGAATTGTGCATATTCAGGTGTTTTACGGTGTATAATAAGATTATCAAACTTTGATGACATCATGGCTCGAACTTAGGAACAGTAGCTTTGTGCGTGCATTTCATCGAGCTTCCACAAGCATTTTTGTGGTGTATTTCTTTTAAAATTGTGCATATTCAGGTGTTTTACGGTGTAAAATTAGATAGTCGCACTTTGATGACATCACGGCTCGAACTAAGACATAGTAGCTTCGTGCGTGCATTTCATCGAGCTTCCACAAGCATTTTTGTGGTGTATTTCCATTGGAATTGTGCATATTCAGGTGTTTTATGGTGTAATATATGATTGTCGAACTTTGATGACATCACGTCTCGAACTAAGGAATACTAGCTTCATGTGTGCATTTCATCGAGCTTCCACAAGCATTTTTGTGGTGTATTTCCATTGGAAATGTGCATATTCAGGTGTTTTACGGTGTAAAATAAGATTGTCGAACTTTGATGACATCACGGCTTGAACTAAGGAATAGTGGCTTCGTGCTTGCATTTCATCGAGCTTCCACAAGCATTTTTGTGGTGTGTTTCCATTAGAAATGTGCATATTCAGGTGTTTTACGGTGTAAAATATGATTGTCGAACTTTGATGACATCACGGCTTGAACTAGGAATAGTAGCTTCATGCGTGCATTTCATCGAGCTTCCACAAGCATTTTTGTGGTGTATTTCCATTGGAATTGTGCATATTCAGGTGTTTTACGGTGTAAAATAAGATTGTCGAACTTTGATGACATCACGGCTCGAACTTAGGAACAGTAGCTTTGTGCGTGCATTTCATCGAGCTTCCACAAGCATTTTTGTGGTGTCTTTCCATTGGAATTGTGCATATTCAGGTGTTTTACGGTGTAAAATTAGACTGTCGCACTTTGATGACATCACGGCTCGAACTAAGGAATAGTAGCTTCGTGCGTGCATTTCATCGAGCTACCACAAGCATTTTTGTGGTGTATTTCCATTGGAATTGTGCATATTCAGGTGTTTTAAGGTGTATAATAAGATCATCGAACTTTGATGACATCATGGCTCGAACTTAGGAACAGTAGCTTTGTGCGTGCATTTCATCGAGCTTCCACAAGTATTTTTGTGGTGTATTTCTTTTAAAATTGTGCATATTCAGGTGTTTTACGGTGTAAAATTAGATAGTCGCAATTTGATGACATCACGGCTCGAACTTCGGAATAGTAGCTTCGTGCGCGCATTTCATCGAGCTTCCACAAGCATTTTTGTGGTGTATTTCCATTGGAATTGTGCATATTCAGGTGTTTTACGGTGTAAAATAAGATTGTCGAACTTTGATGACATCACGGCTCGAAATTAGGAACAGTAGCTTTGTGCGTGCATTTCATCGAGCTCCCACAAGCATTCTTGTGGTGTGTTTCTTTAAAAATTGTGCATATTCTGGTGTTTTACAGTGTAAAATTAGATAGTCGCACTTTGATGACATCACGGCTCGAAGTAAGGAATTGTGGCTTCGTGCGTGCATTTCATCGAGCTTCCACAAGCATTTTTGTGGTGTGTTTCCATTGGAAATGTGCATATTCAGGTGTTTTACGGTGTAAAATTAGATAGTCGCACTTTGATGACATCACGGCTCGAAATTCGGAATAGTAGCTTCGTGCGCGCATTTCATCGAGCTTCCACAAGCATTTTTGTGGTGTATTTCCATTGGAATTGTGCATATTCAGGTGTTTAACGGTGTAAAATAAGATTGTCGAACTTTGATGACATCACGGCTCGAAATTAGGAACAGTAGCTTTGTGCTTGCATTTCATCGAGCTTCCACAAGTATTTTTGTGGTGTATTTCTTTTAAAATTGTGCATATTCAGGTGTTTTACGGTGTAAAATTAGATAGTCGCACTTTGATGACATCACGGCTCGAACTTCGGAATAGTAGCTTCGTGCGCGCATTTCATCGAGCTTCCACAAGCATTTTTGTGGTGTATTTCCATTGGAATTGTGCATATTCAGGTGTTTCACGGTGTAAAATAAGATTGTCGAACTTTGATGACATCACGGCTCGAACTTAGGAATAGTAGCTTTGTGCGTGCATTTCATCGAGCTTCCACAAGCATTTTTGTGGTGTATTTCTTTTAAAATTGTGCATATTCAGGTGTTTTACGGTGTAAATTAGATAGTCGCACTTTGATGACATCACGGCTCGAACTAAGGAATATTAGCTTCGTGCATGCATTTCATCGAGCTTCCACAAGCATTTTTGTGGTGTATTTCTTTTAAAATTGAGCATATTCAGGTGTTTTACGGTGTAAAATTAGATAGTCGCACTTTTATGACATCACGGCTTGAACTAAGGAATAGTTGCTTCGTGCATGCATTTCATCGAGCTTCCACAAGCATTTTTGTGGTGTGTTTCCATTAGAAATGTGCATATTCAGGTGTTTTACGGTGTAAAATATGATTGTCGCTCTTTGATGACATCACGGGTCGATCTAAGACATAGAAGCTTCGTGCGTGCATTTCATCGAGCTTCCACAAGCATTTTTGTGGTGTATTTCCATTGGAATTGTGCATATTCAGGTGTTTTACGGTGTAAAATAAGATTGTCGAACTTTGATGACATCACGTCTCGAAATTAGGAACAGTAGCTTTGTGCGTGCATTTCATCGAGCTACCACAAGCATTTTTGTGGTGTGTTTCCATTAGAAATGTGCATATTCAGGTGTTTTACGGTGTAAAATATGATTGTCGAACTTTGATGACATCACGGCTTGAACTAGGAATAGTAGCTTCATGCGTGCATTTCATCGAGCTTCCACAAGCATTTTTGTGGTGTATTTCCATTGGAATTGTGCATATTCAGGTGTTTCACGGTGTAAAATAAGATTATCGAACTTTGATGACATCACGGCTCGAACTTAGGAACAGTAGCTTTGTGCATGCATTTCATCGAGCTTCCACAAGCATCTTTGTGGTGTATTTCTTTTAAAATTGTGCATATTCAGGTGTTTTACGGTGTAAAATTAGATAGTCGCACTTTGATGACATCACGGCTCGAACTTAGGAATAGTAGCTACGTGCGTGCATTTCATCGAGCTTCCACAAGCATTTTTGTGGTGTGTTTCCATTAGAAATGTGCATATTCAGGTGTTTTACGGTGTAAAATATGATTGTCGCTCTTTGATGACATCACGGGTCGATCTAAGACATAGAAGCTTCGTGCGTGCATTTCATCGAGCTTCCACAAGCATTTTTGTGGTGTATTTCCATTGGAATTGTGCATATTCAGGTGTTTTACGGTGTAAAATAAGATTGTCGAACTTTGATGACATCACGTCTCGAAATTAGGAACATTAGCTTTGTGCGTGCATTTCATCGAGCTACCACAAGCATTTTTGTGGTGTGTTTCTTTAAAAATTGTGAATTTTCAGGTGTTTTACGGTGTAAAATTAGATAGTCGCACTTTGATGACATCACGGCTTGAACTAAGGAATAGTTGCTTCGTGCGTGCATTTCATCGAGCTTCCACAAGCATTTTTGTGGTGTGTTTCCATTAGAAATGTGCATATTCAGGTGTTTTACGGTGTAAAATATGATTGTCGAACTTTGATGACATCACGGCTTGAACTAGGAATAGTAGCTTCATGCGTGCATTTCATCGAGCTTCCACAAGCATTTTGTGGTGTATTTCCATTGGAATTGTGCATATTCAGGTGTTTCACGGTGTAAAATAAGATTATCGAACTTTGATGACATCACGGCTCGAACTTAGGAACAGTAGCTTTGTGCATGCATTTCATCGAGCTTCCACAAGCATTTTTGTGGAGTGTTTCTTTAAAAATTGTGCATATTCAGGTGTTTTACGGTGTAAAATTAGACAGTCGCACTTTGATGACATCACGGCTCGAACTAAGGAATAGTAGCTTCGTGCGTGCATTTCTACGAGCTTACACAAGCATTTTTGTGGTGTGTTTCCATTGGAAATGTGCATATTCAGGTGTTTTACGGTGTAAAATATGATTGTCAAACTTTGATGACATCACGGCTTGAACTAGGAATAGTAGCTACATGCGTGCATTTCATCGAGCTTCCACAAGCATTTTTGTGGTGTGTTTTTATTGGAATTGTGCATATTCAGTTGTTTTACGGTGTAAAAATTAGATTGTCGCACTTTGATGACATCACGGCTCGAACTAAGGAATAGTAGCTTCGTGCATGCATTTCATCAAGCTACCACAAGCATTTTTGTGGTGTGTTTCTTTTAAAATTGTGCATATTCAGGTGTTTTAAGGTGTAAAATTAGTTAGTCGCACTTTGATGACATCACGGCTCGAACTAAGACAAAGTAGCTTCGTGCGTGCATTTCATCGAGCTTCCTCAAGCATTTGTGTGGTGTATTTTCATTGGAATTGTGCATATTCAGGTGTTTTACGGTGTAAAATAAGATTGTCGAACTTACATGACATCATGTCTCGAAATAAGGAATAGTAGCTTAGTGTGTGCATTTCATCGAGCTTCCACAAGCATTTTTGTGGTGTTTTTCATTGGAAATGTGCATATTCAGGTGTTTTCCCGTGATAAATATGATTGTCGAACTTTGATGACATCACGGCTCGAACTAAGGAATAGTAGCTTCATGCGTGCATTTCATCGAGCTTCCACAAGCATTGTTGTGGAGTATTTCCATTGGAATTGTGCATATTCAGGTGTTTTACGGTGTAAAATAAGATTGTCGAACTTTGATGACATCACGGCTCGAAATTAGGAACACTAGCTTTGTGCTTGCTTTTCATCGAGCTACCACAAGCATTTTTGTGGTGTGTTTCTTTAAAAATTGTGCATATTCTGTTGCTTTTCAGTGTAAAATTAGATAGTCGCACTTTGATGACATCACTGCTCGAACTAAGGAATAGTACCTTCGTGCGTGCATTTCATCGAGCTTCCACAAGCATTTTTGTGGTGTATTTCCATTGGAATTGTGCATATTCAAGTGTTTTACGGTGTATAATAAGATTATCGAACTTTGATGACATCATGGCTCGAACTTAGGAACAGTAGCTTTGTGCGTGCATTTCATCGAGCTTCCACAAGCATTTTTGTGGTGTATTTATTTTAAAATTGTGCATATTCAGGTGTTTTACGGTGTAAAATTAGATAGTCGCACTTTGATGACATCACGGCTCGAACTTCGGAATAGTAGCTTCGTGCGCGCATTTCATCGAGCTTCCACAAGCATTTTTGTGGTGTATTTCCATTGGAATTGTGCATATTCAGGTGTTTTACGGTGTAAAATTAGATAGTCGCACTTTGATGACATCACGGCTCGAACTAAGGAATATTAGCTTCGTGCATGCATTTCATCGAGCTTCCACAAGCATTTTTCTGGTGTAATTCTTTTAAAATTGAGCATATTCAGGTGTTTTACGGTGTAAAATTAGATAGTCGCACTTTTATGACATCACGGCTTGAACTAAGGAATAGTTGCTTCGTGCATGCATTTCATCGAGCTTCCACAAGCATTTTTGTGGTGTGTTTCCATTAGAAATGTGCATATTCAGGTGTTTTACGGTGTAAAATATGATTGTCGCTCTTTGATGACATCACGGGTCGATCTAAGACATAGAAGCTTCGTGCGTGCATTTCATCGAGCTTCCACAAGCATTTTTGTGGTGTATTTCCATTGGAATTGTGCATATTCAGGTGTTTTACGGTGTAAAATAAGATTGTCGAACTTTGATGACATCACGTCTCGAAATTAGGAACAGTAGCTTTGTGCGTGCATTTCATCGAGCTACCACAAGCATTTTTGTGGTGTGTTTCTTTAAAAATTTTGAATTTTCAGGTGTTTTACGGTGTAAAATTAGATAGTCGCACTTTGATGACATCACGGCTTGAACTAAGGAATAGTTGCTTCGTGCGTGCATTTCATCGAGCTTCCACAAGCATTTTTGTGGTGTGTTTCCATTAGAAATGTGCATATTCAGGTGTTTTACGGTGTAAAATATGATTGTCGAACTTTGATGACATCACGGCTTGAACTAGGAATAGTAGCTTCATGCGTGCATTTCATCGAGCTTCCACAAGCATTTTTGTGGTGTATTTCCATTGGAATTGTGCATATTCAGGTGTTTCACGGTGTAAAATAAGATTATCGAACTTTGATGACATCACGGCTCGAACTTAGGAACAGTAGCTTTGTGCATGCATTTCATCGAGCTTCCACAAGCATCTTTGTGGTGTATTTCTTTTAAAATTGTGCATATTCAGGTGTTTTACGGTGTAAAATTAGATAGTCGCACTTTGATGACATCACGGCTCGAACTTAGGAATAGTAGCTACGTGCGTGCATTTCATCGAGCTTCCACAAGCATTTTTTGGTGTGTTTCCATTAGAAATGTGCATATTCAGGTGTTTTACGGTGTAAAATATGATTGTCGCTCTTTGATGACATCACGGGTCGATCTAAGACATAGAAGCTTCGTGCGTGCATTTCATCGAGCTTCCACAAGCATTTTTGTGGTGTATTTCCATTGGAATTGTGCATATTCAGGTGTTTTACGGTGTAAAATAAGATTGTCGAACTTTGATGACATCACGTCTCGAAATTAGGAACATTAGCTTTGTGCGTGCATTTCATCGAGCTACCACAAGCATTTTTGTGGTGTGTTTCTTTAAAAATTGTGAATTTTCAGGTGTTTTACGGTGTAAAATTAGATAGTCGCACTTTGATGACATCACGGCTTGAACTAAGGAATAGTTGCTTCGTGCGTGCATTTCATCGAGCTTCCACAAGCATTTTTGTGGTGTGTTTCCATTAGAAATGTGCATATTCAGGTGTTTTACGGTGTAAAATATGATTGTCGAACTTTGATGACATCACGGCTTGAACTAGGAATAGTAGCTTCATGCGTGCATTTCATCGAGCTTCCACAAGCATTTTTGTGGTGTATTTCCATTGGAATTGTGCATATTCAGGTGTTTCACGGTGTAAAATAAGATTATCGAACTTTGATGACATCACGGCTCGAACTTAGGAACAGTAGCTTTGTGCATGCATTTCATCGAGCTTCCACAAGCATTTTTGTGGAGTGTTTCTTTAAAAATTGTGCATATTCAGGTGTTTTACGGTGTAAAATTAGACAGTCGCACTTTGATGACATCACGGCTCGAACTAAGGAATAGTAGCTTCGTGCGTGCATTTCAACGAGCTTACACAAGCATTTTTGTGGTGTGTTTCCATTGGAAATGTGCATATTCAGGTGTTTTACGGTGTAAAATATGATTGTCAAACTTTGATGACATCACGGCTTGAACTAGGAATAGTAGCTACATGCGTGCATTTCATCGAGCTTCCACAAGCATTTTTGTGGTGTGTTTTTATTGGAATTGTGCATATTCAGTTGTTTTACGGTGTAAAATTAGATTGTCGCACTTTGATGACATCACGGCTCGAACTAAGGAATAGTAGCTTCGTGCATGCATTTCATCAAGCTACCACAAGCATTTTTGTGGTGTGTTTCTTTTAAAATTGTGCATATTCAGGTGTTTTAAGGTGTAAAATTAGTTAGTCGCACTTTGATGACATCACGGCTCGAACTAAGACAAAGTAGCTTCGTGCGTGCATTTCATCGAGCTTCCTCAAGCATTTTTGTGGTGTATTTTCATTGGAATTGTGCATATTCAGGTGTTTTACGGTGTAAAATAAGATTGTCGAACTTACATGACATCATGTCTCGAAATAAGGAATAGTAGCTTAGTGTGTGCATTTCATCGAGCTTCCACAAGCATTTTTGTGGTGTTTTTCATTGGAAATGTGCATATTCAGGTGTTTTCCCGTGATAAATATGATTGTCGAACTTTGATGACATCACGGCTCGAACTAAGGAATAGTAGCTTCATGCGTGCATTTCATCGAGCTTCCACAAGCATTGTTGTGGAGTATTTCCATTGGAATTGTGCATATTCAGGTGTTTTACGGTGTAAAATAAGATTGTCGAACTTTGATGACATCACGGCTCGAAATTAGGAACACTAGCTTTGTGCTTGCTTTTCATCGAGCTACCACAAGCATTTTTGTGGTGTGTTTCTTTAAAAATGTGCAGATTCTGTTGCTTTTCAGTGTAAAATTAGATAGTCGCATTTTGATGACATCACTGCTCGAACTAAGGAATAGTACCTTCGTGCGTGCATTTCATCGAGCTTCCACAAGCATTTTTGTGGTGTATTTCCATTGGAATTGTGCATATTCAGGTGTTTTACGGTGTATAATAAGATTATCGAACTTTGATGACATCATGGCTCGAACTTAGGAACAGTAGCTTTGTGCGTGCATTTCATCGAGCTTCCACAAGCATTTTTGTGGTGTATTTATTTTAAAATTGTGCATATTCAGGTGTTTTACGGTGTAAAATTAGATAGTCGCACTTTGATGACATCACGGCTCGAACTAAGACATAGTAGCTTCGTGCGTGCATTTCATCGAGCTTCCACAAGCATTTTTGTGGTGTGTTTCCATTAGAAATGTGCATATTCAGGTGTTTTACGGTGTAAAATATGATTGTCGAACTTTGATGACATCACGGCTTGAACTAGGAATAGTAGCTTCATGCGTGCATTTCATCGAGCTTCCACAAGCATTTTTGTGGTGTATTTCCATTGGAATTGTGCATATTCAGGTGTTTTACGGTGTAAAATAAGATTGTCGAACTTTGATGACATCACGGCTCGAACTTAGGAACAGTAGCTTTGTGCGTGCATTTCATCGAGCTTCCACAAGCATTTTTGTGGTGTGTTTCCATTGGAATTGTGCATATTCTGGTGTTTTACGGTGTAAAATTAGACTGTCGCACTTTGATGACATCACGGCTCGAACTAAGGATAAGTAGCTTCGTGCGTGCATTTCATCGAGCTTCCACAAGCATTTTTGTGGTGTGTTTCCATTGGAATTGTGCATATTCTGTTGTTTTACGGTGTAAAATTAGATTGTCGCACTTTGATGACATCACGGCTCGAACTAAGGAATAGTAGCTTCGTGCGTGCATTTCATCGAGCTACCACAAGCATTTTTGTGGTGTATTTCCATTGGAATTGTGCATATTCAGGTGTTTTAAGGTGTATAATAAGATCATCGAACTTTGATGACATCATGGCTCGAACTTAGGAATAGTAGCTTTGTGCGTGCATTTCATCGAGCTTCCACAAGCATTTTTGTGGTGTATTTCTTTTAAAATTGTGCATATTCAGGTGTTTCACGGTGTAAAATTAGATAGTCGCACTTTGATGACATCACGGCTCGAACTTAGGAATAGTAGCTTCGTGTGTGCATTTCATCAAGCTTCCACAAGCATTTTTGTGGTGTGTTTCCATTAGAAATGTGCATATTCAGGTGTTTTACGGTGTAAAATATGATTGTCGAACTTTGATGACATCACGGCTTGAACTAAGGAATAGTAGCTTCATGCGTGCATTTCATCGAGCTTCCACAAGCATTTTTGTGGTGTATTTCCATTGGAATTGTGCATATTCAGGTGTTTTACGGTGTAAAATAAGATTGTCGAACTTTGATGACATCACGGCTCGAAATTAAGAACAGTAGCTTTGTGCGTGCATTTCATCGAGCTCCCACAAGCATTCTTGTGGTGTGTTTCTTTAAAAATTGTGCATATTCTGGTGTTTTACAGTGTAAAATTAGATAGTCGCACTTCGATGACATCACGGCTCGAACTAAGGAATTGTGGCTTCGTGCGTGCATTTCATCGAGCTTCCACAAGCATTTTTGTGGTGTGTTTCCATTGGAAATGTGCATATTCAGGTGTTTTACGGTGTAAAATATGATTGTCGCTCTTTGATGACATCACGGCTTGAACTAGGAATAGTAGCTTCATGCGTGCATTTCATCGAGCTTCCACAAGCATTTTTGTGGTGTATTTCCATTGGAATTGTGCATATTCAGGTGTTTCACGGTGTAAAATAAGATTGTCGAACTTTGATGACATCACGGCTCGAACTTAGGAATAGTAGCTTTGTGCGTGCATTTCATCGAGCTTCCACAAGCATTTTTGTGGTGTATTTCTTTTAAAATTGTGCATATTCAGGTGTTTTACGGTGTAAAATTAGATAGTCGCACTTTGATGACATCACGGCTCGAACTAAGGAATATTAGCTTCGTGCATGGCATTTCATCGAGCTTCCACAAGCATTTTTCTGGTGTATTTCTTTTAAAATTGAGCATATTCAGGTGTTTTACGGTGTAAAATTAGATAGTCGCACTTTGATGACATCACGGGTCGATCTAAGACATAGAAGCTTCGTGCGTGCATTTCATCGAGCTTCCACAAGCATTTTTGTGGTGTATTTCCATTGGAATTGTGCATATTCAGGTGTTTTACGGTGTAAAATAAGATTGTCGAACTTTGATGACATCACGTCTCGAAATTAGGAACAGTAGCTTTGTGCGTGCATTTCATCGAGCTACCACAAGCATTTTTGTGGTGTGTTTCTTTAAAAATTGTGAATTTTCAGGTGTTTTACGGTGTAAAATTAGATAGTCGCACTTTGATGACATCACGGCTTGAACTAAGGAACAGTTGCTTCGTGCGTGCATTTCATCGAGCTTCCACAAGCATTTTTGTGGTGTGTTTCCATTAGAAATGTGCATATTCAGGTGTTTTACGGTGTAAAATATGATTGTCGAACTTTGATGACATCACGGCTTGAACTAGGAATAGTAGCTTCATGCGTGCATTTCATCGAGCTTCCACAAGCATTTTTGTGGTGTATTTCCATTGGAATTGTGCATATTCAGGTGTTTCACGGTGTAAAATAAGATTATCGAACTTTGATGACATCACGGCTCGAACTTAGGAACAGTAGCTTTGTGCATGCATTTCATCGAGCTTCCACAAGCATTTTTGTAGTGTATTTCTTTTAAAATTGTGCATATTCAGGTGTTTTACGGTGTAAAATTAGATAGTCGCACTTTGATGACATCACGGCTCGAACTTAGGAATAGTAGCTACGTTCGTGCATTTCATCGAGCTTCCACAAGCATTTTTGTGGTGTATTTCCATTTGAATTGTGCATATTCAGGTGTTTTATGGTGTAAAATATGATTGTCGAACTTTGGTGACATCACGGCTCGAACTAAGGAATAGTAGCTTCATGCGTGCATTTCATTGAGCTTCCACAAGCATTTTTGTGGTGTATTTCCATTGGAATTGTGCATATTCAGGTGTTTTATGGTGTAAAATATGATTGTCGAAGTTTGATGACATCACGGCTCGAAATTAGGAACAGTAGGTTTGTGCGTGCATTTCATCGAGCTACCACAAGCATTTTTGTGGTGTGTTTCTTTAAAAATTGTGCATATTCAGGTGTTTTACGGTTTAAAATTAGATAGTCGCACTTTGATGACATCACGGCTTGAACTAAGGAATAGTGGCTTCGTGCGTGCATTTCATCGAGCTTCCACAAGCATTTTTGTGGTGTGTTTCCATTAGAAATGTGCATATTCAGGTGTTTTACGGTGTAAAATATGATTGTCGAACTTTGATGATATCACGGCTTGAACTAGGAATAGTAGCTTCATGCGCGCATTTCATCGAGCTTCCACAAGCATTTTTGTGGTGTATTTCTTTTAAAATTGTGCATATTCAGGTGTTTTACTGTGTAAAATTAGATTGTCGCACTTTGATGACATCACGGCTCGAACTAAGGAATAGTAGCTTCGTGCATGCATTTCATCAAGCTACCACAAGCATTTTTGTGGTGTGTTTCTTTTAAAATTGTGCATATTCAGGTGTTTTACGGTGTAAAATTAGATAGTCGCACTTTGATGACATCACGGCTCGAACTTAGGAATAGTAGCTACGTGCGTGCATTTCATCGAGCTTCCACAAGCATTTTTGTGGTGTATTTCCATTTGAATTGTGCATATTCAGGTGTTTTATGGTGTAAAATATGATTGTCGAACTTTGGTGACATCACGGCTCGAACTAAGGAATAGTAGCTTCATGCGTGCATTTCATCGACCTTCCACAAGCTTTTTTGTGGTGTATTTCCATTGGAATTGTGCATATTCAGGTGTTTCACGGTGTAAAATAAGATTGTCGAACTTTGATGACATCACGGCTCGAACTTAGGAACAGTAGCTTTGTGCGTGCATTTCATCGAGCTTCCACAAGCATTTTTGTGGTGTATTTCTTTTAAAATTGTGCATATTCAGGTGTTTTACGGTGTAAAATTAGATAGTCGCACTTTGATGACATCACGGGTCGATCTAAGACATAGAAGCTTCGTGCGTGCATTTCATCGAGCTTCCACAAGCATTTTTGTGGTGTATTTCCATTGGAATTGTGCATATTCAGGTGTTTTACGGTGTAAAATAAGATTGTCGAACTTTGATGACTTCACGGCTCGAAATTAGGAACAGTAGCTTTGTGCGTGCATTTCATCGAGCTACCACAAGCATTTTTGTGGTGTGTTTCTTTAAAAATTGTGCATATTCAGGTGTTTTACGGTGTAAAATTAGATAGTCGCACTTTGATGACATCACGGCTCGAACTTAGGAATAGTAGCTTCGTGCGTGCATTTCATCGAGATTCCACAAGCATTTTTGTGGTGTATTTCCATTGGAATTGTGCATATTCAGGTGTTTTACGGTGTAAAATAAAATTGTCGAACTTTGATGACATCACGGCTCGAAATAAGGAACAGTAGCTTTGTGCGTGCATTTCATCGAGCTACCACAAGCATTCTTGTGGTGTGTTTCTTTAAAAATTGTGCATATTCTGGTGTTTTACAGTGTAAAATTAGATAGTCACACTTTGATGACATCACGGCTCGAACTAAGGAATTGTGGCTTCGTGCGTGCATTTCATCGAGCTTCCACAAGCATTTTTGTGGTGTGTTTCCATTGGAAATGTGCATATTCCGGTGTTTTACGGTGTAAAATATGATTGTCGAACTTTGATGACATCACGGCTTGAACTAGGAATAGTAGCTTAATGCGTGCATTTCATCGACTTTCCACAAGCAATTTTGTGGTGTATTTCCATTGGAATTGTGCATATTCAGGTGTTTCACGGTGTAAAATAAGATTGTCGAACTTTGATGACATCACGGCTCGAAATTAGGAACAGTAGCTTTGTGCGTGCATTTCATCGAGCTACCACAAGCATTTTTGTGGAGTGTTTCTTTAAAAATTGTGCATATTCAGGTGTTTTACGGTGTAAAATTAGACAGTCGCACTTTGATGACATCACGGCTCGAACTAAGGAATAGTAGCTTCGTGCGTGCATTTCAACGAGCTTACACAAGCATTTTTGTGGTGTGTTTCCATTGGAAATGTGCATATTCAGGTGTTTTACGGTGTAAAATATGATTGTCAAACTTTGATGACATCACGGCTTGAACTAGGAATAGTAGCTACATGCGTGCATTTCATCGAGCTTCCACAAGCATTTTTGTGGTGTGTTTTTATTGGAATTGTGCATATTCAGTTGTTTTACGGTGTAAAATTAGATAGTCGCACTTTGATGACATCACGGCTCGAACTTAGGAATAGTAGCTTCGTGCGTGCATTTCATCGAGATTCCACAAGCATTTTTGTGGTGTATTTCCATTGGAATTGTGCATATTCAGGTGTTTTACGGTGTAAAATAAAATTGTCGAACTTTGATGACATCACGGCTCGAAATAAGGAACAGTAGCTTTGTGCGTGCATTTCATCGAGCTACCACAAGCATTCTTGTGGTGTGTTTCTTTAAAAATTGTGCATATTCTGGTGTTTTACAGTGTAAAATTAGATAGTCACACTTTGATGACATCACGGCTCGAACTAAGGAATTGTGGCTTCGTGCGTGCATTTCATCGAGCTTCCACAAGCATTTTTGTGGTGTGTTTCCATTGGAAATGTGCATATTCCGGTGTTTTACGGTGTAAAATATGATTGTCGAACTTTGATGACATCACGGCTTGAACTAGGAATAGTAGCTTCATGCGTGCATTTCATCGACTTTCCACAAGCAATTTTGTGGTGTATTTCCATTGGAATTGTGCATATTCAGGTGTTTCACGGTGTAAAATAAGATTGTCGAACTTTGATGACATCACGGCTCGAAATTAGGAACAGTAGCTTTGTGCGTGCATTTCATCGAGCTACCACAAGCATTTTTGTGGAGTGTTTCTTTAAAAATTGTGCATATTCAGGTGTTTTACGGTGTAAAATTAGACAGTCGCACTTTGATGACATCACGGCTCGAACTAAGGAATAGTAGCTTCGTGCGTGCATTTCAACGAGCTTACACAAGCATTTTTGTGGTGTGTTTCCATTGGAAATGTGCATATTCAGGTGTTTTACGGTGTAAAATATGATTGTCAAACTTTGATGACATCACGGCTTGAACTAGGAATAGTAGCTACATGCGTGCATTTCATCGAGCTTCCACAAGCATTTTTGTGGTGTGTTTTTATTGGAATTGTGCATATTCAGTTGTTTTACGGTGTAAAATTAGATTGTCGCACTTTGATGACATCACGGCTCGAACTAAGGAATAGTAGCTTCGTGCATGCATTTCATCAAGCTACCACAAGCATTTTTGTGGTGTGTTTCTTTTAAAATTGTGCATATTCAGGTGTTTTAAGGTGTAAAATTAGTTAGTCGCACTTTGATGACATCACGGCTCGAACTAAGACAAAGTAGCTTCGTGCGTGCATTTCATCGAGCTTCCTCAAGCATTTTTGTGGTGTATTTCCATTGGAATTGTGCATATTCAGGTGTTTTACGGTGTAAAATAAGATTGTCGAACTTACATGACATCATGTCTCGAAATAAGGAATAGTAGCTTAGTGTGTGCATTTCATCGAGCTTCCACAAGCATTTTTGTGGTGTTTTTCATTGGAAATGTGCATATTCAGGTGTTTTCCCGTGATAAATATGATTGTCGAACTTTGATGACATCACGGCTCGAACTAAGGAATAGTAGCTTCATGCGTGCATTTCATCGAGCTTCCACAAGCATTGTTGTGGAGTATTTCCATTGGAATTGTGCATATTCAGGTGTTTTACGGTGTAAAATAAGATTGTCGAACTTTGATGACATCACGACTCGAAATTAGGAACACTAGCTTTGTGCTTGCTTTTCATCGAGCTACCACAAGCATTTTTGTGGTGTGTTTCTTTAAAAATTGTGCATATTCTGTTGCTTTTCAGTGTAAAATTAGATAGTCGTACTTTGATGACATCACTGCTCGAACTAAGGAATAGTACCTTCGTGCGTGCATTTCATCGAGCTTCCACAAGCATTTTTGTGGTGTATTTCCATTGGAATTGTGCATATTCAGGTGTTTTACGGTGTATAATAAGATTATCGAACTTTGATGACATCATGGCTCGAACTTAGGAACAGTAGCTTTGTGCGTGCATTTCATCGAGCTTCCACAAGCATTTTTGTGGTGTATTTCTTTTAAAATTGTGCATATTCAGGTGTTTTACGGTGTAAAATTAGATAGTCGCACTTTGATGACATCACGGCTCGAACTAAGACATAGTAGCTTCGTGCGTGCATTTCATCGAGCTTCCACAAGCATTTTTGTGGTGTGTTTCCATTAGAAATGTGCATATTCAGGTGTTTTACGGTGTAAAATATGATTGTCGAACTTTGATGACATCACGGCTTGAACTAGGAATAGTAGCTTCATGCGTGCATTTCATCGAGCTTCCACAAGCATTTTTGTGGTGTATTTCCATTGGAATTGTGCATATTCAGGTGTTTTACGGTGTAAAATAAGATTGTCGAACTTTGATGACATCACGGCTCGAACTTAGGAACAGTAGCTTTGTGCTTGCATTTCATCGATCTTCCACAAGCATTTTTGTGGTGTGTTTCCATTGGAATTGTGCATATTCTGGTGTTTTACGGTGTAAAATTAGACTGTCGCACTTTGATGACATCACGGCTCGAACTAAGGATAAGTAGCTTCGTGCGTGCATTTCATCGAGCTTCCACAAGCATTTTTGTGGTGTGTTTCCATTGGAAATGTGCATATTCTGTTGTTTTACGGTGTAAAATTAGATTGTCGCACTTTGATGACATCACGGCTCGAACTAAGGAATAGTAGCTTCGTGCGTGCATTTCATCGAGCTACCACAAGCATTTTTGTGGTGTATTTCCATTGGAATTGTGCATATTCAGGTGTTTTAAGGTGTATAATAAGATCATCGAACTTTGATGACATCATGGCTCGAACTTAGGAACAGTAGCTTTGTGCGTGCATTTCATCGAGCTTCCACAAGCATTTTTGTGGTGTATTTCTTTTAAAATTGTGCATATTCAGGTGTTTTACGGTGTAAAATATGATTGTCGAACTTTGATGACATCATGGCTCGAACTTAGGAACAGTAGCTTCATGCGTGCATTTCATCGAGCTTCCACAAGCATTTTTGTGGTGTATTTCCATTGGAATTGTGCATATTCAGGTGTTTTACGGTGTAAAAAAGAATGTCGAACTTTGATGACATCACGGCTCAAACTTAGGGACAGTAGCTTTGTGCTTGCATTTCATCGAGCTTCCACAAGTATTTTTGTGGTGTATTTCTTTTAAAATTGTGCATATTCAGGTGTTTTACGGTGTATAATAAGATTATCGAACTTTGATGACATCATGGCTCGAACTTAGGAACAGTAGCTTTGTGCGTGCATTTCATCGAGCTTCCACAAGCATTTTTGTGGTGTATTTCTTTTAAAATTGTGCATATTCAGGTGTTTTACGGTGTAAAATTAGATAGTCGCACTTTGATGACATCACGGCTCGAACTAAGACATAGTAGCTTCGTGCGTGCATTTCATCGAGCTTCCACAAGCATTTTTGTGGTGTGTTTCCATTAGAAATGTGCATATTCAGGTGTTTTACGGTGTAAAATATGATTGTCGAACTTTGATGACATCACGGCTTGAACTAGGAATAGTAGCTTCATGCGTGCATTTCATCGAGCTTCCACAAGCATTTTTGTGGTGTATTTCCATTGGAATTGTGCATATTCAGGTGTTTTACGGTGTAAAATAAGATTGTCGAACTTTGATGACATCACGGCTCGAACTTAGGAACAGTAGCTTTGTGCTTGCATTTCATCGATCTTCCACAAGCATTTTTGTGGTGTGTTTCCATTGGAATTGTGCATATTCTGGTGTTTTACGGTGTAAAATTAGACTGTCGCACTTTGATGACATCACGGCTCGAACTAAGGATAAGTAGCTTCGTGCGTGCATTTCATCGAGCTTCCACAAGCATTTTTGTGGTGTGTTTCCATTGGAAATGTGCATATTCTGTTGTTTTACGGTGTAAAATTAGATTGTCGCACTTTGATGACATCACGGCTCGAACTAAGGAATAGTAGCTTCGTGCGTGCATTTCATCGAGCTACCACAAGCATTTTTGTGGTGTATTTCCATTGGAATTGTGCATATTCAGGTGTTTTAAGGTGTATAATAAGATCATCGAACTTTGATGACATCATGGCTCGAACTTAGGAACAGTAGCTTTGTGCGTGCATTTCATCGAGCTTCCACAAGCATTTTTGTGGTGTATTTCTTTTAAAATTGTGCATATTCAGGTGTTTTACGGTGTAAAATATGATTGTCGAACTTTGATGACATCATGGCTCGAACTTAGGAACAGTAGCTTCATGCGTGCATTTCATCGAGCTTCCACAAGCATTTTTGTGGTGTATTTCCATTGGAATTGTGCATATTCAGGTGTTTTACGGTGTAAAAAAGAATGTCGAACTTTGATGACATCACGGCTCAAACTTAGGGACAGTAGCTTTGTGCTTGCATTTCATCGAGCTTCCACAAGTATTTTTGTGGTGTATTTCTTTTAAAATTGTGCATATTCAGGTGTTTTACGGTGTAAAATTAGATAGTCGCACTTTGATGACATCACGGCTCGAACTTCGGAATAGTAGCTTCGTGCGCGCATTTCATCGAGCTTCCACAAGCATTTTTGTGGTGTATTTCCATTGGAATTGTGCATATTCAGGTGTTTTACGGTGTAAAATAAGATTGTCGAACTTTGATGACATCACGGCTCGAAATTAAGAACAGTAGCTTTGTGCGTGCATTTCATCGAGCTCCCACAAGCATTCTTGTGGTGTGTTTCTTTAAAAATTGTGCATATTCTGGTGTTTTACAGTGTAAAATTAGATAGTCGCACTTCGATGACATCACGGCTCGAACTAAGGAATTGTGGCTTCGTGCGTGCATTTCATCGAGCTTCCACAAGCATTTTTGTGGTGTGTTTCCATTGGAAATGTGCATATTCAGGTGTTTTACGGTGTAAAATATGATTGTCGCTCTTTGATGACATCACGGCTTGAACTAGGAATAGTAGCTTCATGCGTGCATTTCATCGAGCTTCCACAAGCATTTTTGTGGTGTATTTCCATTGGAATTGTGCATATTCAGGTGTTTCACGGTGTAAAATAAGATTGTCGAACTTTGATGACATCACGGCTCGAACTTAGGAATAGTAGCTTTGTGCGTGCATTTCATCGAGCTTCCACAAGCATTTTTGTGGTGTATTTCTTTTAAAATTGTGCATATTCAGGTGTTTTACGGTGTAAAATTAGATAGTCGCACTTTGATGACATCACGGCTCGAACTAAGGAATATTAGCTTCGTGCATGCATTTCATCGAGCTTCCACAAGCATTTTTCTGGTGTATTTCTTTTAAAATTGAGCATATTCAGGTGTTTTACGGTGTAAAATTAGATAGTCGCACTTTGATGACATCACGGGTCGATCTAAGACATAGAAGCTTCGTGCGTGCATTTCATCGAGCTTCCACAAGCATTTTTGTGGTGTATTTCCATTGGAATTGTGCATATTCAGGTGTTTTACGGTGTAAAATAAGATTGTCGAACTTTGATGACATCACGTCTCGAAATTAGGAACAGTAGCTTTGTGCGTGCATTTCATCGAGCTACCACAAGCATTTTTGTGGTGTGTTTCTTTAAAAATTGTGAATTTTCAGGTGTTTTACGGTGTAAAATTAGATAGTCGCACTTTGATGACATCACGGCTTGAACTAAGGAACAGTTGCTTCGTGCGTGCATTTCATCGAGCTTCCACAAGCATTTTTGTGGTGTGTTTCCATTAGAAATGTGCATATTCAGGTGTTTTACGGTGTAAAATATAATTGTCGAACTTTGATGACATCACGGCTTGAACTAGGAATAGTAGCTTCATGCGTGCATTTCATCGAGCTTCCACAAGCATTTTTGTGGTGTATTTCCATTGGAATTGTGCATATTCAGGTGTTTCACGGTGTAAAATAAGATTATCGAACTTTGATGACATCACGGCTCGAACTTAGGAACAGTAGCTTTGTGCATGCATTTCATCGAGCTTCCACAAGCATTTTTGTGGTGTATTTCTTTTAAAATTGTGCATATTCAGGTGTTTTACGGTGTAAAATTAGATAGTCGCACTTTGATGACATCACGGCTCGAACTTAGGAATAGTAGCTACGTGCGTGCATTTCATCGAGCTTCCACAAGCATTTTTGTGGTGTATTTCCATTTGAATTGTGCATATTCAGGTGTTTTATGGTGTAAAATATGATTGTCGAACTTTGGTGACATCACGGCTCGAACTAAGGAATAGTAGCTTCATGCGTGCATTTCATCGAGCTTCCACAAGCATTTTTGTGGTGTATTTCCATTGGAATTGTGCATATTCAGGTGTTTTATGGTGTAAAATATGATTGTCGAACTTTGATGACATCACGGCTCGAAATTAGGAACAGTAGGTTTGTGCGTGCATTTCATCGAGCTACCACAAGCATTTTTGTGGTGTGTTTCTTTAAAAATTGTGCATATTCAGGTGTTTTACGGTTTAAAATTAGATAGTCGCACTTTGATGACATCACGGCTTGAACTAAGGAATAGTGGCTTCGTGCGTGCATTTCATCGAGCTTCCACAAGCATTTTTGTGGTGTGTTTCCATTAGAAATGTGCATATTCAGGTGTTTTACGGTGTAAAATATGATTGTCGAACTTTGATGATATCACGGCTTGAACTAGGAATAGTAGCTTCATGCGCGCATTTCATCAAGCTACCACAAGCATTTTTGTGGTGTGTTTCTTTTAAAATTGTGCATATTCAGGTGTTTTAAGGTGTAAAATTAGTTAGTCGCACTTTGATGACATCACGGCTCGAACTAAGACAAAGTAGCTTCGTGCGTGCATTTCATCGAGCTTCCTCAAGCATTTTTGTGGTGTATTTCCATTGGATTTGTGCATATTCAGGTGTTTTACGGTGTAAAATAAGATTGTCGAACTTACATGACATCATGTCTCGAAATAAGGAATAGTAGCTTAGTGTGTGCATTTCATCGAGCTTCCACAAGCATTTTTGTGGTGTTTTTCATTGGAAATGTGCATATTCAGGTGTTTTCCCGTGATAAATATGATTGTCGAACTTTGATGACATCACGGCTCGAACTAAGGAATAGTAGCTTCATGCGTGCATTTCATCGAGCTTCCACAAGCATTGTTGTGGAGTATTTCCATTGGAATTGTGCATATTCAGGTGTTTTACGGTGTAAAATAAGATTGTCGAACTTTGATGACATCACGGCTCGAAATTAGGAACACTAGCTTTGTGCTTGCTTTTCATCGAGCTACCACAAGCATTTTTGTGGTGTGTTTCTTTAAAAATTGTGCATATTCTGTTGCTTTTCAGTGTAAAATTAGATAGTCGCACTTTGATGACATCACTGCTCGAACTAAGGAATAGTACCTTCGTGCGTGCATTTCATCGAGCTTCCACAAGCATTTTTGTGGTGTATTTCCATTGGAATTGTGCATATTCAGGTGTTTTACGGTGTATAATAAGATTATCGAACTTTGATGACATCATGGCTCGAACTTAGGAACAGTAGCTTTGTGCGTGCATTTCATCGAGCTTCCACAAGCATTTTTGTGGTGTATTTCTTTTAAAATTGTGCATATTCAGGTGTTTTACGGTGTAAAATTAGATAGTCGCACTTTGATGACATCACGGCTCGAACTAAGACATAGTAGCTTCGTGCGTGCATTTCATCGAGCTTCCACAAGCATTTTTGTGGTGTGTTTCCATTAGAAATGTGCATATTCAGGTGTTTTACGGTGTAAAATATGATTGTCGAACTTTGATGACATCACGGCTTGAACTAGGAATAGTAGCTTCATGCGTGCATTTCATCGAGCTTCCACAAGCATTTTTGTGGTGTATTTTCATTGGAATTGTGCATATTCAGGTGTTTTACGGTGTAAAATAAGATTGTCGAACTTTGATGACATCACGGCTCGAACTTAGGAACAGTAGCTTTGTGCTTGCATTTCATCGATCTTCCACAAGCATTTTTGTGGTGTGTTTCCATTGGAATTGTGCATATTCTGGTGTTTTACGGTGTAAAATTAGACTGTCGCACTTTGATGACATCACGGCTCGAACTAAGGATAAGTAGCTTCGTGCGTGCATTTCATCGAGCTTCCACAAGCATTTTTGTGGTGTGTTTCCATTGGAATTGTGCATATTCTGTTGTTTTACGGTGTAAAATTAGATTGTCGCACTTTGATGACATCACGGCTCGAACTAAGGAATAGTAGCTTCGTGCGTGCATTTCATCGAGCTACCACAAGCATTTTTGTGGTGTATTTCCATTGGAATTGTGCATATTCAGGTGTTTTAAGGTGTATAATAAGATCATCGAACTTTGATGACATCATGGCTCGAACTTAGGAACAGTAGCTTTGTGCGTGCATTTCATCGAGCTTCCACAAGCATTTTTGTGGTGTATTTCTTTTAAAATTGTGCATATTCAGGTGTTTTACGGTGTAAAATTAGATAGTCGCACTTTGATGACATCACGGCTCGAACTTAGGAATAGTAGCTTCGTGTGTGCATTTCATCAAGCTTCCACAAGCATTTTTGTGGTGTGTTTCCATTAGAAATGTGCATATTCAGGTGTTTTACGGTGTAAAATATGATTGTCGAACTTTGATGACATCACGGCTTGAACTAAGGAATAGTAGCTTCATGCGTGCATTTCATCGAGCTTCCACAAGCATTTTTGTGGTGTATTTCCATTGGAATTGTGCATATTCAGGTGTTTTACGGTGTAAAAAAGAATGTCGAACTTTGATGACATCACGGCTCAAACTTAGGGACAGTAGCTTTGTGCTTGCATTTCATCGAGCTTCCACAAGTATTTTTGTGGTGTATTTCTTTTAAAATTGTGCATATTCAGGTGTTTTACGGTGTAAAATTAGATAGTCGCACTTTGATGACATCACGGCTCGAACTTCGGAATAGTAGCTTCGTGCGCGCATTTCATCGAGCTTCCACAAGCATTTTTGTGGTGTATTTCCATTGGAATTGTGCATATTCAGGTGTTTTACGGTGTAAAATAAGATTGTCGAACTTTGATGACATCACGGCTCGAAATTAAGAACAGTAGCTTTGTGCGTGCATTTCATTGAGCTCCCACAAGCATTCTTGTGGTGTGTTTCTTTAAAAATTGTGCATATTCTGGTGTTTTACAGTGTAAAATTAGATAGTCGCACTTCGATGACATCACGGCTCGAACTAAGGAATTGTGGCTTCGTGCGTGCATTTCATCGAGCTTCCACAAGCATTTTTGTGGTGTGTTTCCATTGGAAATGTGCATATTCAGGTGTTTTACGGTGTAAAATATGATTGTCGCTCTTTGATGACATCACGGCTTGAACTAGGAATAGTAGCTTCATGCGTGCATTTCATCGAGCTTCCACAAGCATTTTTGTGGTGTATTTCCATTGGAATTGTGCATATTCAGGTGTTTCACGGTGTAAAATAAGATTGTCGAACTTTGATGACATCACGGCTCGAACTTAGGAATATTAGCTTCGTGCATGCATTTCATCGAGCTTCCACAAGCATTTTTCTGGTGTATTTCTTTTAAAATTGAGCATATTCAGGTGTTTTACGGTGTAAAATTAGATAGTCGCACTTTGATGACATCACGGGTCGATCTAAGACATAGAAGCTTCGTGCGTGCATTTCATCGAGCTTCCACAAGCATTTTTGTGGTGTATTTCCATTGGAATTGTGCATATTCAGGTGTTTTACGGTGTAAAATAAGATTGTCGAACTTTGATGACATCACGTCTCGAAATTAGGAACAGTAGCTTTGTGCGTGCATTTCATCGAGCTACCACAAGCATTTTTGTGGTGTGTTTCTTTAAAAATTGTGAATTTTCAGGTGTTTTACGGTGTAAAATTAGATAGTCGCACTTTGATGACATCACGGCTTGAACTAAGGAACAGTTGCTTCGTGCGTGCATTTCATCGAGCTTCCACAAGCATTTTTGTGGTGTGTTTCCATTAGAAATGTGCATATTCAGGTGTTTTACGGTGTAAAATATGATTGTCGAACTTTGATGACATCACGGCTTGAACTAGGAATAGTAGCTTCATGCGTGCATTTCATCGAGCTTCCACAAGCATTTTTGTGGTCTATTTCCATTGGAATTGTGCATATTCAGGTGTTTCACGGTGTAAAATAAGATTATCGAACTTTGATGACATCACGGCTCGAACTTAGGAACAGTAGCTTTGTGCATGCATTTCATCGAGCTTCCACAAGCATTTTTGTGGTGTATTTCTTTTAAAATTGTGCATATTCAGGTGTTTTACGGTGTAAAATTAGATAGTCGCACTTTGATGACATCACGGCTCGAACTTAGGAATAGTAGCTACGTGCGTGCATTTCATCGAGCTTCCACAAGCATTTTTGTGGTGTATTTCCATTTGAATTGTGCATATTCAGGTGTTTTATGGTGTAAAATATGATTGTCGAACTTTGGTGACATCACGGCTCGAACTAAGGAATAGTAGCTTCATGCGTGCATTTCATCGAGCTTCCACAAGCATTTTTGTGGTGTATTTCCATTGGAATTGTGCATATTCAGGTGTTTTATGGTGTAAAATATGATTGTCGAACTTTGATGACATCACGGCTCGAAATTAGGAACAGTAGGTTTGTGCGTGCATTTCATCGAGCTACCACAAGCATTTTTGTGGTGTGTTTCTTTAAAAATTGTGCATATTCAGGTGTTTTACGGTTTAAAATTAGATAGTCGCACTTTGATGACATCACGGCTTGAACTAAGGAATAGTGGCTTCGTGCGTGCATTTCATCGAGCTTCCACAAGCATTTTTGTGGTGTGTTTCCATTAGAAATGTGCATATTCAGGTGTTTTACGGTGTAAAATATGATTGTCGAACTTTGATGATATCACGGCTTGAACTAGGAATAGTAGCTTCATGCGCACATTTCATCGAGCTTCCACAAGCATTTTTGTTGTGTATTTCTTTTAAAATTGTGCATATTCAGGTGTTTTACTGTGTAAAATTAGATTGTCGCACTTTGATGACATCACGGCTCGAACTAAGGAATAGTAGCTTCGTGCATGCATTTCATCAAGCTACCACAAGCATTTTTGTGGTGTGTTTCTTTTAAAATTGTGCATATTCAGGTGTTTTACGGTGTAAAATTAGATAGTCTCACTTTGATGACATCACGGCTCGAACTAAGACATAGTAGCTTCGTGCGTGCATTTCATCGAGCTTCCACAAGCATTTTTGTGGTGTATTTCCATTGGAATTGTGCATATTCAGGTGTTTTACGGTGTAAAATAAGATTGTCGAACTTACATGACATCACGTCTCGAAATAAGGAATAGTAGCTTCATGTGTGCATTTCATCGAGCTTCCACAAGCATTTTTGTGGTGTGTTTCATTGAAAATGTGCATATTCAGGTGTTTTACCGTGATAAATATGATTGTCGAACTTTGATGACATCACGGCTTGAACTAAGGAATAGTAGCTTCATGCGTGCATTTCATCGAGCTTCCACAAGCATTTTTGTGGTGTATTTCCATTGGAATTGTGCATATTCAGGTGTTTTACGGTGTAAAATAAGATTGTCGAACTTACATGACATCATGTCTCGAAATAAGGAATAGTAGCTTAGTGTGTGCATTTCATCGAGCTTCCACAAGCATTTTTGTGGTGTTTTTCATTGGAAATGTGCATATTCAGGTGTTTTCCCGTGATAAATATGATTGTCGAACTTTGATGACATCACGGCTCGAACTAAGGAATAGTAGCTTCATGCGTGCATTTCATCGAGCTTCCACAAGCATTGTTGTGGAGTATTTCCATTGGAATTGTGCATATTCAGGTGTTTTACGGTGTAAAATAAGATTGTCGAACTTTGATGACATCACGGCTCGAAATTAGGAACAGTAGCTTTGTGCGTGCTTTTCATCGAGCTACCACAAGCATTTTTGTGGTGTGTTTCTTTAAAAATTGTGCATATTCTGTTGCTTTTCAGTGTAAAATTAGATAGTCGCACTTTGATGACATCACTGCTCGAACTAAGGAATAGTACCTTCGTGCGTGCATTTCATCGAGCTTCCACAAGCATTTTTGTGGTGTATTTCCATTGGAATTGTGCATATTCAGGTGTTTTACGGTGTATAATAAGATTATCGAACTTTGATGACATCATGGCTCGAACTTAGGAACAGTAGCTTTGTGCGTGCATTTCATCGAGCTTCCACAAGCATTTTTGTGGTGTATTTCTTTTAAAATTGTGCATATTCCGGTGTTTTATGGTGTAAAGGTAGATAGTCGCACTTTGATGACATCACGGCTCGAACTAAGACATAGTAGCTTCGTGCGTGCATTTCATCGAGCTTCCACAAGCATTTTTGTGGTGTATTTCCATTGGAATTGTGCATATTCAGGTGTTTTATGGTGTAATATATGATTGTCGAACTTTGATGACATCATGTCTCGAACTAAGGAATACTAGCTTCATGTGTGCATTTCATCGAGCTTCCACAAGCATTTTTGTGGTGTATTTCCATTGGAAATGTGCATATTCAGGTGTTTTACGGTGTAAAATAAGATTGTCGAACTTTGATGACATCACGGCTTGAACTAAGGAATAGTGGCTTCGTGCGTGCATTTCATCGAGCTTCCACAAGCATTTTTGTGGTGTGTTTCCATTAGAAATGTGCATATTCAGGTGTTTTACGGTGTAAAATATGATTGTCGAACTTTGATGACATCACGGCTTGAACTAGGAATAGTAGCTTCATGCGTGCATTTCATCGAGCTTCCACAAGCATTTTTGTGGTGTATTTCCATTGGAATTGTGCATATTCAGGTGTTTTACGGTGTAAAATAAGATTGTCGAACTTTGATGACATCACGGCTCGAACTTAGGAACAGTAGCTTTGTGCGTGCATTTCATCGAGCTTCCACAAGCATTTTTGTGGTGTGTTTCCATTGGAATTGTGCATATTCAGGTGTTTTACGGTGTAAAATTAGACTGTCGCACTTTGATGACATCATGGCTCGAACTAAGGATAAGTAGCTTCATGCGTGCATTTCATCGAGCTTCCACAAGCATTTTTGTGGTGTGTTTCCATTGGAATTGTGCATATTCTGTTGTTTTACGGTGTAAAATTAGATTGTCGCACTTTGATGACATCACGGCTCGAACTAAGGAATAGTAGCTTCGTGCGTGCATTTCATCGAGCTACCACAAGCATTTTTGTGGTGTATTTCCATTGGAATTGTGCATATTCAGGTGTTTTAAGGTGTATAATAAGATCATCGAACTTTGATGACATCATGGCTCGAACTTAGGAACAGTAGCTTTGTGCGTGCATTTCATCGAGCTTCCACAAGCATTTTTGTGGTGTATTTCTTTTAAAATTGTGCATATTCAGGTGTTTTACGGTGTAAAATTAGATAGTCGCACTTTGATGACATCACGGCTCGAACTTAGGAATAGTAGCTTCGTGTGTGCATTTCATCAAGCTTCCACAAGCATTTTTGTGGTGTGTTTCCATTAGAAATGTGCATATTCAGGTGTTTTACGGTGTAAAATATGATTGTCGAACTTTGATGACATCACGGCTTGAACTAAGGAATAGTAGCTTCATGCGTGCATTTCATCGAGCTTCCACAAGCATTTTTGTGGTGTATTTCCATTGGAATTGTGCATATTCAGGTGTTTTACGGTGTAAAATAAGATTGTGGAACTTTGATGACATCACGGCTCAAACTTAGGGACAGTAGCTTTGTGCTTGCATTTCATCGAGCTTCCACAAGTATTTTTGTGGTGTATTTCTTTTAAAATTGTGCATATTCAGGTGTTTTACGGTGTAAAATTAGATAGTCGCACTTTGATGACATCACGGCTCGAACTTCGGAATAGTAGCTTCGTGCGCGCATTTCATCGAGCTTCCACAAGCATTTTTGTGGTGTATTTCCATTGGAATTGTGCATATTCAGGTGTTTTACGGTGTAAAATAAGATTGTCGAACTTTGATGACATCACGGCTTGAACTAGGAATAGTAGCTTCATGCGTGCATTTCATCGAGCTTCCACAAGCATTTTTGTGGTGTATTTCCATAGGAATTGTGCATATTCAGGTGTTTCACGGTGTAAAATAAGATTGTCGAACTTTGATGACATCACGGCTCGAACTTAGGAATAGTAGCTTTGTGCGTGCATTTCATCGAGCTTCCACAAGCATTTTTGTGGTGTATTTCTTTTAAAATTGTGCATATTCAGGTGTTTTACGGTGTAAAATTAGATAGTCGCACTTTGATGACATCACGGCTCGAACTAAGGAATATTAGCTTCGTGCATGCATTTCATCGAGCTTCCACAAGCATTTTTCTGGTGTATTTCTTTTAAAATTGAGCATATTCAGGTGTTTTACGGTGTAAAATTAGATAGTCGCACTTTGATGACATCACGGGTCGATCTAAGACATAGAAGCTTCGTGCGTGCATTTCATCGAGCTTCCACAAGCATTTTTGTGGTGTATTTCCATTGGAATTGTGCATATTCAGGTGTTTTACGGTGTAAAATAAGATTGTCGAACTTTGATGACATCACGTCTCGAAATTAGGAACAGTAGCTTTGTGTGTGCATTTCATCGAGCTACCACAAGCATTTTTGTGGTGTGTTTCTTTAAAAATTGTGAATTTTCAGGTGTTTTACGGTGTAAAATTAGATAGTCGCACTTTGATGACATCACGGCTCGAACTAAGACATAGTAGCTTCGTGCGTGCATTTCATCGAGCTTCCACAAGCATTTTTGTGGTGTATTTCCATTGGAATTGTGCATATTCAGGTGTTTTACGGTGTAAAATAAGATTGTCGAACTTTGATGACATCACGGCTCGAAATTAGGAACAGTAGGTTTGTGCGTGCATTTCATCGAGCTACCACAAGCATTTTTGTGGTGTGTTTCTTTAAAAATTGTGCATATTCAGGTGTTTTACGGTTTAAAATTAGATAGTCGCACTTTGATGACATCACGGCTTGAACTAAGGAATAGTGGCTTCGTGCGTGGATTTCATCGAGCTTCCACAAGCATTTTTGTGGTGTGTTTCCATTAGAAATGTGCATATTCAGGTGTTTTACGGTGTAAAATATGATTGTCGAACTTTGATGATATCACGGCTTGAACTAGGAATAGTAGCTTCATGCGCACATTTCATCGAGCTTCCACAAGCATTTTTGTGGTGTATTTCTTTTAAAATTGTGCATATTCAGGTGTTTTACTGTGTAAAATTAGATTGTCGCACTTTGATGACATCACGGCTCGAACTAAGGAATAGTAGCTTCGTGCATGCATTTCATCAAGCTACCACAAGCATTTTTGTGGTGTGTTTCTTTTAAAAATGTGCATATTCAGGTGTTTTACGGTGTAAAATTAGATAGTCTCACTTTGATGACATCACGGCTCGAACTAAGACATAGTAGCTTCGTGCGTGCATTTCATCGAGCTTCCACAAGCAATTTTGTGGTGTATTTCCATTGGAATTGTGCATATTCAGGTGTTTTACTGTGTAAAATAAGATTGTCGAACTTACATGACATCATGTCTCGAAATAAGGAATAGTAGCTTCATGTGTGCATTTCATCGAGCTTCCACAAGCATTTTTGTGGTGTGTTTCATTGAAAATGTGCATATTCAGGTGTTTTACCGTGATAAATATGATTGTCGAACTTTGATGACATCACGGCTTGAACTAAGGAATAGTAGCTTCATGCGTGCATTTCATCGAGCTTCCACAAGCATTTTTGTGGTGTATTTCCATTGTAATTGTGCATATTCAGGTGTTTTACGGTGTAAAATAAGATTGTCGAACTTACATGACATCATGTCTCGAAATAAGGAATAGTAGCTTAGTGTGTGCATTTCATCGAGCTTCCACAAGCATTTTTGTGGTGTTTTTCATTGGAAATGTGCATATTCAGGTGTTTTCCCGTGATAAATATGATTGTCGAACTTTGATGACATCACGGCTCGAACTAAGGAATAGTAGCTTCATGCGTGCATTTCATCGAGCTTCCACAAGCATTGTTGTGGAGTATTTCCATTGGAATTGTGCATATTCAGGTGTTTTACGGTGTAAAATAAGATTGTCGAACTTTGATGACAACACGGCTCGAAATTAGGAACAGTAGCTTTGTGCGTGCTTTTCATCGAGCTACCACAAGCATTTTTGTGGTGTGTTTCTTTAAAAATTGTGCATATTCTGTTGCTTTTCAGTGTAAAATTAGATAGTCGCACTTTGATGACATCACTGCTCGAACTAAGGAATAGTACCTTCGTGCGTGCATTTCATCGAGCTTCCACAAGCATTTTTGTGGTGTATTTCCATTGGAATTGTGCATATTCAGGTGTTTTACGGTGTATAATAAGATTATCGAACTTTGATGACATCATGGCTCGAACTTAGGAACAGTAGCTTTGTGCGTGCATTTCATCGAGCTTCCACAAGCATTTTTGTGGTGTATTTCTTTTAAAATTGTGCATATTCCGGTGCTTTATGGTGTAAAGTTAGATAGTCGCACTTTGATGACATCACGGCTCGAACTAAGACATAGTAGCTTCGTGCGTGCATTTCATCGAGCTTCCACAAGCATTTTTGTGGTGTATTTCCATTGGAATTGTGCATATTCAGGTGTTTTATGGTGTAATATATGATTGTCGAACTTTGATGACATCACGTCTCGAACTAAGGAATACTAGCTTCATGTGTGCATTTCATCGAGCTTCCACAAGCATTTTTGTGGTGTATTTCCATTGGAAATGTGCATATTCAGGTGTTTTACGGTGTAAAATAAGATTGTCGAACTTTGATGACATCACGGCTTGAACTAAGGAATAGTGGCTTCGTGCGTGCATTTCATCGAGCTTCCACAAGCATTTTTGTGGTGTGTTTCCATTAGAAATGTGCATATTCAGGTGTTTTACGGTGTAAAATATGATTGTCGAACTTTGATGACATCACGGCTTGAACTAGGAATAGTAGCTTCATGCGTGCATTTCATCGAGCTTCCACAAGCATTTTTGTGGTGTATTTCCATTGGAATTGTGCATATTCAGGTGTTTTACGGTGTAAAATAAGATTGTCGAACTTTGATGACATCACGGCTCGAAATTAGGAACAGTAGCTTTGTGCGTGCTTTTCATCGAGCTACCACAAGCATTTTTGTGGTGTGTTTCTTTAAAAATTGTGCATATTCTGTTGCTTTTCAGTGTAAAATTAGATAGTCGCACTTTGATGACATCACTGCTCGAACTAAGGAATAGTACCTTCGTGCGTGCATTTCATCGAGCTTCCACAAGCATTTTTGTGGTGTATTTCCATTGGAATTGTGCATATTCAGGTGTTTTACGGTGTATAATAAGATTATCGAACTTTGATGACATCATGGCTCGAACTTAGGAACAGTAGCTTTGTGCGTGCATTTCATCGAGCTTCCACAAGCATTTTTGTGGTGTATTTCTTTTAAAATTGTGCATATTCCGGTGTTTTATGGTGTAAAGGTAGATAGTCGCACTTTGATGACATCACGGCTCGAACTAAGACATAGTAGCTTCGTGCGTGCATTTCATCGAGCTTCCACAAGCATTTTTGTGGTGTATTTCCATTGGAATTGTGCATATTCAGGTGTTTTATGGTGTAATATATGATTGTCGAACTTTGATGACATCATGTCTCGAACTAAGGAATACTAGCTTCATGTGTGCATTTCATCGAGCTTCCACAAGCATTTTTGTGGTGTATTTCCATTGGAAATGTGCATATTCAGGTGTTTTACGGTGTAAAATAAGATTGTCGAACTTTGATGACATCACGGCTTGAACTAAGGAATAGTGGCTTCGTGCGTGCATTTCATCGAGCTTCCACAAGCATTTTTGTGGTGTGTTTCCATTAGAAATGTGCATATTCAGGTGTTTTACGGTGTAAAATATGATTGTCGAACTTTGATGACATCACGGCTTGAACTAGGAATAGTAGCTTCATGCGTGCATTTCATCGAGCTTCCACAAGCATTTTTGTGGTGTATTTCCATTGGAATTGTGCATATTCAGGTGTTTTACGGTGTAAAATAAGATTGTCGAACTTTGATGACATCACGGCTCGAAATTAGGAACAGTAGCTTTGTGCGTGCATTTCATCGAGCTTCCACAAGCATTTTTGTGGTGTGTTTCCATTGGAATTGTGCATATTCAGGTGTTTTACGGTGTAAAATTAGACTGTCGCACTTTGATGACATCACGGCTCGAACTAAGGATAAGTAGCTTCGTGCGTGCATTTCATCGAGCTTCCACAAGCATTTTTGTGGTGTGTTTCCATTGGAATTGTGCATATTCTGTTGTTTTACGGTGTAAAATTAGATTGTCGCACTTTGATGACATCACGGCTCGAACTAAGGAATAGTAGCTTCGTGCGTGCATTTCATCGAGCTACCACAAGCATTTTTGTGGTGTATTTCCATTGGAATTGTGCATATTCAGGTGTTTTAAGGTGTATAATAAGATCATCGAACTTTGATGACATCATGGCTCGAACTTAGGAACAGTAGCTTTGTGCGTGCATTTCATCGAGCTTCCACAAGCATTTTTGTGGTGTATTTCTTTTAAAATTGTGCATATTCAGGTGTTTTACGGTGTAAAATTAGATAGTCGCACTTTGATGACATCACGGCTCGAACTTCGGAATAGTAGCTTCGTGCGCGCATTTCATCGAGCTTCCACAAGCATTTTTGTGGTGTATTTCCATTGGAATTGTGCATATTCAGGTGTTTTACGGTGTAAAATAAGATTGTCGAACTTTGATGACATCACGGCTTGAACTAGGAATAGTAGCTTCATGCGTGCATTTCATCGAGCTTCCACAAGCATTTTTGTGGTGTATTTCCATAGGAATTGTGCATATTCAGGTGTTTCACGGTGTAAAATAAGATTGTCGAACTTTGATGACATCACGGCTCGAACTTAGGAATAGTAGCTTTGTGCGTGCATTTCATCGAGCTTCCACAAGCATTTTTGTGGTGTATTTCTTTTAAAATTGTGCATATTCAGGTGTTTTACGGTGTAAAATTAGATAGTCGCACTTTGATGACATCACGGCTCGAACTAAGGAATATTAGCTTCGTGCATGCATTTCATCGAGCTTCCACAAGCATTTTTCTGGTGTATTTCTTTTAAAATTGAGCATATTCAGGTGTTTTACGGTGTAAAATTAGATAGTCGCACTTTGATGACATCACGGGTCGATCTAAGACATAGAAGCTTCGTGCGTGCATTTCATCGAGCTTCCACAAGCATTTTTGTGGTGTATTTCCATTGGAATTGTGCATATTCAGGTGTTTTACGGTGTAAAATAAGATTGTCGAACTTTGATGACATCACGTCTCGAAATTAGGAACAGTAGCTTTGTGCGTGCATTTCATCGAGCTACCACAAGCATTTTTGTGGTGTGTTTCTTTAAAAATTGTGAATTTTCAGGTGTTTTACGGTGTAAAATTAGATAGTCGCACTTTGATGACATCACGGCTCGAACTAAGACATAGTAGCTTCGTGCGTGCATTTCATCGAGCTTCCACAAGCATTTTTGTGGTGTATTTCCATTGGAATTGTGCATATTCAGGTGTTTTACGGTGTAAAATAAGATTGTCGAACTTTGATGACATCACGGCTCGAAATTAGGAACAGTAGGTTTGTGCGTGCATTTCATCGAGCTACCACAAGCATTTTTGTGGTGTGTTTCTTTAAAAATTGTGCATATTCAGGTGTTTTACGGTTTAAAATTAGATAGTCGCACTTTGATGACATCACGGCTTGAACTAAGGAATAGTGGCTTCGTGCGTGCATTTCATCGAGCTTCCACAAGCATTTTTGTGGTGTGTTTCCATTAGAAATGTGCATATTCAGGTGTTTTACGGTGTAAAATATGATTGTCGAACTTTGATGATATCACGGCTTGAACTAGGAATAGTAGCTTCATGCGCACATTTCATCGAGCTTCCACAAGCATTTTTGTGGTGTATTTCTTTTAAAATTGTGCATATTCAGGTGTTTTACTGTGTAAAATTAGATTGTCGCACTTTGATGACATCACGGCTCGAACTAAGGAATAGTAGCTTCGTGCATGCATTTCATCAAGCTACCACAAGCATTTTTGTGGTGTGTTTCTTTTAAAAATGTGCATATTCAGGTGTTTTACGGTGTAAAATTAGATAGTCTCACTTTGATGACATCACGGCTCGAACTAAGACATAGTAGCTTCGTGCGTGCATTTCATCGAGCTTCCACAAGCAATTTTGTGGTGTATTTCCATTGGAATTGTGCATATTCAGGTGTTTTACTGTGTAAAATAAGATTGTCGAACTTACATGACATCATGTCTCGAAATAAGGAATAGTAGCTTCATGTGTGCATTTCATCGAGCTTCCACAAGCATTTTTGTGGTGTGTTTCATTGAAAATGTGCATATTCAGGTGTTTTACCGTGATAAATATGATTGTCGAACTTTGATGACATCACGGCTTGAACTAAGAAATAGTAGCTTCATGCGTGCATTTCATCGAGCTTCCACAAGCATTTTTGTGGTGTATTTCCATTGTAATTGTGCATATTCAGGTGTTTTACGGTGTAAAATAAGATTGTCGAACTTACATGACATCATGTCTCGAAATAAGGAATAGTAGCTTAGTGTGTGCATTTCATCGAGCTTCCACAAGCATTTTTGTGGTGTTTTTCATTGGAAATGTGCATATTCAGGTGTTTTCCCGTGATAAATATGATTGTCGAACTTTGATGACATCACGGCTCGAACTAAGGAATAGTAGCTTCATGCGTGCATTTCATCGAGCTTCCACAAGCATTGTTGTGGAGTATTTCCATTGGAATTGTGCATATTCAGGTGTTTTACGGTGTAAAATAAGATTGTCGAACTTTGATGACAACACGGCTCGAAATTAGGAACAGTAGCTTTGTGCGTGCTTTTCATCGAGCTACCACAAGCATTTTTGTGGTGTGTTTCTTTAAAAATTGTGCATATTCTGTTGCTTTTCAGTGTAAAATTAGATAGTCGCACTTTGATGACATCACTGCTCGAACTAAGGAATAGTACCTTCGTGCGTGCATTTCATCGAGCTTCCACAAGCATTTTTGTGGTGTATTTCCATTGGAATTGTGCATATTCAGGTGTTTTACGGTGTATAATAAGATTATCGAACTTTGATGACATCATGGCTCGAACTTAGGAACAGTAGCTTTGTGCGTGCATTTCATCGAGCTTCCACAAGCATTTTTGTGGTGTATTTCTTTTAAAATTGTGCATATTCCGGTGTTTTATGGTGTAAAGTTAGATAGTCGCACTTTGATGACATCACGGCTCGAACTAAGACATAGTAGCTTCGTGCGTGCATTTCATCGAGCTTCCACAAGCATTTTTGTGGTGTATTTCCATTGGAATTGTGCATATTCAGGTGTTTTATGGTGTAATATATGATTGTCGAACTTTGATGACATCACGTCTCTAACTAAGGAATACTAGCTTCGTGTGTGCATTTCATCGAGCTTCCACAAGCATTTTTGTGGTGTATTTCCATTAGAAATGTGCATATTCAGGTGTTTTACGGTGTAAAATATGATTGTCGAACTTTGATGACATCACGGCTTGAACTAGGAATAGTAGCTTCATGCGTGCATTTCATCGAGCTTCCACAAGCATTTTTGTGGTGTATTTCCATTGGAATTGTGCATATTCAGGTGTTTTACGGTGTAAAATAAGATTGTTGAACTTTGATGACATCACGGCTCGAACTTAGGAATAGTAGCTTTGTGCGTGCATTTCATCGAGCTTCCACAAGCATTTTTGTGGTGTGTTTCCATTGAAATTGTGCATATTCAGGTGTTTTACGGTGTAAAATTAGACTGTCGCACTTTGATGACATCACGGCTCGAACTAAGGATAAGTAGCTTCGTGCGTGCATTTCATCGAGCTTCCACAAGCATTTTTGTGGTGTGTTTCCATTGGAATTGTGCATATTCTGTTGTTTTACGGTGTAAAATTAGATTGTCGCACTTTGATGACATCACGGCTCGAACTAAGGAATAGTAGCTTCGTGCGTGCATTTCATCGAGCTACCACAAGCATTTTTGTGGTGTATTTCCATTGGAATTGTGCATATTCAGGTGTTTTAAGGTGTATAATAAGATCATCGAACTTTGATGACATCATGGCTCGAACTTAGGAACAGTAGCTTTGTGCGTGCATTTCATCGAGCTTCCACAAGCATTTTTGTGGTTATTTCTTTTAAAATTGTGCATATTCAGGTGTTTTACGGTGTAAAATTAGATAGTCGCACTTTGATGACATCACGGCTCGAACTTAGGAATAGTAGCTTCGTGTGTGCATTTCATCAAGCTTCCACAAGCATTTTTGTGGTGTGTTTCCATTAGAAATGTGCATATTCAGGTGTTTTACGGTGTAAAATATGATTGTCGAACTTTGATGACATCACGGCTTGAACTAAGGAATAGTAGCTTCATGCGTGCATTTCATCGAGCTTCCACAAGCATTTTTGTGGTGTATTTCCATTGGAATTGTGCATATTCAGGTGTTTTACGGTGTAAAATAAGATTGTCGAACTTTGATGACATCACGGCTCAAACTTAGGGACAGTAGCTTTGTGCTTGCATTTCATCGAGCTTCCACAAGTATTTTTGTGGTGTATTTCTTTTAAAATTGTGCATATTCAGGTGTTTTACGGTGTAAAATTAGATAGTCGCACTTTGATGACATCACGGCTCGAACTTCGGAATAGTAGCTTCGTGCGCGCATTTCATCGAGCTTCCACAAGCATTTTTGTGGTGTATTTCCATTGGAATTGTGCATATTCAGGTGTTTTACGGTGTAAAATAAGATTGTCGAACTTTGATGACATCACGGCTCGAAATTAGGAACAGTAGCTTTGTGCGTGCATTTCATCGAGCTCCCACAAGCATTCTTGTGGTGTGTTTCTTTAAAAATTGTGCATATTCTGGTGTTTTACAGTGTAAAATTAGATAGTCGCACTTTGATGACATCACGGCTCGAACTAAGGAATTGTGGCTTCGTGCGTGCATTTCATCGAGCTTCCACAAGCATTTTTGTGGTGTGTTTCCATTGGAAATGTGCATATTCAGGTGTTTTACGGTGTAAAATATGATTGTCGCTCTTTGATGACATCACGGCTTGAACTAGGAATAGTAGCTTCATGCGTGCATTTCATCGAGCTTCCACAAGCATTTTTGTGGTGTATTTCCATTGGAATTGTGCATATTCAGGTGTTTCACGGTGTAAAATAAGATTGTCGAACTTTGATGACATCACGGCTCGAAATTAGGAACAGTAGCTTTGTGCGTGCATTTCATCGAGCTCCCACAAGCATTCTTGTGGTGTGTTTCTTTAAAAATTGTGCATATTCTGGTGTTTTACAGTGTAAAATTAGATAGTCACACTTTGATGACATCACGGCTCGAACTAAGGAATTGTGGCTTCGTGCGTGCATTTCATCGAGCTTCCACAAGCATTTTTGTGGTGTGTTTCCATTGGAAATGTGCATATTCAGGTGTTTTACGGTGTAAAATATGATTGTCGCTCTTTGATGACATCACGGCTTGAACTAGGAATAGTAGCTTCATGCGTGCATTTCATCGAGCTACCACAAGCATTTTTGTGGTGTGTTTCTTTAAAAATTGTGCATATTCAGGTGTTTTACAGTTTAAAATTAGATAGTCGCACTTTGATGACATCACGGCTTGAACTAAGGAATAGTGGCTTCGTGCGTGCATTTCATCGAGCTTCCACAAGCATTTTTGTGGTGTGTTTCCATTAGAAATGTGCATATTCAGGTGTTTTACGGTGTAAAATATGATTGTCGAACTTTGATGATATCACGGCTTGAACTAGGAATAGTAGCTTCATGCGCACATTTCATCGAGCTTCCACAAGCATTTTTGTGGTGTATTTCTTTTAAAATTGTGCATATTCAGGTGTTTTACTGTGTAAAATTAGATTGTCGCACTTTGATGACATCACGGCTCGAACTAAGGAATAGTAGCTTCGTGCATGCATTTCATCAAGCTACCACAAGCATTTTTGTGGTGTGTTTCTTTTAAAAATGTGCATATTCAGGTGTTTTACGGTGTAAAATTAGATAGTCTCACTTTGATGACATCACGGCTCGAACTAAGACATAGTAGCTTCGTGCGTGCATTTCATCGAGCTTCCACAAGCAATTTTGTGGTGTATTTCCATTGGAATTGTGCATATTCAGGTGTTTTACTGTGTAAAATAAGATTGTCGAACTTACATGACATCATGTCTCGAAATAAGGAATAGTAGCTTCATGTGTGCATTTCATCGAGCTTCCACAAGCATTTTTGTGGTGTGTTTCATTGAAAATGTGCATATTCAGGTGTTTTACCGTGATAAATATGATTGTCGAACTTTGATGACATCACGGCTTGAACTAAGGAATAGTAGCTTCATGCGTGCATTTCATCGAGCTTCCACAAGCATTTTTGTGGTGTATTTCCATTGTAATTGTGCATATTCAGGTGTTTTACGGTGTAAAATAAGATTGTCGAACTTACATGACATCATGTCTCGAAATAAGGAATAGTAGCTTAGTGTGTGCATTTCATCGAGCTTCCACAAGCATTTTTGTGGTGTTTTTCATTGGAAATGTGCATATTCAGGTGTTTTCCCGTGATAAATATGATTGTCGAACTTTGATGACATCACGGCTCGAACTAAGGAATAGTAGCTTCATGCGTGCATTTCATCGAGCTTCCACAAGCATTGTTGTGGAGTATTTCCATTGGAATTGTGCATATTCAGGTGTTTTACGGTGTAAAATAAGATTGTCGAACTTTGATGACAACACGGCTCGAAATTAGGAACAGTAGCTTTGTGCGTGCTTTTCATCGAGCTACCACAAGCATTTTTGTGGTGTGTTTCTTTAAAAATTGTGCATATTCTGTTGCTTTTCAGTGTAAAATTAGATAGTCGCACTTTGATGACATCACTGCTCGAACTAAGGAATAGTACCTTCGTGCGTGCATTTCATCGAGCTTCCACAAGCATTTTTGTGGTGTATTTCCATTGGAATTGTGCATATTCAGGTGTTTTACGGTGTATAATAAGATTATCGAACTTTGATGACATCATGGCTCGAACTTAGGAACAGTAGCTTTGTGCGTGCATTTCATCGAGCTTCCACAAGCATTTTTGTGGTGTATTTCTTTTAAAATTGTGCATATTCCGGTGTTTTATGGTGTAAAGTTAGATAGTCGCACTTTGATGACATCACGGCTCGAACTAAGACATAGTAGCTTCGTGCGTGCATTTCATCGAGCTTCCACAAGCATTTTTGTGGTGTATTTCCATTGGAATTGTGCATATTCAGGTGTTTTATGGTGTAATATATGATTGTCGAACTTTGATGACATCACGTCTCGAACTAAGGAATACTAGCTTCATGTGTGCATTTCATCGAGCTTCCACAAGCATTTTTGTGGTGTATTTCCATTAGAAATGTGCATATTCAGGTGTTTTACGGTGTAAAATATGATTGTCGAACTTTGATGACATCACGGCTTGAACTAGGAATAGTAGCTTCATGCGTGCATTTCATCGAGCTTCCACAAGCATTTTTGTGGTGTATTTCCATTGGAATTGTGCATATTCAGGTGTTTTACGGTGTAAAATAAGATTGTTGAACTTTGATGACATCACGGCTCGAACTTAGGAATAGTAGCTTTGTGCGTGCATTTCATCGAGCTTCCACAAGCATTTTTGTGGTGTGTTTCCATTGAAATTGTGCATATTCAGGTGTTTTACGGTGTAAAATTAGACTGTCGCACTTTGATGACATCACGGCTCGAACTAAGGATAAGTAGCTTCGTGCGTGCATTTCATCGAGCTTCCACAAGCATTTTTGTGGTGTGTTTCCATTGGAATTGTGCATATTCTGTTGTTTTACGGTGTAAAATTAGATTGTCGCACTTTGATGACATCACGGCTCGAACTAAGGAATAGTAGCTTCGTGCGTGCATTTCATCGAGCTACCACAAGCATTTTTGTGGTGTATTTCCATTGGAATTGTGCATATTCAGGTGTTTTAAGGTGTATAATAAGATCATCGAACTTTGATGACATCATGGCTCGAACTTAGGAACAGTAGCTTTGTGCGTGCATTTCATCGAGCTTCCACAAGCATTTTTGTGGTTATTTCTTTTAAAATTGTGCATATTCAGGTGTTTTACGGTGTAAAATTAGATAGTCGCACTTTGATGACATCACGGCTCGAACTTAGGAATAGTAGCTTCGTGTGTGCATTTCATCAAGCTTCCACAAGCATTTTTGTGGTGTGTTTCCATTAGAAATGTGCATATTCAGGTGTTTTACGGTGTAAAATATGATTGTCGAACTTTGATGACATCACGGCTTGAACTAAGGAATAGTAGCTTCATGCGTGCATTTCATCGAGCTTCCACAAGCATTTTTGTGGTGTATTTCCATTGGAATTGTGCATATTCAGGTGTTTTACGGTGTAAAATAAGATTGTCGAACTTTGATGACATCACGGCTCGAAATTAGGAACAGTAGCTTTGTGCGTGCATTTCATCGAGCTCCCACAAGCATTCTTGTGGTGTGTTTCTTTAAAAATTGTGCATATTCTGGTGTTTTACAGTGTAAAATTAGATAGTCGCACTTTGATGACATCACGGCTCGAACTAAGGAATTGTGGCTTCGTGCGTGCATTTCATCGAGCTTCCACAAGCATTTTTGTGGTGTGTTTCCATTGGAAATGTGCATATTCAGGTGTTTTACGGTGTAAAATATGATTGTCGCTCTTTGATGACATCACGGCTTGAACTAGGAATAGTAGCTTCATGCGTGCATTTCATCGAGCTTCCACAAGCATTTTTGTGGTGTATTTCCATTGGAATTGTGCATATTCAGGTGTTTCACGGTGTAAAATAAGATTGTCGAACTTTGATGACATCACGGCTCGAACTTAGGAATAGTAGCTTTGTGCGTGCATTTCATCGAGCTTCCACAAGCATTTTTGTGGTGTATTTCTTTTAAAATTGTGCATATTCAGGTGTTTTACGGTGTAAAATTAGATAGTCGCACTTTGATGACATCACGGCTCGAACTAAGGAATATTAGCTTCGTGCATGCATTTCATCGAGCTTCCACAAGCATTTTTCTGGTGTATTTCTTTTAAAATTGAGCATATTCAGGTGTTCTACGGTGTAAAATTAGATAGTCGCACTTTGATGACATCACGGGTCGATCTAAGACATAGAAGCTTCGTGCGTGCATTTCATCGAGCTTCCACAAGGATTTTTGTGGTGTATTTCCATTGGAATTGTGCATATTCAGGTGTTTTACGGTGTAAAATAAGATTGTCGAACTTTGATGACATCACGTCTCGAAATTAGGAACAGTAGCTTTGTGCGTGCATTTCATCGAGCTACCACAAGCATTTTTGTGGTGTGTTTCTTTAAAAATTGTGAATTTTCAGGTGTTTTACGGTGTAAAATTAGATAGTCGCACTTTGATGACATCACGGCTTGAACTACGGAATAGTTGCTTCGTGCGTGCATTTCATCGAGCTTCCACAAGCATTTTTGTGGTGTGTTTCCATTAGAAATGTGCATATTCAGGTGTTTTACGGTGTAAAATATGATTGTCGAACTTTGATGACATCACGGCTTGAACTAGGAATAGTAGCTTCATGCGTGCATTTCATCGAGCTTCCACAAGCATTTTTGTGGTGTATTTCCATTGGAATTGTGCATATTCAGGTGTTTCACGGTGTAAAATAAGATTATCGAACTTTGATGACATCACGGCTCGAACTTAGGAACAGTAGCTTTGTGCATGCATTTCATCGAGCTTCCACAAGCATTTTTGTGGTGTATTTCTTTTAAAATTGTGCATATTCAGGTGTTTTACGGTGTAAAATTAGATAGTCGCACTTTGATGACATCACGGCTCGAACTTAGGAATAGTAGCTACGTGCGTGCATTTCATCGAGCTTCCACAAGCATTTTTGTGGTGTATTTCCATTTGAATTGTGCATATTCAGGTGTTTTATGGTGTAAAATATGATTGTCGAACTTTGGTGACATCACGGCTCGAACTAAGGAATAGTAGCTTCATGCGTGCATTTCATCGAGCTTCCACAAGCATTTTTGTGGTGTATTTCCATTGGAATTGTGCATATTCAGGTGTTTTATGGTGTAAAATATGATTGTCGAACTTTGATGACATCACGGCTCGAACTTAGGAATAGTAGCTTCATGCGTGCATTTCATCGAGCTTCCACAAGCATTTTTGTGGTGTATTTCTTTTAAAATTGTGCATATTCAGGTGTTTTATGGTGTAAAATATGATTGTCGAACTTTGATGACATCACGGCTCGAACTAAGGAATAGTAGCTTCATGCGTGCATTTCATCGAGCTTCCACAAGCATTTTTGTGGTGTATTTCCATTGGAATTGTGCATATTCAGGTGTTTTACGGTGTAAAATAAGATCGTCGAACTTACATGACATCATGTCTCGAAATAAGGAATAGTAGCTTAGTGTGTGCATTTCATCGAGCTTCCACAAGCATTTTTGTGGTGTTTTTCATTGGAAATGTGCATATTCAGGTGTTTTCCCGTGATAAATATGATTGTCGAACTTTGATGACATCACGGCTCGAACTAAGGAATAGTAGCTTCATGCGTGCATTTCATCGAGCTTCCACAAGCATTGTTGTGGAGTATTTCCATTGGAATTGTGCATATTCAGGTGTTTTACGGTGTAAAATAAGATTGTCGAACTTTGATGACAACACGGCTCGAAATTAGGAACAGTAGCTTTGTGCGTGCTTTTCATCGAGCTACCACAAGCATTTTTGTGGTGTGTTTCTTTAAAAATTGTGCATATTCTGTTGCTTTTCAGTGTAAAATTAGATAGTCGCACTTTGATGACATCACTGCTCGAACTAAGGAATAGTATCTTCGTGCGTGCATTTCATCGAGCTTCCACAAGCATTTTTGTGGTGTATTTCCATTGGAATTGTGCATATTCAGGTGTTTTATGGTGTATAATAAGATTATCGAACTTTGATGACATCATGGCTCGAACTTAGGAACAGTAGCTTTGTGCGTGCATTTCATCGAGCTTCCACAAGCATTTTTGTGGTGTATTTCTTTTAAAATTGTGCATATTCCGGTGTTTTATGGTGTAAAGTTAGATAGTCGCACTTTGATGACATCACGGCTCGAACTAAGACATAGTAGCTTCGTGCGTGCATTTCATCGAGCTTCCACAAGCATTTTTGTGGTGTATTTCCATTGGAATTGTGCATATTCAGGTGTTTTATGGTGTAATATATGATTGTCGAACTTTGATGACATCACGTCTCGAACTAAGGAATACTAGCTTCATGTGTGCATTTCATCGAGCTTCCACAAGCATTTTTGTGGTGTATTTCCATTAGAAATGTGCATATTCAGGTGTTTTACGGTGTAAAATATGATTGTCGAACTTTGATGACATCACGGCTTGAACTAGGAATAGTAGCTTCATGCGTGCATTTCATCGAGCTTCCACAAGCATTTTTGTGGTGTATTTCCATTGGAATTGTGCATATTCAGGTGTTTTACGGTGTAAAATAAGATTGTTGAACTTTGATGACATCACGGCTCGAACTTAGGAATAGTAGCTTTGTGCGTGCATTTCATCGAGCTTCCACAAGCATTTTTGTGGTGTGTTTCCATTGAAATTGTGCATATTCAGGTGTTTTACGGTGTAAAATTAGACTGTCGCACTTTGATGACATCACGGCTCGAACTAAGGATAAGTAGCTTCGTGCGTGCATTTCATCGAGCTTCCACAAGCATTTTTGTGGTGTGTTTCCATTGGAATTGTGCATATTCTGTTGTTTTACGGTGTAAAATTAGATTGTCGCACTTTGATGACATCACGGCTCGAACTAAGGAATAGTAGCTTCGTGCGTGCATTTCATCGAGCTACCACAAGCATTTTTGTGGTGTATTTCCATTGGAATTGTGCATATTCAGGTGTTTTAAGGTGTATAATAAGATCATCGAACTTTGATGACATCATGGCTCGAACTTAGGAACAGTAGCTTTGTGCGTGCATTTCATCGAGCTTCCACAAGCATTTTTGTGGTTATTTCTTTTAAAATTGTGCATATTCAGGTGTTTTACGGTGTAAAATTAGATAGTCGCACTTTGATGACATCACGGCTCGAACTTAGGAATAGTAGCTTCGTGTGTGCATTTCATCAAGCTTCCACAAGCATTTTTGTGGTGTGTTTCCATTAGAAATGTGCATATTCAGGTGTTTTACGGTGTAAAATATGATTGTCGAACTTTGATGACATCACGGCTTGAACTAAGGAATAGTAGCTTCATGCGTGCATTTCATCGAGCTTCCACAAGCATTTTTGTGGTGTATTTCCATTGGAATTGTGCATATTCAGGTGTTTTACGGTGTAAAATAAGATTGTCGAACTTTGATGACATCACGGCTCAAACTTAGGGACAGTAGCTTTGTGCTTGCATTTCATCGAGCTTCCACAAGTATTTTTGTGGTGTATTTCTTTTAAAATTGTGCATATTCAGGTGTTTTACGGTGTAAAATTAGATAGTCGCACTTTGATGACATCACGGCTCGAACTTCGGAATAGTAGCTTCGTGCGAGCATTTCATCGAGCTTCCACAAGCATTTTTGTGGTGTATTTCCATTGGAATTGTGCATATTCAGGTGTTTTACGGTGTAAAATAAGATTGTCGAACTTTGATGACATCACGGCTCGAAATTAGGAACAGTAGCTTTGTGCGTGCATTTCATCGAGCTCCCACAAGCATTCTTGTGGTGTGTTTCTTTAAAAATTGTGCATATTCTGGTGTTTTACAGTGTAAAATTAGATAGTCGCACTTTGATGACATCACGGCTCGAACTAAGGAATTGTGGCTTCGTGCGTGCATTTCATCGAGCTTCCACAAGCATTTTTGTGGTGTGTTTCCATTGGAAATGTGCATATTCAGGTGTTTTACGGTGTAAAATATGATTGTCGCTCTTTGATGACATCACGGCTTGAACTAGGAATAGTAGCTTCATGCGTGCATTTCATCGAGCTTCCACAAGCATTTTTGTGGTGTATTTCCATTGGAATTGTGCATATTCAGGTGTTTCACGGTGTAAAATAAGATTGTCGAACTTTGATGACATCACGGCTCGAACTTAGGAATAGTAGCTTTGTGCGTGCATTTCATCGAGCTTCCACAAGCATTTTTGTGGTGTATTTCTTTTAAAATTGTGCATATTCAGGTGTTTTACGGTGTAAAATTAGATAGTCGCACTTTGATGACATCACGGCTCGAACTAAGGAATATTAGCTTCGTGCATGCATTTCATCGAGCTTCCACAAGCATTTTTCTGGTGTATTTCTTTTAAAATTGAGCATATTCAGGTGTTCTACGGTGTAAAATTAGATAGTCGCACTTTGATGACATCACGGGTCGATCTAAGACATAGAAGCTTCGTGCGTGCATTTCATCGAGCTTCCACAAGCATTTTTGTGGTGTATTTCCATTGGAATTGTGCATATTCAGGTGTTTTACGGTGTAAAATAAGATTGTCGAACTTTGATGACATCACGTCTCGAAATTAGGAATAGTAGCTTCATGCGTGCATTTCATCGAGCTTCCACAAGCATTTTTGTGGTGTATTTCCATTGGAATTGTGCATATTCAGGTGTTTTACGGTGTAAAATAAGATCGTCGAACTTTGATGACATCACGGCTCGAAATTAGGAACAGTAGCTTTGTGCGTGCATTTCATCGAGCTACCACAAGCATTCTTGTGGTGTGTTTCTTTAAAAATTGTGCATATTCAGGTGTTTTACAGTGTAAAATTAGATAATCGCACTTTGATGACATCACGGCTCGAACTAAGGAATAGTAGCTTCATGCGTGCATTTCATCGAGCTTCCACAAGCATTTTTGTGGTGTGTTTCCATTGGAAATGTGCATATTCAGGTGTTTTACGGTGTAAAATATGATTGTCGAACTTTGATGACATCACGGCTTGAACTAGGAATAGTAGCATCATGCGTGCATTTCATCGACCTTCCACAAGCATTTTTGTGGTGTATTTCTTTTAAAATTGTGCATATTCAGGTGTTTTACGGTGTAAAATTAGATAGTCGCACTTTGATGACATCACGGGTTGATCTAAGACATAGTAGCTTCGTGCGTGCATTTCATCGAGCTTCCACAAGCATTTTTGTGGTGTATTTCCATTGGAATTGTGCATATTCAGGTGTTTTACGGTGTAAAATAAGATTGTCGAACTTTGATGACATCACGGCTCGAACTTAGGAAAAGTAGCTTTGTGCGTGCATTTCATCGAGCTTCCACAAGCATTTTTGTGGTGTGTTTCTTTTAAAATTGTGCATATTCAGGTGTTTTACGGTGTAAAATTAGATAGTCGAACTTTGATGACATCACGGCTCGAAATAAGGAATTGTGGCTTCGTGCGTGCATTTCATCGAGCTTCCACAAGCATTTTTGTGGTGTGTTTCCATTGGAAATGTGCATATTCAGGTGTTTTACGGTGTAAAATATGATTGTCGAACTTTGATGACATCACGGCTTGAACTAGGAATAGTAGCTTCATGCGTGCATTTCACCGACTTTCCACAAGCATTTTTGTGGTGTATTTCCATTGGAATTGTGCATATTCAGGTGTTTCACGGTGTAAAATAAGATTGTCGAACTTTGATGACATCACGGCTCGAAATTAGGAACAGTAGCTTTGTGCGTGCATTTCATCGAGCTACCTCAAGCATTTTTGTGGTGTGTTTCTTTAAAAATTGTGCATATTCAGGTGTTTTACGGTGTAAAATTAGATAGTCGCACTTTGATGACATCACGGCTCGAACTAATGAATAGTAGCTTCGTGCGTGCATTTCAACGAGCTTACACAAGCATTTTTGTGGTGTGTTTCCATTGGAAATGTGCATATTCAGGTGTTTTACGGTGTAAAATATGATTGTCGAACTTTGATGACATCACGGCTTGAACTAGGAATAGTAGCTTCATGCGTGCATTTCATCGAGCTTCCACAAGCATTTTTGTGTTGTGTTTTTATTGGAATTGTGCATATTCAGTTGTTTTACGGTGTAAAATTAGATTGTCGCACTTTGATGACATCACGGCTCGAACTAAGGAATAGTAGCTTCGTGCATGCATTTCATCAAGCTACCACAAGCATTTTTGTGGTGTGTTTCTTTTAAAATTGTGCATATTCAGGTGTTTTAAGGTGTAAAATTAGTTAGTCGCACTTTGATGACATCACGGCTCGAACTTAGGAATAGTAGCTTCATGCGTGCATTTCATCGAGCTTCCACAAGCATTTTTGTGGTGTATTTCTTTTAAAATTGTGCATATTCAGGTGTTTTACGGTGTAAAATTAGATAGTCGCACTTTGATGACATCACGGCTCGAACTAAGACATAGTAGCTTCGTGCGTGCATTTCATCGAGCTTCCTCAAGCATTTTTGTGGTGTATTTCCATTGGAATTGTGCATATTCAGGTGTTTTACGGTGTAAAATAAGACTGTCGAACTTACATGACATCACGTCTCGAAATAAGGAATAGTAGCTTCGTTTGTGCATTTCATCGAGCTTCCACAAGCATTTTTGTGGTGTTTTTCATTGGAAATGTGCATATTCAGGTGTTTTACCGTGATAAATATGATTGTCGAACTTTGATGACATCACGGCTCGAACTAAGGAATAGTAGCTTCATGCGTGCATTTCATCGAGCTTCCACAAGCATTGTTGTGGAGTATTTCCATTGGAATTGTGCATATTCAGGTGTTTTACGGTGTAAAATAAGATTGTCGAACTTTGATGACATCACGGCTCGAAATTAGGAACAGTAGCTTTGTGCGTGCTTTTCATCGAGCTACCACAAGCATTTTTGTGGTGTGTTTTTTTAAAAAATTGTGCATATTCTGTTGCTTTACAGTGTAAAATTAGATAGTCGCACTTTGATGACATCACGGCTCGAACTAAGACATAGTAGCTTCGTGCGTGCATTTCATCGAGCTTCCACAAGCATTTTTGTGGTGTATTTCCATTGGAATTGTGCATATTCAGGTGTTTATGGTGTAATATATGATTGTCGAACTTTGATGACATCACGGCTCGAACTAAGGAATAGTAGCTTCATGCGTGCATTTCATCAAGCTTCCACAAGCATTTTTGTGGTGTATTTCCATTGGAATTGTGCATATTCAGGTGTTTTAAGGTGTAAAATAAGATTGTTGAACTTTGATGACATCACGGCTCGAAATTAGGAACAGTAGGTTTGTGCGTGCATTTCATCGAGCTACCACAAGCATTTTTGTGGTGTGTTTCTTTAAAAATTGTGCATATTCAGGTGTTTTACGGTTTAAAATTAGATAGTCGCACTTTGATGACATCACGGCTTGAACTAAGGAATAGTGGCTTCGTGCGTGCATTTCATCGAGCTTCCACAAGCATTTTTGTGGTGTGTTTCCATTAGAAATGTGCATATTCAGGTGTTTTACGGTGTAAAATATGATTGTCGAACTTTGATGATATCACGGCTTGAACTAGGAATAGTAGCTTCATGCGCGCATTTCATCGAGCTTCCACAAGCATTTTTGTGGTGTATTTCTTTTAAAATTGTGCATATTCAGGTGTTTTACTGTGTAAAATTAGATTGTCGCACTTTGATGACATCACGGCTCGAACTAAGGAATAGTAGCTTCGTGCATGCATTTCATCAAGCTACCACAAGCATTTTTGTGGTGTGTTTCTTTTAAAATTGTGCATATTCAGGTGTTTTACGGTGTAAAATTAGATAGTCTCACTTTGATGACATCACGGCTCGAACTAAGACATAGTAGCTTCGTGCGTGCATTTCATCGAGCTTCCACAAGCATTTTTGTGGTGTATTTCCATTGGAATTGTGCATATTCAGGTGTTTTACTGTGTAAAATAAGATTGTCGAACTTACATGACATCACGTCTCGAAATAAGGAATAGTAGCTTCATGTGTGCATTTCATCGAGCTTCCACAAGCATTTTTGTGGTGTGTTTCATTGAAAATGTGCATATTCAGGTGCTTTACCGTGATAAATATGATTGTCGAACTTTGATGACATCACGGCTTGAACTAAGGAATAGTAGCTTCATGCGTGCATTTCATCGAGCTTCCACAAGCATTTTTGTGGTGTATTTCCATTGGAATTGTGCATATTCAGGTGTTTTACGGTGTAAAATAAGATTGTCGAACTTTGATGACATCACGGCTCGAACTTAGGAACAGTAGCTTTGTGCGTGCATTTCATCGAGCTTCCACAAGAATTTTGTGGTGTGTTTCCATTGGAATTGTGCATATTCAGGTGTTTTACGGTGTAAAATTAGACTGTCGCACTTTGATGACATCACGGCTCGAACTAAGGAATAGTAGCTTCGTGCGTGCATTTCATCGAGCTTCCACAAGCATTTTTGTGGTGTATTTCCATTGGAATTGTGCATATTCAGGTGTTTTAAGGTGTATAATAAGATCATCGAACTTTGATGACATCATGGCTCGAACTTATGAACAGTAGCTTTGTGCGTGCATTTCATCGAGCTTCCACAAGCATTTTTGTGGTGTATTTCTTTTAGAATTGTGCATATTCAGGTGTTTTACGGTGTAAAATTAGATAGTCGCACTTTGATGACATCACGGCTCGAACTAAGACATAGTAGCTTCGTGCGTGCATTTCATCGAGCTTCCACAAGCATTTTTGTGGTGTATTTCCATTGGAATTGTGCATATTCAGGTGTTTTATGGTGTAAAATATGATTGTCGAACTTTGATGACATCACGGCTCGAACTAAGGAATAGTAGCTTCATGCGTGCATTTCATCGAGCTTCCACAAGCATTTTTGTGGTGTATTTCCATTGGAATTGTGCATATTCAGGTGTTTTACGGTGTAAAATAAGATTGTCGAACTTTGATGACATCACGGCTCAAACTTAGGGACAGTAGCTTTGTGCTTGCATTTCATCGAGCTTCCACAAGTATTTTTGTGATGTATTTCTTTTAAAATTGTGCATATTCAGGTGTTTTACGGTGTAAAATTAGATAGTAGCACTTTGATGACATCACGGGTCGATCTAAGACATAGAAGCTTCGTGCGTGCATTTCATCGAGCTTCCACAAGCATTTTTGTGGTGTATTTCCATTGGAATTGTGCATATTCAGGTGTTTTACGGTGTAAAATAAAATTGTCGAACTTTGATGACATCACGGCTCGAAATAAGGAACAGTAGCTTCATGCGTGCATTTCATCGAGCTTCCACAAGCATTTTTGTGGTGTGTTTTTATTGGAATTGTGCATATTCAGTTGTTTTACGGTGTAAAATTAGATTGTCGCACTTTGATGACATCACGGCTCGAACTAAGGAATAGTAGCTTCGTGCATGCATTTCATCAAGCTACCACAAGCATTTTTGTGGTGTGTTTCTTTTAAAATTGTGCATATTCAGGTGTTTTAAGGTTTTAAAATTAGTTAGTCGCACTTTGATGACATCACGGCTCGAACTAAGACATAGTAGCTTCGTGCGTGCATTTCATTGAGCTTCCACAAGCATTTTTGTGGTGTATTTCCATTGGAATTGTGCATATTCAGGTGTTTTACGGTGTAAAATATGATTGTCGAACTTTGATGACATCACGGCTTGAACTAGGAATAGTAGCTTCATGCGTGCATTTCATCGACTTTCCACAAGCATTTTTGTGGTGTATTTCCATTGGAATTGTGCATATTCAGGTGTTTCACAGTGTAAAATAAGATTGTCGAACTTTGATGACATCACGGCTCGAAATTAGGAACAGTAGCTTTGTGCGTGCATTTCATCGAGCTACCACAAGCATTTTTGTGGAGTGTTTCTTTAAAAATTGTGCATATTCTGGTGTTTTACGGTGTAAAATTAGATAGTCGCACTTTGATGACATCACGGCTCGAACTAAGGAATAGTAGCTTCGTGCGTGCATTTCAATGAGCTTACACAAGCATTTTTGTGGTGTGTTTCCATTGGAAATGTGCATATTCAGGTGTTTTACGGTGTAAAATATGATTGTCAAACTTTGATGACATCACGGCTTGAACTAGGAATAGTAGCTTCATGCGTGCATTTCATCGAGCTTCCACAAGCATTTTTGTGGTGTGTTTTTATTGGAATTGTGCATATTCAGTTGTTTTACGGTGTAAAATTAGATTGTCGCACTTTGATGACATCACGGCTCGAACTAAGGAATAGTAGCTTCGTGCATGCATTTCATCAAGCTACCACAAGCATTTTTGTGGTGTGTTTCTTTTAAAATTGTGCATATTCAGGTGTTTTAAGGTGTAAAATTAGTTAGTCGCACTTTGATGACATCACGGCTCGAACTAAGACATAGTAGCTTCGTGCGTGCATTTCATCGAGCTTCCACAAGCATTTTTGTGGTGTATTTCCATTAGAATTGTGCATATTCAGGTGTTTTACGGTGTAAAATAAGATTGTCGAACTTTGATGACATCACGGCTGAAACTTAGGGACAGTAGCTTTGTGCTTGCATTTCATCGAGCTTGCACAAGTATTTTTGTGGTGTATTTCTTTTAAAATTGTGCATATTCAGGTGTTTTACGGTGTAAAATTAGATAGTCGCACTTTGATGACCTCACGGCTCGAACTTAGGAATAGTAGCTTCGTGCGTGCATTTCATCGAGCTTCCACAAGCATTTTTGTGGTGTATTTCTTTTAAAATTGTGCATATTCAGGTGTTTTACGGTGTAAAATAAGATTGTCGAACTTTGATGACATCACGGCTCGAAATTAGGAACAGTAGCTTTGTGCGTGCATTTCATCGAGCTACCACAAGCATTCTTGTGGTGTGTTTCTTTAAAAATTGTGCATATTCTGGTGTTTTACAGTGTAAAATTAGATAGTCGCACTTTGATGACATCACGGCTCGAAATAAGGAATTGTGGCTTCGTGAGTGCATTTCATCGAGCTTCCACAAGCATTTTTGTGGTGTGTTTCCATTGGAAATGTGCATATTCAGGTGTTTTACGGTGTAAAATATGATTGTCGAACTTTGATGACATCACGGCTCGAACTTAGGAATAGTAGCTTCATGCGTGCATTTCATCGACTTTCCACAAGCATTTTTGTGGTGTATTTTCATTGGAATTGTGCATATTCAGGTGTTTCACGGTGTAAAATAAGATTGTCGAACTTTGATGACATCACGGCTCGAAATTAGGAACAGTAGCTTTGTGCGTGCATTTCATCGAGCTACCACAAGCATTTTTGTGGTGTGTTTCTTTAAAAATTGTGCATATTCAGGTGTTTTACGGTGTAAAATTAGATAGTCGCACTTTGATGACATCACGGCTCGAACTAAGGAATAGTAGCTTTGTGCATGCATTTCATCAAGCTACCACAAGCATTTTTGTGGTGTGTTTCTTTTAAAATTGTGCATATTCAGGTGTTTTAAGGTGTAAAATTAGTTAGTCGCACTTTGATGACATCACGGCTCGAACTTAGGAATAGTAGCTTCATGCGTGCATTTCATCGAGCTTCCACAAGCATTTTTGTGGTGTATTTCTTTAAAAATTGTGCATATTCAGGTGTTTTACGGTGTAAAATTAGATAGTCGCACTTTGATGACATCACGGCTCGAACTAAGACATAGTAGCTTCGTGCGTGCATTTCATCGAGCTTCCTCAAGCATTTTTGTGGTGTATTTCCATTGGAATTGTGCATATTCAGGTGTTTTACGGTGTAAAATAAGATTGTCGAACTTACATGACATCACGTCTCGAAAAAAGGAATAGTAGCTTCGTGTGTGCATTTCATCGAGCTTCCACACGCATTTTTGTGGTGTTTTTCATTGGAAATGTGCATATTCAGGTGTTTTACCGTGATAAATATGATTGTCGAACTTTGATGACATCACGGCTCGAACTAAGGAATAGTAGCTTCATGCGTGCATTTCATCGAGCTTCCACAAGCATTGTTGTGGAGTATTTCCATTGGAATTGTGCATATTCAGGTGTTTATGGTGTAATATATGATTTTCGAACTTTGATGACATCACGGCTCGAACTAAGGAATAGTAGCTTCATGCGTGCATTTCATCAAGCTTCCACAAGCATTTTTGTGGTGTATTTCCATTGGAATTGTGCATATTCAGGTGTTTTACGGTGTAAAATTAGATAGTCGCACTTTGATGACATCACGGCTCGAACTAAGACATAGTAGCTTCGTGCGTGCATTTCATCGAGCTTCCACAAGCATTTTTGTGGTGTATTTCCATTGGAATTGTGCATATTCAGGTGTTTATGGTGTAATATATGATTGTCGAACTTTGATGACATCACGGCTCGAACTAAGGAATAGTAGCTTCATGCGTGCATTTCATCGAGCTTCCACAAGCATTTTTGTGGTGTATTTCCATTGGAATTGTGCATATTCAGGTGTTTTATGGTGTAAAATAAGATTGTCGAACTTTGATGACATCACGGCTCGAAATTAGGAACAGTAGGTTTGTGCGTGCATTTCCTCGAGCTACCACAAGCATTTTTGTGGTGTGTTTCTTTAAAAATTGTGCATATTCAGGTGTTTTACGGTGTAAAATTAGATAGTCGCACTTTGATGACATCACGGCTTGAACTAAGGAATAGTGGCTTCGTGCGTGCATTTCATCGAGCTTCCACAAGCATTTTTGTGGTGTGTTTCCATTAGAAATGTGCATATTCAGGTGTTTTACGGTGTAAAATATGATTGTCGAACTTTGATGATATCACGGCTTGAACTAGGAATAGTAGCTTCATGCGCGCATTTCATCGAGCTTCCACAAGCATTTTTGTGGTGTATTTCTTTTAAAATTGTGCATATTCAGGTGTTTTACGGTGTAAAATTAGATTGTCGCACTTTGATGACATCACGGCTCGAACTAAGGAATAGTAGCTTCGTGCATGCATTTCATCAAGCTACCACAAGCATTTTTGTGGTGTGTTTCTTTTAAAATTGTGCATATTCAGGTGTTTTAAGGTGTAAAATTAGTTAGTCGCACTTCGATGACATCACGGCTCGAACTTCGGAATAGTAGCTTCATGCGTGCATTTCATCGAGCTTCCACAAGCATTTTTGTGGTGTATTTCTTTTAAAATTGTGCATATTCAGGTGTTTTACGGTGTAAAATTAGATAGTCGCACTTTGATGACATCACGGCTCGAACTAAGACATAGTAGCTTCGTGCGTGCATTTCATCGAGCTTCCACAAGCATTTTTGTGGTGTATTTCCATTGGAATTGTGCATATTCAGGTGTTTTACGGTGTAAAATAAGATTGTCGAACTTACATGACATCACGTCTCGAAATAAGGAATAGTAGCTTCGTGTGTGCATTTCATCGAGCTTCCACAAGCATTTTTGTGGTGTGTTTCATTGGAAATGTGCATATTCAGGTGTCTTACCATGATAAATATGATTATCGAACTTTGATGACATCACGGCTCGAACTAAGGAATAGTAGCTTCATGCGTGCATTTCATCGAGCTTCCACAAGCATTGTTGTGGAGTATTTCCATTGGAATTGTGCATATTCAGGTGTTTTACTGTGTAAAATAAGATTGTCGAACTTTGATGACATCACGTCTCGAAATTAGGAACAGTAGCTTTGTGCGTGCTTTTCATCGAGCTACCACAAGCATTTTTGTGGTGTGTTTCTTTAAAAATTGTGCATATTCTGTTGCTTTACAGTGTAAAATTAGATAGTCGCACTTTGATGACATCACTGCTCGAACTAAGGAATAGTAGCTTCGTGCGTGCATTTCATCGAGCTTCCACAAGCATTTTTGTGGTGTATTTCCATTGGAATTGTGCATATTCAGGTGTTTTACGGTGTATAATAAGATTATCGAACTTTGATGACATCATGGCTCGAACTTAGGAACAGTAGGTTTGTGCGTGCATTTCCTCGAGCTACCACAAGCATTTTTGTGGTGTGTTTCTTTAAAAATTGTGCATATTCAGGTGTTTTACGGTGTAAAATTAGATAGTCGCACTTTGATGACATCACGGCTTGAACTAAGGAATAGTGGCTTCGTGCGTGCATTTCATCGAGCTTCCACAAGCATTTTTGTGGTGTGTTTCCATTAGAAATGTGCATATTCAGGTGTTTTACGGTGTAAAATATGATTGTCGAACTTTGATGATATCACGGCTTGAACTAGGAATAGTAGCTTCATGCGCGCATTTCATCGAGCTTCCACAAGCATTTTTGTGGTGTATTTCTTTTAAAATTGTGCATATTCAGGTGTTTTACGGTGTAAAATTAGATTGTCGCACTTTGATGACATCACGGCTCGAACTAAGGAATAGTAGCTTCGTGCATGCATTTCATCAAGCTACCACAAGCATTTTTGTGGTGTGTTTCTTTTAAAATTGTGCATATTCAGGTGTTTTACGGTGTAAAATTAGATAGTCGCACTTTGATGACATCACGGCTCGAACTAAGACATAGTAGTTTCGTGCGTGCATTTCATCGAGCTTCCACAAGCATTTTTGTGGTGTATTTCCATTGGAATTGTGCATATTCAGGTGTTTTACGGTGTAAAATAAGATTGTCGAACTTACATGACATCACGTCTCGAAATAAGGAATAGTAGCTTCGTGTGTGCATTTCATCGAGCTTCCATAAGCATTTTTGTGGTGTGTTTCATTGGAAATGTGCATATTCAGGTGTCTTACCATGATATATATGATTATCGAACTTTGATGACATCACGGCTCGAACTAAGGAATAGTAGCTTCATGCGTGCATTTCATCGAGCTTCCACAAGCATTGTTGTGGAGTATTTCCATTGGAATTGTGCATATTCAGGTGTTTTACGGTGTAAAATAAGATTGTTGAACTTTGATGACATCACGTCTCGAAATTAGGAACAGTAGCTTTGTGCGTGCTTTTCATCGAGCTACCACAAGCATTTTTGTGGTGTGTTTCTTTAAAAATTGTGCATATTCTGTTGCTTTACAGTGTAAAATTAGATAGTCGCACTTTGATGACATCACTGCTCGAACTAAGGAATAGTAGCTTCGTGCGTGCATTTCATCGAGCTTCCACAAGCATTTTTGTGGTGTATTTCCATTGGAATTGTGCATATTCAGGTGTTTTACGGTGTATAATAAGATTATCGAACTTTGATGACATCATGGCTCGAACTTAGGAACAGTAGCTTTGTGCGTGCATTTCATCGAGCTTCCACAAGCATTTTTGTGGTGTATTTCTTTTAAAATTGTGCATATTCAGGTGTTTTACGGTGTAAAATTACATAGTCGCACTTTGATGACATCACGGCTCGAACTAAGACATAGTAGCTTCGTGCGTGCATTTCATCGAGCTTCCACAAGCATTTTTGTGGTGTATTTCCATTGGAATTGTGCATATTCAGGTGTTTTATGGTGTAAAATTAGATTGTCGCACTTTGATGACATCACGGCTCGAACTAAGGAATAGTAGCTTCGTGCATGCATTTCATCAAGCTACCACAAGCATTTTTGTGGTGTGTTTCTTTTAAAATTGTGCATATTCAGGTGTTTTAAGGTGTAAAATTAGTTAGTCTCACTTTGATGACATCACGGCTCGAACTAAGGAATAGTAGCTTCGTGCATGCATTTCATCGAGCTTCCACAAGCATTTTTGTGGTGTATTTCTTTTAAAATTGTGCATATTCAGGTGTTTTACGGTGTAAAATTAGATAGTCGCACTTTGATGACATCACGGCTCGAACTAAGACATAGTAGCTTCGTGCGTGCATTTCATCGAGCTTCCACAAGCATTTTTGTGGTGTATTTCCATTGGAATTGTGCATATTCAGGTGTTTTACTGTGTAAAATAAGATTGTCGAACTTACATGACATCACGTCTCGAAATAAGGAATAGTAGCTTCATGTGTGCATTTCATCGAGCTTCCACAAGCATTTTTGTGGTGTGTTTCATTGAAAATGTGCATATTCAGGTGTTTTACCGTGATAAATATGATTGTCGAACTTTGATGACATCACGGCTTGAACTAAGGAATAGTAGCTTCATGCGTGCATTTCATCGAGCTTCCACAAGCATTTTTGTGGTGTATTTCCATTGGAATTGTGCATATTCAGGTGTTTTACGGTGTAAAATAAGATTGTCGAACTTTGATGACATCACGGCTCGAACTTAGGAACAGTAGCTTTGTGCGTGCATTTTATCGAGCTTCCACAAGCATTTTTGTGGTGTGTTTCCATTGGAATTGTGCATATTCAGGTGTTTTACGGTGTAAAATTAGACTGTCGCACTTTGATGACATCACGGCTCGAACTAAGGAATAGTAGCTTCGTGCGTGCATTTCATCGAGCTTCCACAAGCATTTTTGTGGTGTGTTTCCATTGGAATTGTGCATATTCTGTTGTTTTACGGTGTAAAATTAGATTGTCGCACTTTGATGACATCACGGCTCGAACTAAGGAATAGTAGCTTCGTGCGTGCATTTCATCGAGCTACCACAAGCATTTTTGTGGTGTATTTCCATTGGAATTGTGCATATTCAGGTGTTTTATGGTGTAAAATTAGATTGTCGCACTTTGATGACATCACGGCTCGAACTAATTAATAGTAGCTTCGTGCATGCATTTCATCAAGCTACCACAAGCATTTTTGTGGTGTGTTTCTTTTAAAATTGTGCATATTCAGGTGTTTTAAGGTGTAAAATTAGTTAGTCGCACTTTGATGACATCACGGCTCGAACTTAGGAATAGTAGCTTCATGCGTGCATTTCATCGAGCTTCCACAAGCATTTTTGTGGTGTATTTCTTTTAAAATTGTGCATATTCAGGTGTTTTACGGTGTAAAATTAGATAGTCGCACTTTGATGACATCACGGCTCGAACTAAGACATAGTAGCTTCGTGCGTGCATTTCATCGAGCTTCCACAAGCATTTTTGTGGTGTATTTCCATTGGAATTGTGCATATTCAGGTGTTTTACTGTGTAAAATAAGATTGTCGAACTTACATGACATCACGTCTCGAAATAAGGAATAGTAGCTTCATGTGTGCATTTCATCGAGCTTCCACAAGCATTTTTGTGGTGTGTTTCATTGAAAATGTGCATATTCAGGTGTTTTACCGTGATAAATATGATTGTCGAACTTTGATGACATCACGGCTTGAACTAAGGAATAGTAGCTTCATGCGTGCATTTCATCGAGCTTCCACAAGCATTTTTGTGGTGTATTTCCATTGGAATTGTGCATATTCAGGTGTTTTACGGTGTAAAATAAGATTGTCGAACTTTGATGACATCACGGCTCGAACTTAGGAACAGTAGCTTTGTGCGTGCATTTCATCGAGCTTCCACAAGCATTTTTGTGGTGTATTTCCATTGGAATTGTGCATATTCAGGTGTTTTATGGTGTAAAATTAGATTGTCGCACTTTGATGACATCACGGCTCGAACTAAGGAATAGTAGCTTCGTGCATGCATTTCATCAAGCTACCACAAGCATTTTTGTGGTGTGTTTCTTTTAAAATTGTGCATATTCAGGTGTTTTAAGGTGTAAAATTAGTTAGTAGCACTTTGATGACATCACGGCTCGAACTTAGGAATAGTAGCTTCATGCGTGCATTTCATCGAGCTTCCACAAGCATTTTTGTGGTGTATTTCTTTTAAAATTGTGCATATTCAGGTGTTATACGGTGTAAAATTAGATAGTCGCACTTTGATGACATCACGGCTCGAACTAAGACATAGTAGCTTCGTGCGTGCATTTCATCGAGCTTCCACAAGCATTTTTGTGGTGTGTTTCTTTAAAAATTGTGCATATTCTGTTGCTTTATAGTGTAAAATTAGATAGTCGCACTTTGATGACATCACTGCTCGAACTAAGGAATAGTAGCTTCGTGCGTGCATTTCATCGAGCTACCACAAGCATTTTTGTGGTGTATTTCCATTGGAATTGTGCATATTCAGGTGTTTTATGGTGTAAAATTAGATTGTCGCACTTTGATGACATCACGGCTCGAACTAATTAATAGTAGCTTCATGCGTGCATTTCATCAAGCTACCACAAGCATTTTTGTGGTGTGTTTCTTTTAAAATTGTGCATATTCAGGTGTTTTACGGTGTAAAATTAGATAGTCGCACTTTGATGACATCACGGCTCGAACTAAGACATAGTAGCTTCGTGCGTGCATTTCATCGAGCTTCCACAAGCATTTTTGTGGTGTATTTCCATTGGAATTGTGCATATTCAGGTGTTTTACTGTGTAAAATAAGATTGTCGAACTTACATGACATCACGTCTCGAAATAAAGAATAGTAGCTTCATGTGTGCATTTCATCGAGCTTCCACAAGCATTTTTGTGGTGTGTTTCATTGAAAATGTGCATATTCAGGTGTTTTACCGTGATAAATATGATTGTCGAACTTTGATGACATCACGGCTTGAACTAAGGAATAGTAGCTTCATGCGTGCATTTCATCGAGCTTCCACAAGCATTTTTGTGGTGTATTTCCATTGGAATTGTGCATATTCAGGTGTTTTACGGTGTAAAATAAGATTGTCGAACTTTGATGACATCACGGCTCGAACTTAGGAACAGTAGCTTTGTGCGTGCATTTCATCGAGCTTCCACAAGCATTTTTGTGGTGTATTTCCATTGGAATTGTGCATATTCAGGTGTTTTATGGTGTAAAATTAGATTGTCGCACTTTGATGACATCACGGCTCGAACTAAGGAATAGTAGCTTCGTGCATGCATTTCATCAAGCTACCACAAGCATTTTTGTGGTGTGTTTCTTTTAAAATTGTGCATATTCAGGTGTTTTAAGGTGTAAAATTAGTTAGTAGCACTTTGATGACATCACGGCTCGAACTTAGGAATAGTAGCTTCATGCGTGCATTTCATCGAGCTTCCACAAGCATTTTTGTGGTGTATTTCTTTTAAAATTGTGCATATTCAGGTGTTATACGGTGTAAAATTAGATAGTCGCACTTTGATGACATCACGGCTCGAACTAAGACATAGTAGCTTCGTGCGTGCATTTCATCGAGCTTCCACAAGCATTTTTGTGGTGTGTTTCTTTAAAAATTGTGCATATTCTGTTGCTTTATAGTGTAAAATTAGATAGTCGCACTTTGATGACATCACTGCTCGAACTAAGGAATAGTAGCTTCGTGCGTGCATTTCATCGAGCTTCCACAAGCATTTTGTGGTGTATTTCCATTGGAATTGTGCATATTCAGGTGTTTTACGGTGTATAATAAGATTATCGAACTTTGATGACATCATGGCTCGAACTTAGGAACAGTAGCTTTGTGCGTGCATTTCATCGAGCTTCCACAAGCATTTTTGTGGTGTATTTCTTTTAAAATTGTGCATATTCAGGTGTTTTACGGTGTAAAATTACATAGTCGCACTTTGATGACATCACGGCTCGAACTAAGACATAGTAGCTTCGTGCGTGCATTTCATCGAGCTTCCACAAGCATTTTTGTGGTGTATTTCCATTGGAATTGTGCATATTCAGGTGTTTTATGGTGTAAAATTAGATTGTCGCACTTTGATGACATCACGGCTCGAACTAAGGAATAGTAGCTTCGTGCATGCATTTCATCAAGCTACCACAAGCATTTTTGTGGTGTGTTTCTTTTAAATTGTGCATATTCAGGTGTTTTAAGGTGTAAAATTAGTTAGTCCCACTTTGATGACATCATGGCTCGAACTTAGGAATAGTAGCTTCATGCGTGCATTTCATCGAGCTTCCACAAGCATTTTTGTGGTGTATTTCTTTTAAAATTGTGCATATTCAGGTGTTTTACGGTGTAAAATTAGATAGTCGCACTTTGATGACATCACGGCTCGAACTAAGACATAGTAGCTTCGTGCGTGCATTTCATCGAGCTTCCACAAGCATTTTTGTGGTGTATTTCCATTGGAATTGTGCATATTCAGGTGTTTTACTGTGTAAAATAAGATTGTCGAACTTACATGACATCACGTCTCGAAATAAGGAATAGTAGCTTCATGTGTGCATTTCATCGAGCTTCCACAAGCATTTTTGTGGTGTGTTTCATTGAAAATGTGCATATTCAGGTGTTTTACCGTGATAAATATGATTGTCGAACTTTGATGACATCACGGCTTGAACTAAGGAATAGTAGCTTCATGCGTGCATTTCATCGAGCTTCCACAAGCATTTTTGTGGTGTATTTCCATTGGAATTGTGCATATTCAGGTGTTTTACGGTGTAAAATAAGATTGTCGAACTTTGATGACATCACGGCTCGAACTTAGGAACAGTAGCTTTGTGCGTGCATTTTATCGAGCTTCCACAAGCATTTTTGTGGTGTGTTTCCATTGGAATTGTGCATATTCAGGTGTTTTACGGTGTAAAATTAGACTGTTGCACTTTGATGACATCACGGCTCGAACTAAGGAATATTAGCTTCGTGCGTGCATTTCATCGAGCTTCCACAAGCATTTTTGTGGTGTGTTTCCATTGGAATTGTGCATATTCTGTTGTTTTACGGTGTAAAATTAGATTGTCGCACTTTGATGACATCACGGCTCGAACTAAGGAATAGTAGCTTCGTGCGTGCATTTCATCGAGCTACCACAAGCATTTTTGTGGTGTATTTCCATTGGAATTGTGCATATTCAGGTGTTTTATGGTGTAAAATTAGATTGTCGCACTTTGATGACATCACGGCTCGAACTAATTAATAGTAGCTTCGTGCATGCATTTCATCAAGCTACCACAAGCATTTTTGTGGTGTGTTTCTTTTAAAATTGTGCATATTCAGGTGTTTTAAGGTGTAAAATTAGTTAGTCGCACTTTGATGACATCACGGCTCGAACTTAGGAATAGTAGCTTCATGCGTGCATTTCATCGAGCTTCCACAAGCATTTTTGTGGTGTATTTCTTTTAAAATTGTGCATATTCAGGTGTTTTACGGTGTAAAATTAGATAGTCGCACTTTGATGACATCACGGCTCGAACTAAGACATAGTAGCTTCGTGCGTGCATTTCATCGAGCTTCCACAAGCAATTTTGTGGTGTATTTCCATTGGAATTGTGCATATTCAGGTGTTTTACTGTGTAAAATAAGATTGTCGAACTTACATGACATCACGTCTCGAAATAAGGAATAGTAGCTTCATGTGTGCATTTCATCGAGCTTCCACAAGCATTTTTGTGGTGTGTTTCATTGAAAATGTGCATATTCAGGTGTTTTACCGTGATAAATATGATTGTCGAACTTTGATGACATCACGGCTTGAACTAAGGAATAGTAGCTTCATGCGTGCATTTCATCGAGCTTCCACAAGCATTTTTGTGGTGTATTTCCATTGGAATTGTGCATATTCAGGTGTTTTACGGTGTAAAATAAGATTGTCGAACTTTGATGACATCACGGCTCGAACTTAGGAACAGTAGCTTTGTGCGTGCATTTCATCGAGCTTCCACAAGCATTTTTGTGGTGTATTTCCATTGGAATTGTGCATATTCAGGTGTTTTATGGTGTAAAATTAGATTGTCGCACTTTGATGACATCACGGCTCGAACTAAGGAATAGTAGCTTCGTGCATGCATTTCATCAAGCTACCACAAGCATTTTTGTGGTGTGTTTCTTTTAAAATTGTGCATATTCAGGTGTTTTAAGGTGTAAAATTAGTTAGTCGCACTTTGATGACATCACGGCTCGAACTTAGGAATAGTAGCTTCATGCGTGCATTTCATCGAGCTTCCACAAGCATTTTTGTGGTGTATTTATTTTAATATTGTGCATATTCAGGTGTTTTACGGTGTAAAATTAGATAGTCGCACTTTGATGACATCACGGCTCGAACTAAGACATAGTAGCTTCGTGCGTGCATTTCATCGAGCTTCCACAAGCATTTTTGTGGTGTGTTTCTTTAAAAATTGTGCATATTCTGTTGCTTTACAGTGTAAAATTAGATAGTCGCACTTTGATGACATCACTGCTCGAACTAAGGAATAGTAGCTTCGTGCGTGCATTTCATCGAGCTTCCACAAGCATTTTTGTGGTGTATTTCCATTGGAATTGTGCATATTCAGGTGTTTTACGGTGTATAATAAGATTATCGAACTTTGATGACATCATGGCTCGAACTTAGGAACAGTAGCTTTGTGCGTGCATTTCATCGAGCTTCCACAAGCATTTTTGTGGTGTATTTCTTTTAAAATTGTGCATATTCAGGTGTTTTACGGTGTAAAATTAGATAGTCGCACTTTGATGACATCACGGCTCGAACTAAGACATAGTAGCTTCGTGCGTGCATTTCATCGAGCTTCCACAAGCATTTTTGTTGTGTATTTCCATTGGAATTGTGCATATTCAGGTGTTTTATGGTGTAAAATTAGATTGTCGCACTTTGATGACATCACGGCTCGAACTAAGGAATAGTAGCTTCGTGCATGCATTTCATCAAGCTACCACAAGCATTTTTGTGGTGTGTTTCTTTTAAAATTGTGCATATTCAGGTGTTTTAAGGTGTAAAATTAGTTAGTCGCACTTTGATGACATCATGGCTCGAACTTAGGAATAGTAGCTTCATGCGTGCATTTCATCGAGCTTCCACAAGCATTTTTGTGGTGTATTTCTTTTAAAATTGTGCATATTCAGTTGTTTTACGGTGTAAAATTAGATAGTCGCACTTTGATGACATCACGGCTCGAACTAAGACATAGTAGCTTCGTGCGTGCATTTCATCGAGCTTCCACAAGCATTTTTGTGGTGTATTTCCATTGGAATTGTGCATATTCAGGTGTTTTACTGTGTAAAATAAGATTGTCGAACTTACATGACATCACGTCTTGAAATAAGGAATAGTAGCTTCATGTGTGCATTTCATCGAGCTTCCACAAGCATTTTTGTGGTATGTTTCATTGAAAATGTGCATATTCAGGTGTTTTACCGTGATAAATATGATTGTCGAACTTTGATGACATCACGGCTTGAACTAAGAAATAGTAGCTTCATGCGTGCATTTCATCGAGCTTCCACAAGCATTTTTGTGGTGTATTTCCATTGGAATTGTGCATATTCAGGTGTTTTACGGTGTAAAATAAGATTGTCGAACTTTGATGACATCACGGCTCGAACTTAGGAACAGTAGCTTTGTGCGTGCATTTTATCGAGCTTCCACAAGCATTTTTGTGGTGTGTTTCCATTGGAATTGTGCATATTCAGGTGTTTTACGGTGTAAAATTAGACTGTTGCACTTTGATGACATCACGGCTCGAACTAAGGAATATTAGCTTCGTGCGTGCATTTCATCGAGCTTCCACAAGCATTTTTGTGGTGTGTTTCCATTGGAATTGTGCATATTCTGTTGTTTTACGGTGTAAAATTAGATTGTCGCACTTTGATGACATCACGGCTCGAACTAAGGAATAGTAGCTTCGTGCGTGCATTTCATCGAGCTACCACAAGCATTTTTGTGGTGTATTTCCATTGGAATTGTGCATATTCAGGTGTTTTATGGTGTAAAATTAGATTGTCGCACTTTGATGACATCACGGCTCGAACTAATTAATAGTAGCTTCGTGCATGCATTTCATCAAGCTACCACAAGCATTTTTGTGGTGTGTTTCTTTTAAAATTGTGCATATTCAGGTGTTTTAAGGTGTAAAATTAGTTAGTCGCACTTTGATGACATCACGGCTCGAACTTAGGAATAGTAGCTTCATGCGTGCATTTCATCGAGCTTCCACAAGCATTTTTGTGGTGTATTTCTTTTAAAATTGTGCATATTCAGGTGTTTTACGGTGTAAAATTAGATAGTCGCACTTTGATGACATCACGGCTCGAACTAAGACATAGTAGCTTCGTGCGTGCATTTCATCGAGCTTCCACAAGCAATTTTGTGGTGTATTTCCATTGGAATTGTGCATATTCAGGTGTTTTACTGTGTAAAATAAGATTGTCGAACTTACATGACATCACGTCTCGAAATAAGGAATAGTAGCTTCATGTGTGCATTTCATCGAGCTTCCACAAGCATTTTTGTGGTGTGTTTCATTGAAAATGTGCATATTCAGGTGTTTTACCGTGATAAATATGATTGTCGAACTTTGATGACATCACGGCTTGAACTAAGGAATAGTAGCTTCATGCGTGCATTTCATCGAGCTTCCACAAGCATTTTTGTGGTGTATTTCCATTGGAATTGTGCATATTCAGGTGTTTTACGGTGTAAAATAAGATTGTCGAACTTTGATGACATCACGGCTCGAACTTAGGAACAGTAGCTTTGTGCGTGCATTTCATCGAGCTTCCACAAGCATTTTTGTGGTGTATTTCCATTGGAATTGTGCATATTCAGGTGTTTTATGGTGTAAAATTAGATTGTCGCACTTTGATGACATCACGGCTCGAACTAAGGAATAGTAGCTTCGTGCATGCATTTCATCAAGCTACCACAAGCATTTTTGTGGTGTGTTTCTTTTAAAATTGTGCATATTCAGGTGTTTTAAGGTGTAAAATTAGTTAGTCGCACTTTGATGACATCACGGCTCGAACTTAGGAATAGTAGCTTCATGCGTGCATTTCATCGAGCTTCCACAAGCATTTTTGTGGTGTATTTCTTTTAAAATTGTGCATATTCAGGTGTTTTACGGTGTAAAATTAGATAGTCGCACTTTGATGACATCACGGCTCGAACTAAGACATAGTAGCTTCGTGCGTGCATTTCATCGAGCTTCCACAAGCATTTTTGTGGTGTGTTTCTTTAAAAATTGTGCATATTCTGTTGCTTTATAGTGTAAAATTAGATAGTCGCACTTTGATGACATCACTGCTCGAACTAAGGAATAGTAGCTTCGTGCGTGCATTTCATCGAGCTTCCACAAGCATTTTTGTGGTGTATTTCCATTGGAATTGTGCATATTCAGGTGTTTTACGGTGTATAATAAGATTATCGAACTTTGATGACATCATGGCTCGAACTTAGGAACAGTAGCTTTGTGCGTGCATTTCATCGAGCTTCCACAAGCATTTTTGTGGTGTATTTCTTTTAAAATTGTGCATATTCAGGTGTTTTACGGTGTAAAATTACATAGTCGCACTTTGATGACATCACGGCTCGAACTAAGACATAGTAGCTTCGTGCGTGCATTTCATCGAGCTTCCACAAGCATTTTTGTGGTGTATTTCCATTGGAATTGTGCATATTCAGGTGTTTTATGGTGTAAAATTAGATTGTCGCACTTTGATGACATCACGGCTCGAACTAAGGAATAGTAGCTTCGTGCATGCATTTCATCAAGCTACCACAAGCATTTTTGTGGTGTGTTTCTTTTAAAATTGTGCATATTCAGGTGTTTTAAGGTGTAAAATTAGTTAGTCCCACTTTGATGACATCATGGCTCGAACTTAGGAATAGTAGCTTCATGCGTGCATTTCATCGAGCTTCCACAAGCATTTTTGTGGTGTATTTCTTTTAAAATTGTGCATATTCAGGTGTTTTACGGTGTAAAATTAGATAGTCGCACTTTGATGACATCACGGCTCGAACTAAGACATAGTAGCTTCGTGCGTGCATTTCATCGAGCTTCCACAAGCATTTTTGTGGTGTATTTCCATTGGAATTGTGCATATTCAGGTGTTTTACTGTGTAAAATAAGATTGTCGAACTTACATGACATCACGTCTCGAAATAAGGAATAGTAGCTTCATGTGTGCATTTCATCGAGCTTCCACAAGCATTTTTGTGGTGTGTTTCATTGAAAATGTGCATATTCAGGTGTTTTACCGTGATAAATATGATTGTCGAACTTTGATGACATCACGGCTTGAACTAAGGAATAGTAGCTTCATGCGTGCATTTCATCGAGCTTCCACAAGCATTTTTGTGGTGTATTTCCATTGGAATTGTGCATATTCAGGTGTTTTACGGTGTAAAATAAGATTGTCGAACTTTGATGACATCACGGCTCGAACTTAGGAACAGTAGCTTTGTGCGTGCATTTCATCGAGCTTCCACAAGCATTTTTGTGGTGTATTTCCATTGGAATTGTGCATATTCAGGTGTTTTATGGTGTAAAATTAGATTGTCGCACTTTGATGACATCACGGCTCGAACTAAGGAATAGTAGCTTCGTGCATGCATTTCATCAAGCTACCACAAGCATTTTTGTGGTGTGTTTCTTTTAAAATTGTGCATATTCAGGTGTTTTAAGGTGTAAAATTAGTTAGTCGCACTTTGATGACATCACGGCTCGAACTTAGGAATAGTAGCTTCATGCGTGCATTTCATCGAGCTTCCACAAGCATTTTTGTGGTGTATTTATTTTAATATTGTGCATATTCAGGTGTTTTACGGTGTAAAATTAGATAGTCGCACTTTGATGACATCACGGCTCGAACTAAGACATAGTAGCTTCGTGCGTGCATTTCATCGAGCTTCCACAAGCATTTTTGTGGTGTGTTTCTTTAAAAATTGTGCATATTCTGTTGCTTTACAGTGTAAAATTAGATAGTCGCACTTTGATGACATCACTGCTCGAACTAAGGAATAGTAGCTTCGTGCGTGCATTTCATCGAGCTTCCACAAGCATTTTTGTGGTGTATTTCCATTGGAATTGTGCATATTCAGGTGTTTTACGGTGTATAATAAGATTATCGAACTTTGATGACATCATGGCTCGAACTTAGGAACAGTAGCTTTGTGCGTGCATTTCATCGAGCTTCCACAAGCATTTTTGTGGTGTATTTCTTTTAAAATTGTGCATAATCAGGTGTTTTACGGTGTAAAATTAGATAGTCGCACTTTGATGACATCACGGCTCGAACTAAGACATAGTAGCTTCGTGCGTGCATTTCATCGAGCTTCCACAAGCATTTTTGTTGTGTATTTCCATTGGAATTGTGCATATTCAGGTGTTTTATGGTGTAAAATTAGATTGTCGCACTTTGATGACATCACGGCTCGAACTAATTAATAGTAGCTTCGTGCATGCATTTCATCAAGCTACCACAAGCATTTTTGTGGTGTGTTTCTTTTAAAATTGTGCATATTCAGGTGTTTTAAGGTGTAAAATTAGTTAGTCGCACTTTGATGACATCACGGCTCGAACTTAGGAATAGTAGCTTCATGCGTGCATTTCATCGAGCTTCCACAAGCATTTTTGTGGTGTATTTCTTTTAAAATTGTGCATATTCAGGTGTTTTACGGTGTAAAATTAGATAGTCGCACTTTGATGACATCACGGCTCGAACTAAGACATAGTAGCTTCGTGCGTGCATTTCATCGAGCTTCCACAAGCAATTTTGTGGTGTATTTCCATTGGAATTGTGCATATTCAGGTGTTTTACTGTGTAAAATAAGATTGTCGAACTTACATGACATCACGTCTCGAAATAAGGAATAGTAGCTTCATGTGTGCATTTCATCGAGCTTCCACAAGCATTTTTGTGGTGTGTTTCATTGAAAATGTGCATATTCAGGTGTTTTACCGTGATAAATATGATTGTCGAACTTTGATGACATCACGGCTTGAACTAAGGAATAGTAGCTTCATGCGTGCATTTCATCGAGCTTCCACAAGCATTTTTGTGGTGTATTTCCATTGGAATTGTGCATATTCAGGTGTTTTACGGTGTAAAATAAGATTGTCGAACTTTGATGACATCACGGCTCGAACTTAGGAATAGTAGCTTTGTGCGTGCATTTCATCGAGCTTCCACAAGCATTTTTGTGGTGTATTTCCATTGGAATTGTGCATATTCAGGTGTTTTATGGTGTAAAATTAGATTGTCGCACTTTGATGACATCACGGCTCGAACTAAGGAATAGTAGCTTCGTGCATGCATTTCATCAAGCTACCACAAGCATTTTTGTGGTGTGTTTCTTTTAAAATTGTGCATATTCAGGTGTTTTAAGGTGTAAAATTAGTTAGTCGCACTTTGATGACATCACGGCTCGAACTTAGGAATAGTAGCTTCATGCGTGCATTTCATCGAGCTTCCACAAGCATTTTTGTGGTGTATTTATTTTAATATTGTGCATATTCAGGTGTTTTACGGTGTAAAATTAGATAGTCGCACTTTGATGACATCACGGCTCGAACTAAGACATAGTAGCTTCGTGCGTGCATTTCATCGAGCTTCCACAAGCATTTTTGTGGTGTGTTTCTTTAAAAATTGTGCATATTCTGTTGCTTTACAGTGTAAAATTAGATAGTCGCACTTTGAAGACATCACTGCTCGAACTAAGGAATAGTAGCTTCGTGCGTGCATTTCATCGAGCTTCCACAAGCATTTTTGTGGTGTATTTCCATTGGAATTGTGCATATTCAGGTGTTTTACGGTGTATAATAAGATTATCGAACTTTGATGACATCATGGCTCGAACTTAGGAACAGTAGCTTTGTGCGTGCATTTCATCGAGCTTCCACAAGCATTTTTGTGGTGTATTTCTTTTAAAATTGTGCATATTCAGGTGTTTTACGGTGTAAAATTAGATAGTCGCACTTTGATGACATCACGGCTCGAACTAAGACATAGTAGCTTCGTGCGTGCATTTCATCGAGCTTCCACAAGCATTTTTGTTGTGTATTTCCATTGGAATTGTGCATATTCAGGTGTTTTATGGTGTAAAATTAGATTGTCGCACTTTGATGACATCACGGCTCGAACTAAGGAATAGTAGCTTCGTGCATGCATTTCATCAAGCTACCACAAGCATTTTTGTGGTGTGTTTCTTTTAAAATTGTGCATATTCAGGTGTTTTAAGGTGTAAAATTAGTTAGTCGCACTTTGATGACATCATGGCTCGAACTTATGAATAGTAGCTTCATGCGTGCATTTCATCGAGCTTCCACAAGCATTTTTGTGGTGTATTTCTTTTAAAATTGTGCATATTCAGGTGTTTTACGGTGTAAAATTAGATAGTCGCACTTTGATGACATCACGGCTCGAACTAAGACATAGTAGCTTCGTGCGTGCATTTCATCGAGCTTCCACAAGCATTTTTGTGGTGTATTTCCATTGGAATTGTGCATATTCAGGTGTTTTACTGTGTAAAATAAGATTGTCGAACTTACATGACATCACGTCTCGAAATAAGGAATAGTAGCTTCATGTGTGCATTTCATCGAGCTTCCACAAGCATTTTTGTGGTGTGTTTCATTGAAAATGTGCATATTCAGGTGTTTTACCGTGATAAATATGATTGTCGAACTTTGATGACATCACGGCTTGAACTAAGGAATAGTAGCTTCATGCGTGCATTTCATCGAGCTTCCACAAGCATTTTTGTGGTGTATTTCCATTGGAATTGTGCATATTCAGGTGTTTTACGGTGTAAAATAAGATTGTCGAACTTTGATGACATCACGGCTCGAACTTAGGAACAGTAGCTTTGTGCGTGCATTTTATCGAGCTTCCACAAGCATTTTTGTGGTGTGTTTCCATTGGAATTGTGCATATTCAGGTGTTTTAAGGTGTAAAATTAGACTGTCGCACTTTGATGACATCACGGCTCGAACTAAGGAATAGTAGCTTCGTGCGTGCATTTCATCGAGCTTCCACAAGCATTTTTGTGGTGTGTTTCCATTGGAATTGTGCATATTCTGTTGTTTTACGGTGTAAAATTAGATTGTCGCACTTTGATGACATCACGGCTCGAACTAAGGAATAGTAGCTTCGTGCGTGCATTTCATCGAGCTACCACAAGCATTTTT